>CM076583.1:908585280-909033058 GCA_034641835.2 Pinus albicaulis | reverse complement strand
CAACAATTTAATCTGGTCTCATGGAGAAATAAGGGTAGAAGTAGAATAGGTTTATGCTTTCTGTTTTCAATAAAATGTTGGAAAAGAGTTTTCAAATTCAAGTGCACTCAAAAGAAGAAAAAATGCTAGGACAATAGGAATGGGTAGGTAGAAAATTTGTTCTGCAGAATAACAGTTTTTCAGATTGCTACAAAGGTACCAGATCAAAGAAGACCAATCAAGGAGAGAAAATTGCTACCAAATGGAAAGGCACTGGTCTGCTAAATACAGATATTACTGAGGTTTTGGACACCTAAAGAGAAAGTTGTCCTCCATAAGTGGAGCCACTGTTAGCCACCTATAAATTCTGATATACCAAATGGTGGCTAGGATTGTTTTCAAGCCTTCAAGAGATACATTTCCTTTGAAAATCTATCATATTTGAAGTCTTAAGTTTTCTCCATCCAGGAGGTTCATATTCACTGTTGTTTTCATCTTAAAGCCACGTTGTTTCACCAGAGAAAGCCGCTCCAAAGGCCACTGAAACTGCCCATTTTCGCTCATTTCCCCTTGACCTTCTTAAAGCCTTCTTTCCCTCTTTAAAACCTCCATTTCCCTTGGAAGTCTCCAAAATCCCTTTGGACCTCTAAAGTTCCCTTTTATAGGTTCAAAGCACCCCTTTTCCCTTCTACCGAAAGCCAAAAAATCCTTAAAAATCCTTGTCTTTTGGCCCAAAAACCCTTTGCTCCACTAAGGCTTTAAGCCCCTTTCAGCCTTAGCCCTAGCCCCTTTTTCGCGCAGGACTAGAGCCATAACCGAGCGCCAATCGCAATCGCAATCGGAGATTCAGTTAGCTTGTTCCCTTTTCCATTTTCCCGACACTGATCCTGCGACTAGATCCTGGCCGTTGAATCCACAAGAACCAATGGCCAGATCTAAATCGTGCTCCTTCATAGCCCTCATCGCTAAATCGCAATCAGAGCTTTCCTATTCCAACTTTCCTTTGTTTTTTCCATTTCTTTGATGTGACGAACCTTTGCTCTATTAACCTTCGCTTCAATCCCCACCGTTGATCTTTCAAGATCCAATGGTCTGCGCTAAAATCGCTTTGCGTCCATCCATCACATTACCCTTCGCCTATGTGACTCCTGACTAAATCTGGACTGTCGATATTTTAAGATCTGGCGGCCAGCACCGATTGCAATCGTAACTTTTAAACTATGCCGCCTGCTACACTTCCCGATTGATCTCCCTCCGATTGTAATCTCCACCGTCGATTTCCCCTTTTGATCCTATTGTGGATCATCTGCATATCCTTTTCTATTTAATTTTGAAAATTAAAAAATAGCAAAAAATCTGAATTCTGAAAAAACAAATATATGTTATGGTATAATGTATACTATAGCATAAAAAAGAAATGTTTTCGAATTTCATTACCAATTAAGTTTTTTATTAAACTTTATTGGATTCATGTTGTCGTTTGATGTTTAAAAATCGAGCAAGTTTTAAGGCGAAAGCAACAAGCCTTGAAGATTAGGAGCGCAGATGAATTGTGGAGGTGTGAAGATGTCGTGAGTTAATGGATCAGCTACCCCCGCAGTTGACCGGTTTGACCACGGGTAAAAGTTGATCGACGGCGTGGAGGCATTGCGGGGGGGGCAACCAAAAATTTGCCATTGTACTCTAGCAGCCCCCGCGGTGACGTCATAAAACGAGGTGGAAGACAGCTGTACCCCCATGTCAGCAACTTTACACGTCATTTTTGGCATTTAATGTGGATTTAAGCCGCTGTTAAAAGGTTTTAACCCGTTTTCAAAATCATTTGCTATCATTTTCCCCTCTCGAGCAATTTCACCGCCACCTTTCCGTTCACCTCCTGTTGTCTGTTACGCAATGGCAAAGTGAGTTTCTCTGTCTGGTTCGTCAAATCTCAATTCCCTTATGGACAGTGAAAAATACATCCAGGATACCATGTCTTTTGTCAACCATTCCTTATTGTATCATCAAGTGACCCTAAACGCTGAGAAATCCCTAGTATTTTCCGCCATGAAAAATTTCGGTGTCTTGTCCGCCTGTATTCCAAAAGCCCACTTCTTTCTTGAGTTTATCTCATGGCTGGTCTCTTCAATGTACCCTGGTAAGTGTTTCATAATGAACTCGCAGGGAGAAAACGTTCTGCAGGTATCGACGCAATTAATTCGCCAAGCATTGTGCTTTCCCGAAAATGAGTCACCACTGCAATTCTCCGAGGATTCATTGGCTCCTTATTTCGAGGACCTTTCAAATGAAGAATTTAGTCAATGTATGTCGTACTTGAGATCAAATTCAGAGAAAGCTCAACTAGAAGGAGAAGAGTTTAGTTTGGAAGTGTTCGATGCTAAGTATAGACCAATTCTAAGTTGCATTGCAGAGATTTTGGGTAAAGACAATGCCCATACAGTTGATAAATCAGTCTTGGGAATGTTTGCGTTGATGATGAAACCAGGGGTTGTTCTCGACATTCCATCCTTTTGGCAGGAGATTGTAAATTCTTAGTTGATGGCCTTTCCACTTACAAGTTTCTTTAAATTCCCGTCATTGATTGTTTACTTATTTTTATATCAGAATGTTGAAGAATTCATGAGCTTGGGATTGAATATAGTTGATGTAAATAAGCAAAAACAATCAGTTTTATTCTGGACTGACATGACTAGAAAAGAAGGAAATGAAGCAGGGCTATTTGAGTTTGCTAGTCATTATATGTCTATTGCTTATAAAATTTTGAATGGAGTTCCGCCTCCATGTTTTTTACCAAAATCTCAGGAGTTCCTACAGCTAGGACCTAGTTGCAGATTCGGAGATTGGTTTGTGTTTGAAGAGTATTCAGAGATAAGGTTGTATGGAGCTAGCATCGAGCCCTATAGGCTCCCAAATTTTGTACCCATGCGGCTTTTCGCCTTGGAATTCATAAGACAGAGCCTTAATGTGGATCAGGTACAGTTTCTTCCCATGAAGAAAGGTTTTATGTATAAATTGCCTATGAGTGTGGGACCTTTCGTGGTCAATATGAGGCAAGCTTTTGATGAAGTTTCTAAAATGTTGGAAGAGACACATTTGCTACTAGGAGAAAAATGGTCTTATGATCCGCATGGAGTAATTTCCCAGAGAAGAATTGAGAATGGATATTCTGCGTTTTCTCATGTAAGCAGACCTGAGCAGGAGAAGCTGGCAAACCCAGGCGAAATAAATACATCAAAAACGAGCATTCAAACACCTACTATAACTGAAAGGGCAAATAAAAGAGGTAGAGATGATGTTGTTGAAGTATACGATGAAGAGCCTAGAGGGGAAAAGAGAACCAAATTGGCTGAAGATCATTCCTCAAACTCGCCTGGTTTCACCTTCCATATCAATGAAGAACAAAATGTCCCCTCTTCTCCTAGAGGCCACGAACTTTACTCAGAGAAGATGCCTTCAGTCAAACAAATATTTACACAGATTGAAGAAAGAAATCAGAGAATAAAAGCTAATGTAGAAGCTCAGGCAGAGCATCACATAGCTGCTGATCAGACTAGGTTGTTGACTGTAATGGACCTTGAAAAGGATCAATTCAGAATGGCTCTAACACATCCAGCAAGGATGTCCCTTGGATCTTCAAGCAGTTTCAACGAGGTAAATATAACTATGGATGTCAAGAAGATTCCACTGTGGGATAAGATGAACCTTCATATGCAGACTGGACAGTTAATTGTTAATGATTTAACCAAGACTAATGCCACAGCGGTTAAAGCTGAAAACATGCTTGCAAAAGTTATCAAACAGTTCAAAATGGAAAAGGCCAATTCAAGGGCCTTATCAGTTCAAAATGAAGAGTTAAAAAAGATTATCATGAAGATTGGTGTGGATCCAAATGACAAGGCTGCAATGCAGAAGCTCATGAAAAGTGTAGAAATAGAGATATCCACACTAAGAAGAAAGTTGAAGCTACATGCTACGAAACATTCAATGGCAGCAGAAGTAGCAGAGGTGGAAAAAGAGAAAGAAGAACTGCGTCAGCAATTGTTGCAGAAAGATGAAGAATTGACTAAAGTGAAACAGACTGCTATTTCATTACAAAACCATATTGAAAATCATACTTGTACTTTTGTTTTTCCTACAGGTGACGCAGATCCTCAAGCACAGATTGCGCAGCTCAGCACAGAGATAAATATGGCAGAAGGAGATCTTAAGCGAGCTCAATCAGAGTTAGAAACGGCCACCAAGGTCATACAGACACTAGAAAATGAAGTGAAGGTGAATAAGCAGAGATTTCAAAATGTTGAGGTTGAGATTAAGGATCTTAAAGAGAAGTTAAAAGGTAATATTTCCCTTATAAAAGCTAAAGACATCATTTGGGGTGAGATTATTTCATAAACGAAGTCAAATTGGAATTCCCTGAATATAGTTGCTAAAGAGAAAAGCCTCATCTTAGAACATGAAGAGGAGATATTATCTGAAAAGCAGACGGCCATTAAAAGAGAAAATTGGGCTAGGAAGTTTATAAATTTTATCAATTCCAAATCAGACGAAGAATTAGAATATATTGGAATACAAGACAGATATTTTTATGCATAAAAATTTAATAAGATGATAATTAAGAATGAGCTTCGGAAGGTTGCAGAGAAAAGGTTACTGGGAATCAAGGAGACAATAAATAAGTTTGATATATCATTTGAAAAATTGACTAGAACAGGTTTACCTTCATGCTGGACTGAGAAAGGAAATATCATGTTATGGAAGTTTTATGAAGATCAGTTAACATTAGCAAAAAGTAAGGCAGATAATAGGCACGAAAAGACACATATCTTAAAAGGAGAAACTGTGTTTAACTTCTTGCATAGGCATTTCAATTTGCTATGGATGGTGAAGACTCTCTTTACAGGAAAACCTACACACAGTCAAATTTTGGCGTTCAGGATAGAATATCAAAGTTTTAAAAATTCCCCGACAACTCAAAATGAGCTATGGAAGAAGTGCAAGAAACTTTCAGTGGACTCAACAAAAGAGCAACCAAAAGTAGCCGTTGATTCAACAAGCGCTTTAGGAGCAGTTTTTCTCATAGATTAGAAGTTTTCAAATTCTCATTATGTTATTTCTCAAAATCATGTAAATGTAATAGAACCTTTTTGAGGCATGTGCCTCCATAACAGTTAGTAGTTTAAGTAGTTAGAATTAGTTAGGGCAGTTAGAATCAATTTTCATTATTGGAAGTTGCCTTGTGATACTGTATTTAAAGACAATTTCAAAAAAGAGGAAGGTTCCGAGTTTTGGAACCTTGAAGCCAAATTTTGTACTTGAGTATACGGAATCAATGAAAGAGTTTTGCAAGTTTCTATCATTTTGTCTATGCTGAATAGTTTCCCAGTTTTCATTATGTTTTCATGTCTGTGAATAAAATAGAGTAATTTGAGCTGCGGGTCTCTTTATACATGTGTATTTAAGAGTTAAACAAACCTTAATGGGTGCTCCTCTATTTTAACTTTATCATTACTCATTTCTTCAGGATTTTATAATGATAGATTCTGTTTCAAACAGCATATCAAATTGAAATCCTTTTCTTTCTTGTTTCTTCCGTTCATTCACTTCAGCATAAGAAGAATATGGCATTGCAGAACATTGCATGGGTTTGATATTTGAAGATTATATAATTAACGTTTGAAGGTTTATAAAACAGAGTCAGCTATACATCTGTTTGTGACATAATCTAATAATGTCTTGAGCACACATTCCTTTACACAACAAGGAATTGTTTCTTGAGGTATAACATAAATTGGCGGCACATTGCAGGATCGAAGATCGAGAAATTTTCCACAGGTTTTATTTAAATTTCCTACGGATTTGATGAGAGAGGAGGAAATAATAAAATTTGTGAATTATTTTTAAAATAAACACAACAAAGCCTCACAGAATTGTATACCTCTCGTAAAAGTTCTTGTTTTGTCTGATCCTGAGAAGCTCGTCTCAAAAAAGAGCCAGAAACCAAAAATAGTTGACACACCAGAAGTTACACTGCTTGCACCAGGCAGCAGTTCACGCACTTTCTCATCCAAGAAAGTTTCCAAGAAACTCATTTTCTCGGAAGGAGAATCATCACCTTCATCCATCCATTTTCAAGAACCTACGTTAGAAGAGCAATCTTTGGAGTTTGTGTCTTTCCCTTTTACAGAAACTCAGCCCCATACAGCTGCCAAATCTTCTGCAATCGTTCATACTCCAACTCCTATATCAGTTGTGCCACCTCATTCATCCCCACCTACAACTGGTATTCATTTTACTCCCGCTCAAGGAGCAGTTAATCCGGGCATAAACATGGCGGCCCCTGCTTTCTTGATGAATAGATACGCACCATTAAATCTACCCCAACCACTGCATGATATGCCTCAGGAGTATCTCAAGTTACTCCCTAGATTTACTGGTGAAGATGAAATCACTGCAGAACAACACTTGCCCCTGTTTTGCACATTTGCTGAGAATTTAAATGTTGAACATTTGGACGTTGTAATGAGACTTTTTGTTCAGTCTCTAAGTGGAGAGGCAAGGAAATGGTTTAAGGGATTGCCTAATGGTACCATAAATGATTGGGATGCCCTAGAAACATGTTTCACCAAGAGATGGGGTGAAAAAAGGGACCATGGCTATTCTTTGACAGAATTCAATGCAATAAAGAAGAAATCTGATGAAAACATGAAAGATTTTGTGAAGAGATTTAATAAATTGTATAATAGTTTGCCTGTTGAAATGAAACCCCCTCCTATTGGGGCAAGGGTCGTTTTTGCTGGTGCATTTGAACCAGAGTTTAGTTTCACATTGAGAGAAAGAAGGTCTCCTACTTTGGAGAAAATTCAAACTGATTCTCTGGAGATTGAGGCTAATATGTCTGCCGCTGGTAAAGTTCAAGATAAAGGAAAAGCTAAAGAAGAAGCCTCAGCTCATGACCAGAGAATTGACGATATGACTAAGTTCATAAAAAATTTGTCTAATAAGTTGGTGAAGTTGGAAATAGATAGTAAGCCTGCAAGACAGAATAGAGGGGTTTTTAATCCCCAATTTAAAAAAAAACCCTTGCAGATTCTTCAAAGAGAAAAGAAAGATCAAGATCAGGTGAAAGCACCTTTGTATATAGAGGCAGCTCCATCCCGTTCAGCAGATGAGGATGATGAGAGAGAGGATGATGCTTGAATTTCTGCTGTGTACATGGAAGATGATGAAACAGAAGAAGAAGATGAGGAAGAAAGGGTGGAAGAAGATGAAGAAGCTGATCTCTCATTTGATCAAGAAGAGATGGATGATTACTGCAGACAGTTTACAGACTTCATGCAATCCGAGTTACATAAAAAGTATGATTTGAGGTCAAAGAAGAGGCTAAGAACTCAAGAGAATGAGGAAAAAGAACTAGAATCAGTGCCTGCTCCAATGGCGACTCCATTACAGAAAGACCAGACTAAGAAATCAGATAAGGGGAAAAAGCCCATGAATGAAGAAAAAGAGAAGGAAAAGTAGCCAGCCGAAGCTTCTCAAACAAAGGTTAGAGATTTTAATATTTTGGAGAAAGTGGTTACTGTTTCTAATCAAAGTCCAAGTTCCAAGAAAGATCAAGAAGAACCTGAAAAGTTGACAAAACAAAATCAAACTTTCAATTTGGCAAAAGAGTTGGAAAAAGTCAAAATTCAAGTTCCTCTTCTTGAGTTAATTAAAACACCTGGTTATAAGAAGGAGATTGCTGAGTTTATCAATTTATCTCAGCCTGATGAAGTGGGTGATATAGTAAATCTGCAAGAAGAAAAACCAGTGGTTACATTTGGGCCTCATGTTGAAGAGGTAGATTCATCTGTCCCTCCTTTTTATATATCACTTCTTTTACATGATTTTGTTTTGCATAATTGTATGCTAGATTCTGGCGCATCCCACAATTTGATGCCATTGTGTGTGATGAAAGAGTTGAATTTGCAAATCACTAAGCCATACCGAGATCTTTATTCTTTTGATTCAAAAAGGGTGAAGTGTGTGGGTCTCATTAAGGATATGGTTGTTACATTGGCTCAAATCCCAGCCAAAAGCATTATGATGGATGTCGTAGTGGCAGATATTCCAGCCAGATTTGGTATGCTATTATCTAGATCGTGGGGGGCAAAGCTTGGAGGAGTTCTGAAGCTAGATTTTACATATGTCGTCATTTCTATTTTTAATGGGGAAGAAAGAAGGTTGTATAGAGAAACTAGATTTCAAAAAACTGCTACCAAGAAAGATGCAGGTAATTCACCTCTTTATGGCCAAGAGAAGGATGATCTCTCTTGCTTCACGCTGCATGAAGATGCAGAGTTTGCTGAAGAATCACAAGGGCAACTCCCTTCAGCAATTGTACATAAGGAGCTGCATTCAAACAAGCTATGAAAGTGTTATTTTGATGGTGTGTTTTCTAAAGAAGGCACTGGAGCTGGCTTCATTTTTATCTCTCCGGAAGGTAACCTTGTGCCTTTTTCTTTCAAATTAGAGTTTGAGTCCACTAATAATGTAGCGGAATATGAAGCATTAATCATTAGTCTGCAGACAACTAAGCAAATGGGAATTCAGTCTATGACCGTGTTTGGGGATTCTGAATTAATTATAAGACAGATTAAGAATTTGTGTCAAACTAAACATCCCAGGTTAAGAGAATATCGGAATGAGGTCTGGGATCTAATTGAAAATTACTTTGAAGCTTTCAACCTACAGTTTGTTCCAAGGGAAGACAATACAATGGCAGATTCTTTAGCAATTGCAGCCAGTACATTCAAGCCTCCAATCAATCTGAGACTAAGATATGAAATTGAGATGAGATATAGACCTTCAATCCCTGACAATGTCAAACATTGGCAGGTCTTTGAGGATGATGAACAGATTAAGCAGTTTTTGTTGATGATTGAAGATTTTGAAGATCATCAGATTGATTTGGAGACTGATGAGGATGAGTTGGCTGGTAAGACTCTGAAAAAGAAGATTGGTGGTCAGGAGTTTATTCAATTGAAAGACAATGTTTTGCCAAGAGGCTTGGTGCCTCTCGAAAGACTGTTTGATGCAAATGACGTGGCAGTGAATCAGAAGAAAGCAAATCAAGATGAGAATGTGGAAGATTGTAATTTAGGAACTCAACTTGAGCCCAAAATGATCAAATTGTTCAAAGGAGTCCTGAAGGACTATAAAGAAAGGTACATTGATCTGTTCAAACAATTTAAAGATGTATTTTCTTGGTCTTATGATGATTTGAAGACGTATGATAAGAGTATTATACAGCATAAAATCCCACTGAAAGATGGAGTCAAACCGCATAAACATAAGCTTAGACAAATCAATCCATTATTATTGGCTCCAATTGAAAAAGAGATAAAGAAATTACTTCAGGCTAAAATAATTGTTCCTCTCAGATATTCAGATTGGGTTTCCAATCTTGTACTAGTCCGAAAGAAAAACGGAGAGATAAGGCTGTGTGTAGATTTCAGGAACTTGAATAGGGCTTCATTGAAAGATAATTACCCTTTGCAGAAAATGGATTTCGTCTTACAAAAGTGACTGGAGCTGGTAGATTATCAATGGTCGATGGTTTTTCAGGGTATAACTAGGTTGCTGTGGAGAAAGGAGATCAAAAGAAAACTGCTTTTACTACGCCCTGGGGAACATTTATGTATGCCAGGATGTCATTTGGCCTAATGAATGCAGGAGCCACATTCCAAAGAGCGATGGATATTGCATTTGTAGGAGATGAGTTTGTGGTTATTTATCTGGATGATGTCACAATTTTTTCAAACTCTGATGAAGAACATCTACAGCATTTACAGAAAGCCTTCCTGAAGTGTAGGAAGTTTGGGTTATCGTTGAATCCTAAAAATTCTTTGTTTGCTCTGGAGGAGGGTAAACTATCGGGCCATATTGTTTCCAAACAAGGAGTGAAGATTGATCCAGCAAGGGTCGAAGCAATACAGTTAATTCCACTGCCCCGAAGTAAGAATGATATTCAGAGATTTCTTAGAAAAATTAATTTTCTAAGAAGATTTGTTCCCAATTACGCAGAGATTGTCAAGAAGATAACAAACATGTTGAAAAAGGATGCTGAAGTGAAGTGGGACAAAGAAGCGAGGGAGTCTTTTCAAAGAATTAAAGAAGCTTTAAAGGAAGTGTCTGTTCTAATTAGTCCAGATTATTTGAAGCCTTTCCATATTTTCTCATCTGCGTCTCCTTCAACAATTGCAGTTGTGTTATTACAGAGAAACGAAGAGAAGTATGAATAACCTGTAGCATATTTCAGTAAAGTGCTCCGAGATGCATAATTGAAATATAATATATTGGAGAAACAAGTATATGCTCTGGTGAAAGCATTAAAAGCATTCAGAACCTATATCCTTCATTCTCAAATCTTGGCATACGTTCCTAATTCTGCTGTAAATGATGTCTTAGTACAGAGCGATGTAGAAGGAAAAAGGGGAAAATGGATTGCTAAAATCCAAAAATACGACCTGGATGTCAAACCAACCAAATTGGTCAGAGGACTGGGATTGGCCAAATTATTAACAGAGTCAAATTTCCAAGCATTGGGAATTAATTTGTTGGCCCCTGTAGAAGAATTCGATGGAGAAACAGGTGATAATCAGCCAAAGCCATAAATTAAATATAAATTCCTCTGCTCAGATTGGTACAAAGATATTGTTCATTATTTATGCTTTCTTTCTTGTCCTCCTTCAATAGACAGAACTAAATACAAAACTTTGAAACTTAAGGCTCAACCTTATGTCATAATTGAAGCAAAGCTATATTGGAAAGATCCTGTTGGTGTGTTATTGTTATGTTTGATAGAGGAGGAAGTTCCAGAAGTAATCGAAGAATATCATGAATGCTTGTGCAGGGGTCACTACAGTTGGAAGGTAACTGCTCATAAAATTTTTAAATCAGGATTCTATTAGCCATCTGTGTTTGTTGACGTATATAAAGCAGTCAAAAGTTGTCAAAAATGTTAGGTGTTTGCAAAAAAGAAAAAGTTAGCCCCTTTACCTCTTCTTCCTCTTTTTATTGAAGAACCTTTTAGACAATGGGGATTGGATTTTATTGGAGAAATCAATCCACCATCTAGCGGGAAATTTAAGTGGATTCTTACTGCAACAGATTATTTTACAAAATGGGTGGAGGCAATCCCTACCAGGAAGGAAAATGATTTGGCTGTTATGAAGTTTTTAGAAGAACATATCTTTAGCAGATTTGGGTGTCCAGTCAAGATTGTAACAGATAATGCCAAAGTTTTCAACTCACTCAGGTTTATTAATTTTTTCCAGACTTATATTGTGATATTGTCTCATTCTACCACTTATCATCCATAGGGAAACGTATTGGCAGAATATTCCAACAAAACATTAGTAAAAATTTTGAAGAAGACAATAAACGAAAATCAGAAGAATTGGGATACAAAGCTAGTTTTTTCTCTTTGGGATACAAGGATGACCACTAGGAGGTCCACTGGCAAGTCTCCTTATGAACTCGTATATGGTACTCAAGCATTTTTTCCCACCCAGTTGGTGAAACCTGTGATTTCCTTCCTCCAAGATGCTCAAGCAGAACCTAATGCCATGATTAGAAGAATGAATAATGTAATGGAGCTAAATGAAAACAAAAATAAACTTCGGGAGAATTTGCTTACTTATCAGCAAAAAATGAAGACAATATTTGACAGGAAATCAAAAGAAATCATGTTTCAGAAGGGAGACCTGGTATTGAGATGGGATACTCGAAGGGAAGACAAAGGGAAACACGACAAATTTGATCCCTTGTGGTATGGTCCATTCAAAATCAATGAAGTCAGAATGAATAATACTTTCACGCTGGAAAATCTTGAAGGAGAAGTACTAGATATGCCTGTTAATGGGAAATATCTAAAGCATTATTTCCGGCATTAAGAGCTGTTACAACATCATTGTATATATCCGATGTGATCATTGTACATTTTCCACCAAGCAATGTTTGACTCCATGCCCGAAGTGAAGGCACTGATCTGCAGGTTCGTAGTGTTTCGTGGCAAAAACACTATCCCGAGGTACAGCCAGATGTTGTGGATCATCTGCATATCCTTTTTCTTTAATTTTATTTTCAAAGTCAAAAATACAAAAAATCTGAAATTCTGAAAAGGCATATGTTATGGTATAATGTTTTTATACTATAACACAGAAAAAGAAAGAAGAAATGTTTTTCCAAAAAGTGTATCATTAAGTTTTATTTGGATGTATGTTATAAGTCTCGTGTTTAAGCCGCGAGCAAGTTTCCAAGCGGAAAAAGCACGCCTTGAAGATTAAACTCTAAAGATGAATTGCGGAGGTGCGAAAAGCTTGAGAGTTAATGAATCATGAACCCCCGCAGTTGACCCGTTTGATAGCGGGTAAGTGATGATTGACGGTGTGGATGCATTGCGGGGGTGTCCATCCGAAGTCTGTCGCCGTACTCCAAGAACCCCCGCGATGAAGTCATGAGGTGACATGGAAGACAGCTGTAATTCATAACAACGGATTTTACACGCCATCCAGGGCATTTAATTCGAGGTTTGTGTAGCTGTTAAATGGTCTTTATCCCGTTTTGAAAACTATTTGCGTTCTATTTCCTTTTGAGCAGTGTCATCGCCACTTTCCCGTGTTCTACTACTCCTGTTGTCTGATCAGTCATGGCCAAACGAATCATCCACATTCCACTCATGGACGATGAAAAATACGTCCAGGATACCTTGTCTTCTGTCAACCATCCCTTATTGTATCATCAAGTGACCCTAAACGCTGAGAAATCCCCAGTATTTACCGCCATGAAAAATTCCGGTGTCTTGTCCGCCTGTATTCCAAAAGCCCACTTCTTTCCCGAGTTTATCTCATGGATAGTCTCTTCAATGTACCCTGGTAAGTGTTTCATAATGAACTCACAGGGAGAAAACGTTCTGCAGGTATCGACGCAATTAATTCGCCAAGCATTGTGCTTTCCCGAAAATGAGTTACCACTGCAATTCTCCGAGGATTCATTGGCTCGTTATTTCGAGGACCTTTCAAATGAAGAATTTAGTCAATGTATGTCGTACTTGAGATCAAATTCAGAGAAAGCTCAACTAGAAGGAGAAGAATTTAGTTTGGAAGTGTTCGATGCTGAGTATAGACCAATTCTAAGTTGCATTGCAGAGATTTTGGGTAAAGACAATGCCCATACAGTTGATAAATCAGTCTTGGGAATGTTCGCGCTGATGATGAAACCAGGGGTTGTTCTCGACATTCCATCCTTTTGGCAAGAGATTGTAAATTCTCAGTTGATGGCCTTTCCACTTACAGGTTTCTTTAAATTCCCGTCATTGATTGTTTACTTATTTTTATATCAGAATGTTGAAGAATTCATGAGCTTGGGATTGAATATAGTTGATGTCAATAAGCAAAAACAATCAGTTTTATTCTGGACTGACATGACTAGAAAAGAAGGAAATGAAGCAGGGCTATTTGAGTTTGCTAGTCATTATATGTCTATTGCTTATAAAATTTTGAATGGAGTTCCGCCTCCATGTTTTTTACCAAAATCTCAGGAGTTCCTACAGCTAGGACCTAGTTGCAGATTCGGAGATTGGTTTGTGTTTGAAGAGTATTCAGAGATAAGGTTGTATGGAGCTAGCATCGAGCCCTATAGGCTCCCAAATTTTGTACCCATGCGGCTTTTCGCCTTGGAATTCATAAGACAGAGCCTTAATGTGGATCAGGTACAGTTTCTTCCCATGAAGAAAGGTTTTATGTATAAATTGCCTATGAGTGTGGGACCTTTCGTGGTCAATATGAGGCAAGCTTTTGATGAAGTTTCTAAAATGTTGGAAGAGACACATTTGCTACTAGGAGAAAAATGGTCTTATGATCCGCATGGAGTAATTTCCCAGAGAAGAATTGAGAATGGATATTCTGCGTTTTCTCATGTAAGCAGACCTGAGCAGGAGAAGCTGGCAAACCCAGGCGAAATAAATACATCAAAAACGAGCATTCAAACACCTACTATAACTGAAAGGGCAAATAAAAGAGGTAGAGATGATGTTGTTGAAGTATACGATGAAGAGCCTAGAGGGGAAAAGAGAACCAAATTGGCTGAAGATCATTCCTCAAACTCGCCTGGTTTCACCTTCCATATCAATGAAGAACAAAATGTTCCCTCTTCTCCTAGAGGCCACAAATTTTACTCAGAAAAGATGCCTTCAGTCAAACAAATATTTACACAAATTGAAGAAAGAAATTAGAGAATAAAAGCTAATGTAGAAGCTCAGGCAGAACATCACATAGTTGCCGATCAAACTAGGTTGTTGATTGTAATGGACCTTGAAAAAGATCAATTCAGAATGGCTCTAACACATCCAGCAAGGATGTCCCTTGGATCTTCAAGCAGTTTCAATGAGGTAAATATAACTATGGATGTCAAGAAGATCTCACTGTGGGATAAGATGAACCTTCATATGCAGACTGGATAGTTAATTGCTAATGATTTAACCAAGACTAATGCCACAGCGGTTAAAGCTGAAAACATGCTTGCAAAAGTCATCAAACAGTTCAAAATGGAAAAGGCAAATTCAAGGGCCTTATCAGTTCAAAACGAAGAGTTAAAAAATATTATCATGAAGATTGGTGTGGATCCGAATGACAGGGCTGCAGTACAGAAGCTCATGAAGAGTGCAGAAATAGAGATATCCACACTAAGAAGAAAGCTGAAGCTACCTGCTGCAGAACATTCAATGGTAGCAGAAGTAGTAGAGGTGGAAAAAGAGAAGGAAGAACTGTGTCAGCAATTGTTGCAGAAAGATGAAGAATTGACTAAAGTAAAGCAGACTGCTATTTCATTACAAAACCATATTGAAAATCATACTTGTACTTTTGTCTTTCCTACAGGTGACGTAGATCCTCAAGCACAGATTGTGCAGCTCATCACAGAGATAAAGATGGCAGAAGGAGATCTTAAGCGAGCTCAATCAGAGTTAGAAACGGCCACCAAGGTCATACAGACACTAGAAAATGAAGTGAAGGTGAATAAGCAAAGATTTCAAAATGTTGAGGTTGAGATTAAGGATCTTAAAGAGAAGTTAAAAGGTAATATTTCCCTTATAAAAGCTAAAGACATCATTTGGGGTGAGATTATTTCAGAAATGAAGTCAAATTGGAATTCCCTGAATATAGTTGCTAAAGAGAAAAGCCTCATCTCAGAACATGAAGAGGAGATATTATCTGAAAAACAGACGGCCATTAAAAGAGCAAATTGGGCTAGGAAGTTTATAAATTTTATCAATTCCAAATCAGACGAAGAATTAGAAGATATTGGAATACAAGACAGATACTTTTATGCTGAGGAACTTAATAATATGATAATTAAGAATGATCTTCGGAAGGTTGCAGAGAAAAGGTTACTGGGAATCAAGGAGACAGTAAAGAAGTTTGATATATCATTTGACAAATTGACCAGAACAGGTTTACCTTCATGCTGGACTGAGAAATGAAATATCATGTCATGGAAGTTTTATGAAGATCAGTTAACATTAGCAAAAAGTAAGGCAGATAATAGACACGAAAAGACACAGATCTTAAAAGGGGAAATTGTGTTTAACTTCTTGCATAGGCATTTCAATTTTCTATGGATGGTGAAGACTCTCTTTACAGGAAAACCTACACACAGTCAAATTGTGGCATTCAGGATAGAATATCAAAGTTTCAAAAATTCCTCGACAACTCAAAATGAGCTATGGAAGAAGTGCAAGAAATTTTCAATGGACTCAACAAAAGAGGTCCCAACGGCTCAACCAAAAGTAGCCGTTGATTCAACAACCGCTTCAGGAGCAGCTGTTCTCATAGATTAGAAGTTTTCAAATTCTCATTATGTTATTTCTCAAAATCATGTAAATGTAATAGAACCTTTTTGAGGCATGTGCCTCCATAACAGTCAGTAGTTTAAGCAGTTAGAATTAGTTAGGGCAGTTAGAATCAGTTTTCATTATTGGAAACTGCCTTGTGATACTGTATTTAAAGAAAATTTGAAGAAAGATGAAGGTTCCGAGTTTTTGAACCTTGAAGCCAAATTTTGTACTTGAGAATACTGAATCAATGAAAGAGTTTTGCAAGTTTCTATCATTTTGTCTATGTTGAATAGTTTCCCAGTTTTCATTATGTTTTCATGTCTATGAATAAAATAGAGTAATTTGAGCTGCAGGTCTCTTTATACATGTGTATTTAAGAGTTAAACAAACCTTAATGGGTGCTCCTCTATTTTAACTTTATCATTACTTATTTCTTCAGGATTTTATAATGATAGATTCTGTTTTAAACGACATATCAAATTGAAATCCTTTTCTTTCTTGTTTCTTCCATTCATTCACTTCAGCATAAGAATAATATGGCATTGCAGAACATTGCATGGGTTTGATATTTGAATATTATATAATTAATGTTTGAAGGTTTGTAAAACAGAGACAATTATACATCTGTTTGTGACATAATCTAATAATGTCTTGAGCACACATTCCTTTACACAACAAGGAATTGTTTCTTGAGGTACAACAGATATGAAAGAGAAATGAAACTTGGAAATAACTTTGGAAGATTTCCTTGAATAAATAGAGTTGTTGACAAATGCACATAGTGGATCAACATGTTGAAGCAGAAAAATCCAGAAGATTCCCTACAAATAGTGCACATAGTGGGTCATCATGTTGGATTAAATATAAATATTCTTGAAATAATAATAGCATGAATTTTACATTGATGGACTTGGACATTGGAGGTGGTTTACCGTTTGCTGCTAGACTTTGTTTGGATGTTTGAAAGACATTCTTCCTCAAAGTGTTGGATTAGTATGGAGCTTGGTGACTTCATTTTATTGATGCATGAAGGGATTTTGTGTGCTTGGAGTAGATTTGGGTATTTCACCATGATAAAAACATCCCAAAATCAACACAAGCACACAAAATCTCTTGACATGTGAACTCTTGGGTTGAGGGAGTGGATATGTAGGTGTGGGAGTCCTTAAGGTGACACATTACCTTGGATATGCATTGTCCTTAAGAACACACGTGACCTAGGAGATGTATTGGAGCTTAGGACCTTTGGAGGATTGTTGGACCTTGGGGAGTAGTGCTCATGCCACGGAGGGCTTGCTTGTTAATCACTGTCACCTTTGATGCTAACACATGTCACATAGAGTAGAGTGCTTCACATGGGTGGACCTAAATGTGTCTTTCAAGTTTTCTTGTAGTGGACTGAGTCCACTTGTTATTGTAAAGCCCCTTTACCTCTCATATAAATAGAGGAAGGAGTGAGTTGTTATTATAGTTGATCATGCACTTGTGCATATTCCTTTTCATACTTGGGTTAGGGATGTAAGAGTGCTGCCATGGAGGGTTTGCTTGTTAATCACTATCACCTTGATGCTAACAAATGCCACATAGAGTAGAGTGCTTTGCATGGGTGACCTAAATGTGTCTTTCAAGTTTTCTTGTAGTGGACTAAGTCCACTTGTTATTGTAAAGCCCCTTTACCTCTCATATAAATAGAGGAAGGAGTGAGTTGTTATTGTAGTTGATCATGCACTTGTGCATATTCCTTTTCATACTTGGGTTAGGGATGTAAGAGCAGTGCTACTCTCTCTCTCTCTCATTCAATCTTCTTTTTAATTTATGTGTTTTTGTCTTAAGGTGTTAGGATTTGTTGGAACATTCACTCGAAAACTTCATATATATAAAGAATAAATGAAACCCATGAACACAATCACAACCTATCATATAATTCTCCATGCTTTTGAAAACCCTAGATAGGGAAAACCAAGAGAAACCCTAGCTCCACCAAAGATTCTCCAACAATTTAAAATAACCATGAGAAAAACCTCCAATGTCAGAGTATCTTTGGTGGAGCCACTGTAAACCCCAAGTTATTTTGGAATTGTGTTATTTCAGATTTGACTTCCAGCTTACCACTCCCTTGCATACCTTGTCACTCCCATAAATTATGTTATTTTAAAGATTTGAATTCTAGATTTTCACAAATACAATGTCCTCAATAAGATAGTTGAACACTTCCATATTCATAGGTGGATCATATTCCAAGAATATATACATTTTTTGTACTGATCAACAATTATCTCACGAAGAGCAATCACGTCACAAGCGGCAATATATGCACATGGTTCATCACCTCCCAATGCCATAATTTCAATCCCTTCCTATCCCCCATGGGAGGAAACTGTGAGAACAAAATCTTGACCAAAGGTGTGAAAATCCTCGCTGGCAACTGCTAGTCCCAAGCCTGTTGGGCATTGGTGTATTCTTCCCATATCTGGATGTTGTTTTTACATTTTTGAGCAAACTTATTTAGCTATTTGGCCTTTTGTACCAAGGGAGTCACTGTGTTGCGGGGTGCTCAAGGTGATATGACATGGTAGGATGGCAGGGTGGTTAATGAATTGTATCCATTTAGCTTTAAAGCATGTTTCTCTTAGAATATTTTGATAAGAATGGCTCTTTGTTCATGAGGAGTCACATCTGGAATTTCATTGCAAGGGAGAATTTGTCCCAGCTTTGTTCTTGCTAGTTACATCCTCCCCGTTCTATACTTCATGGATTATTGTGTTTGCAGGTTTTGTGGCTCCCATGATACATATTTGGTGCACTCATCAGACACAAGAACTTATGGTCAATTGTGGGCAAAAGCTGTGCAATTCAACACAACAAACTATTCAACTACATCTTCTATGGATTAGGACATGTGGACAATTCAACCTAAAAAGGTGGTGTGATGGGTGCAGCTGTAGTGGATGCAACTTGCAAAGCCTCAGGTGTGGACAATTCAACCTAAAAACGTAGTGTGATGGGTGCAACTACAGTGGTTGTAAAGCCTCAGGATTTGTCTGCGGGTTGCCAT
This sequence comes from Pinus albicaulis, assembly GCA_034641835.2. Lineage (NCBI taxonomy): Eukaryota > Viridiplantae > Streptophyta > Pinopsida > Pinales > Pinaceae > Pinus > Pinus albicaulis. The sequence goes on along the minus strand of CM076583.1, from coordinate 909,014,153 downwards.
GACTCATGAGGGATGAATTCACATTTTGTACCCATTTATTTCCAGGTATTCCCTCATTAAGTACTAGTTTAAGACTCAAGACTATGTTCTCTAGTGATAAACCTCAACTCAGAAAGTTGTATATGATATCTCCTTGTCCTTGGCACAAGTATTTAACTCCGAACCTTGTACTTGTTCCCTGATTCAAAATTTTTCTAATATGATATAAAATGTTAAGTCATGTTGAAGACGGAATTTATTACTATAATTATTAAAATTTAGAACCATATCTTCATAGTTGCAATTTGATTTTCTGCAAGAATTTTGCAATAATATCCTCATAGTTGCAAGGTTTTTGTAATAATATCTTCATAGTTGCAATTATATTTTCTGTAAGATTTTTGTAATAATATCTTCATAGTTGCAATTTGATTTTCTGCAAGATTTATGTTGAAATATGACCTTGGTATTTTTAGTGTCTTTTCATATGTTTGAGAGAATAAGTAAAATGCTTTAAATTCTGAAACAACCAATCAAAAATTCTGCCATATCTGTAAATATAATAGTTGGTTAACGAGAACCTTATCATTTTCTTTCTTGGATTCATGTTTTTCGTCTTTTCAAGGATTAAATTAGTAAGGCATTAATAATTTAATTATGGTTTTAATTGTTGGCTCATGTTATTTGGGACATGCAGGTCACATTGTACCATCATACTCACAATAAATCTTGAATGATGAAGTGGATGAGCAAGCCTTTTAAAGGTTCAAGTCACAAAGTGTCAGATGGACACTACGTAGGGGTGCATTTGGAGATGACAATGTAATTTGGCATGTGCCCTCTAATGCCATGGTAATCCCTAATTCATCAGGGTGTATTGTATTTTAAACTTCAATATTCTATCTGTTAGCTCTAACAAAGTTAGCGTCATGCTAGTGTTTAATTTGAAACTGTATTTTAGTGGAAAAATTCACTGTTTTTTGGTGGAATAGTTCATAATTTATTCTGATATTTTTTTGCAAGTGTACTATTCAGGATGTTAAATGTGTGATTTACTTCAGAGGGTTCTCAGTTCTTTCTAGATACGCTTTTCATCATTTGCTTTGAATACTTCTCTAGTGCTTTACCTTCATATTTTATCCCCTGCACAATTTCTCCTGAGGTCCATGTTGTTATGTTTATTCGCTATTTCTGTGGAAATTTTTCCTGAAGTTCTGTAAGGTAAATCTAAATGTAAAAAATATTATTTTACATATTGATATTTGTTCAAGACATTGTTATGTGATACTTGAATTTCATAAATCTAGATTTCTATTTCGTTATCTATATCAATATATAATAACAGGTTCATGGATTGTTCATATTTCTCAAACTGTGGAGTTTTTCCTTTCCTATTGCATGTTCCTTTATATTGTTATGTTGTTATTCAAATTTCTAGTTGTGCTTTCCAGTTATTCTCCTACATAGTACATGCTTTGATAGATTATATCAAAAGTCTTACCAATACGATAACATTGATTATTGTATGTGGACATTTTTGTTCAGGATGGTCCATTACAGAATCAAGATGAGGAGCTGGATCATGCAATTGCACTTTCTCTTTCTGAAGAACTAACCAAACTAGATGGTATATGATGGAAATTTCATTTTTTTACAGTTACTTTTAGTTTAATTATATCATTTAGCTCGATGCTTTTCATATATTCAACTAAACTTTTGTTGCTTAACAAGACTTTGTCATTTCCATGTTTTAGTGAAACTTTTTATGGTTTGATACTCTCATACAACCTTTATCAAGTTACATGCACCCTCATTAGAAAAAACAAGAGAATTTTGCTTGCCATGACTATCTTTCTTTGTCATTTTTGACTTAAGAAAGTCTTTTAGCTAAGAAACTAGTTTCAAGGTTATGGCATAACTTGTCATATAAATTGAACAGAAGTTATATCCAAAATGTTAACTTGTAAACTACTTAGCTGGTTTTAGGCTTTCCATTTAAAATCTATTTCAGTTTGAACTTTGAACGAGTTGTTCCATAGACTTGAATATTAAGAGATTTTGGTGTAAGGATTAAAAATTAGCCCGTAAGGCCTCTCAGTTATTCATTTATTTTATTTGAATATAACATTTAATATTAAATTAGAACCACTCGGCACAAATACGTCATAGATCAAGATCATATTTTATAGAGTTTCGTAGAATAAAAATAGGAGCAAGGACACTGAATTCTTTCAATCTTCCTGGTTCTTATTCCTTTGGTGTATCTTTGCACCTTTAGGGGCAATTTCTAGTTTAAAGTCTAATTCTTTAAAGGGTGCTAGCTCAATGGAAGAGCACCTGCTTTACAAGCAGGAGGTTGGTGGTTCGATTCCATCGTGCCCTGATATTCATATATAGGGAATGACGAAGATCAGTTTTTGGTGACGGATGCTCTTTTGACCATCACTAATGAGCTTATGGTGACATTTTTCGACCCTCACCAAAATATGAAATGGTGACGGTCAACGAACGCCACCATATATACGCATCAATAGTGACGACCATTAAAGGTCCGTCACCATAAATCTTTGTTGTTGATATGAAATGGTGAGGGTCACTGTTTGTCATTATAGTCATTATTCGTGACGGACCTTGATGTCACCAATGAGTTTATGGTGATGGTCAATGAACGTCGCCATATATATGCACCAATAGTGACACTACAAAGGTCCACTGCTAAAAATTTGCTGTCTGCAGAAATGGTGATGGTCACTATCTCATTATAATTAATATTCATGACAAGACTCTGGGAATGTCACCACAACACATACTGGGTGATGCCACCTTTGGTGACATTCAATTTTTGGTGATCGAGAAATATTGTCCGTCACCATTGCTCATATGAAATGGTGACAAACATTATCTCGTCACAATAAATAATTATTAGTGACGAACCTGGAATGTCACCACAATGCCTATACTTTCACGATGCCACTCCAGACGCCTAGCTTTTTGGTGACGAAGACTCTTTAACCCTCACCAATGAGCTTATGGTGACCATTTTCGCCCCTCACCAATGTGATTTTTTCTGTAGTGAGTGTTGCTTCCAGACATCAATCGCTCACTCACAGATATTTGCCGGACCTTGACTGTCACTACAACACATACTTTCGGCGACGCCACCTTTGGTGACGTTCAGTTTTTTGGTGACGGAGGCTATTGTCCGTCACCATTGCTCATATGAAATGGTGACGGTCACTATCCGTCACTATAAATCATTATTGGTGACGGATCTTGAATGTCACCACAACACCTATACTTTCGGCGACGCCACCTTTGGTGACGTTCAGTTTTTGGTGACGAAGGCTCTTTTGACCCTCACTAATGAGCTTATGGTGACCATTTTCGCCCCTCACCAATGTGTTTTTTTCTTGTAGTGTATATTCATTTGTATGGATGAAATACAAGCATTGCCTAGAATTATCCTCCTTGAGCACACCCTCTCCAAGACTGTTCATTGTTTGAATGGTTGAAACACGAAATCTGCCAATAATAATCCCTTTTGACTACATCACCTCTCAATATTTGCCTTTCTCATTGTAATAATTAACATGTGTGGATGAAATTACATCTCATTCGACTTCATGAAGAAAAGCAACCTCGCATATATGGCTAGGTTGAATTGCATCATTACCTAGTTAACCCAATCATTATCATCCTCCTTAACCTCAGTCCATGCATCCTCCTTGATTGCACATACAACTCAAACCCTCTCCACTCTTTCAAATGGGATGAAAAGGATTCAATTTCAATAGGAAGAATGGATGGGATGAAGAAACTCGTTTAAGTTGCAATCCCTGCATCCTCCTTGACTATTCATGTGACTCAACCCGCTCAACTCCCCCTCTTCTCCTTCAACTGGGATACAAAGGCTTCAATTTCAATAGGAAAAATAGGCGGGATCAGGAACCTCGAGCAAGTTGTATTCCATGCATCCTCCTTGGCTTCGTCTGTAACTCAACCCCCTTAGCTCCTTCAACCTGGATTAAAAGACTTAAATAGGAAGAAATGGTGGGATCAAGAACCTCCTGCAAATGGAAATAGAAAATTACAACTAATCTTTCTTGGATCATAACCAAAGAGGAAATAAATTTTAAAGGAAAACCAATCCAAACCTAGCTAAGCTAATAAAAGAAGGGCCTAAAATTTTGGGAGTAGATTTAAGGCTTATGCACCATGTTCATTAAATCTGGATAGATGAACGCTTTTATGATACTTGTCAAATTGAATACAATCTTCATAAAGTCACACCTAAAAACCTTGGATATGTACAACATCACCTAGATGCACTAAAATATACCCAAAATGTTAATGGCATGCACCCAAGGAAATACTTTGTTCCAAAACTAGTAGAAGTTCTAGAAAAAAAGGTTTTCATGAGAGATCCAGTCATATAAAATTGGTTGAAAAGATAGAGAAGAAAGGATGAGGGAAAAAATGAAATCTAAATAATATACACCAACACAATATCATTTTAGCCCTAAACTTCTCAACACTAGCAATCTCTCGGTGCATATAAATTTTTTACATTGGCTTGTATTTATTACTTCAATCAATTGTAAAGGCGGGAAATTTACTCACCGATAAAAACCAGGCCCTTGAAATCTGAACCAAAGGGGAAGGCACAATATTTTATCCTATGTACACTGAACCCTGCACTCTGTAGCAAGAGGAAACCCAAAACAAATATGGAAATGAGAAATCAATGTAAGAACAAAGGTCGACATCCAATTAATTGCAATATATAAGCCCAAAAATCACTTCCCTCCATACCTCTGAGTCTTGGGGCCCCATGGTTGATGGTAAATGATGGCGAATGACTGTGATATTAATAGTTGTTTCCTTATCTATTTGTAAGGAAATTTCCCAACTAATGAATGATACTTGTGTCATTGGTATTGGGGAAAGCAAGTTATCTGCCAATTATATTATGGAGATGTGAGCCAAAATGTCCATTCTCCTCTGATACGAGCCATGCCATCATTGTTTAAAGGTTGTTCTTCACAAAAATATCTGTCTTGAGCATTACAGCGACTCATCAATATTTTGTTCAAAAAAACCTCTAAATGATAAAACCTCTCACTTTCTAAAGGGTGCACCCTAATGCTACTCATGGTAGCTTTTGGTATTTCTAGATGAAATCCCCATTCATATTCAGGAGAACTATAAATGAGTAATGATCTCATCAAAATCCCATAGGTTTTTATTATCTTTACTTTGAAAAAGGTCCTACAATTCGCGATTGAGTAATATATGTTTACTCCCAACTCTTACTAGCTCAAATAATAAGGGAAGATAGGAGAGTTGTCTTGTGTCGCACTCTTTGAGTGAAAGCTCTGTTCAATTCTCTTGCCAATAATACCACATGAGTGCACCTGAAAAATAGAATATTGCAAGGGCCTTCAAAAGGGGAATTTATAATCCAACACCTCTTATTATGTTTCCTAGAAATTGATTTAATTCACAAATGAGGACCTTTTACAATGAGGATTTTTATATGACTGATGAGCTCAACACTCCTCAATTGGGGCTCAATATTCATCTCGTATACCATGCTCGTACAGTGGCATGATGGCACTCAAGGAAACTTTGGAATGGGAAATTCCCCAATCGCACACCCATTTATGGCATGCAAATATGTCATAAATCAAAGTATTATAGCCCTAAACCTCTTATGAACTGAAATAAATGAAAAACCCAGTTAACCCAGTCATTATCATGTCCCCTTAACCTAATTTAGTGCATCCTCCTTGACTGCACATATAATTCAACCCCTCTCAACTGCTTTAACCGGGATGAAAAAGATTCAATTTCAATAGGAAGAATCGACGGGATGAAGAAACTCAAGTAATTTGTAGTCCCTACATCCTCCTTGACTATTCCTATGACTCAACCTGCTCAACTCTGCCTCATCTCCTTCAATTAGGATAAAAATGCTCAATTTCAATAGGAAGAATAGTCAGTATCGGGAACCTTGAGCAAGTTGTAGTCCATGCATCCTCCTTTGCTTCGTCTACAACTCAACCCCCTTAGCTCCTTCAACCTGGATCAAAGACTTGAATAGGAATAAATGGTGGGATCAAGAACCTCCTACAAACTGCAATAAGAATAAATGGTCAGATCAAACTGCATCATTCCATCACTAAGAAGCCTTGGTTTGCAAGGCATTAATTCACATATGGAGAGAGATATCATCACAAAGAAAGAAGAGGAAGAAACACTTACTAATGTGTTCTAATTGTTTGAGCTAGAGGAAGGTAAAGTAGTAGACATGATATAGCCTGAGAAAAGTGGATCTAATCAAAACCAACCACCCTATGAATTTTAAAATCCTAGAGGTAGTCCCAAATTTTTATTATACTTTTGACTTGAAAGCGCCTTTTCTTAGTCTCAATAAATGAAGTAAATAGTCTCAACCCCTTGGAGAAGGAAATTTGAGAAAAATCAATTAGCATGAACAAACAAAGAATCCAATGAGTTGAGCTGAGAGGGGTATCCCTTTGTAAACAAGAATCCATAGGCTTGTTAGAGTTAGTATGAATCTTTACTAGAAGGTGAGTAGTCTTCACATCACCAACCACATCCAATAGAAAGGTACCAACCCCTACAATAAAAATTATGTCTCCAAATAAGTTGTAGTCAATACCAATAATATCATCTTATGAATCTATTATAGTATGATTTTCAAAGTACGTTTCCATACATGTGTGAAAGAAACTATCCATCTGGTTAGCAAAAAGGAAGACTTTTAGAAGGGCTCAAGAAATCCCCTTGAAGGAGACAAGAAGGGTTTGAAACCATAGAATACAAGTTTATCTTTGAACCCTAGTTCTGCAACCCTTAGGAGAAATGTTAATAGTCAATAATCTAATCTTAGATCAATCTTCAACATTGTTGTTCCCTTCAATTGATTGAACAAATCATCAATCCTCGACAACACATACTTATTCTTAATGGTCACCTGTTCAATTGCATGTAGTGAATGACTGGTGTGCCCCATGGTGATACACTTTGCCTAATGTGTCCCTTGTCCAACATTTCCTTCAATTGCAACTTTAGCTCTACCAAATGTGGAGTGCTCATCTTGTATGTTTTTTTTTATGTTGGTGCTGCCCCTGGTACCAACTCAATAGAAAAATACACTTACCTGTGAGGTGAAAACTATGAAATATCTACAATAAATGCACCTTGAAACTATTGTAAAACAGAGTACTTGCTCAAGATATCTGCATCCTCAACTTCCTTATCTTTGTCACTAGAAATATGTACTACAAATAAGACACACTTGTTCCTGGAACTACACTTCGTCTACATAGTTGTCACCATTCTAATTAATGTTCCTTCTTCTTACCTTGAAATAATATATGTTCTCCATTGTCATCCAAGCACTCAATATCTTTTTCATAGTACTCCACTTTGGTCCTATGGAGATACAACCAATCCATACCTAAAATCATGTTATATGAACCCAATGAAAATGCATTCAAATGTGCTTATGTACACATACCATTCAAATCAAATGCATAAGCTCTTACCCAATGATGAACTCGCTTCTTTGTAATGTATCCAACTGCACTAATCAAGACTCTGCATGCGATTCTTTATTTAAACCACACTTATCCACCAGGTCAGGATTAACATAACTATAATTAGATCCAGGGCCAATCAAAATAGAAACAACTTGATCAAAAAGCTTATTGTCCATCTCGATAATAGACGTCTGGTGATCTGCCTGCCTATTATCCAACGCTGCATAGATTTGAGGAACACTTTTTCCAACATCCCCCACTGTCTGTGCTTCATAAGCACTGTAAATCTATGGTCTACCACCTTGATGTTGTGTACAATCTCTCATGTGATGATCTCGTTGTCCTTTTTCACTTTCTTGCTTTTCCTTTTCCTTCTTGCTCCAAATCCAAAGTATGCCACACTCTTCCAACGGTGCTCTAAGAAGAATCAAAGTGTCCAAGAGTATGAGAGAGAGAATATAATGAGAGCTCCAAAACTCAACTGAAAAAAGTTTGTGCAAAAGCTACCAACTAGTCCTCATAAGCCTTTTTATCAATGAGGCCTCTAATTTCTTCATTTTTCCATTATTTTCCTTAATTTTCCTCCTCACATGCAACCTGTGACCTTTCACCTCCCTTTCCTCTTGTTTTCCATTATTTTCATAAGTAAAATTCCAATAAATGCCTCATGCCTTTCCAAATACTTTTCCATTTCCTTTGCCAATTTCCATAACCATTAATAAACCGAAATGAACATGCACTAGGATGTTTTTTCCTAACATTCAACTTCGAATACGCGTCCCATGAGCACGGTCTTATTTTACCTTTATTAACTTTTACATGGATTTTTGACCAGGGTTGCTACAACTTGCTGCTACAGTGGTAGCTTCAACATTCAATTCTTCATCAAATATGGCACTTTCCATATTTCCACAATCAATCCTTGTTTCGAAAAAGAGACCACAAATTTCATCAACATAATTTTCATCCACTTTGTGGTGATATATCTGAGCATTCATGTGCTCATTAACAATTTCAACCTCACCAAATTCATCATTTGTTGTTGGATTCATGAGAGATTCACATTCAACTCTACAAACCATTACTTCATATGAAAAATTGTCTTTGTTATTCTCAAACTTAAATGCTTCAAACTCTGATGAAAAGAGGCCATCATAAACTACAATCATACCAACTAGATCACACATGTTATTCACTTATTTATTGGAAGCTTCACAATCATCAACAAGGACTATTGTTGGATTTAACAATTCATTACTCACCTTTTAGTCACCATCCAAATGTGTCTCATCAGAGTGGGATTCACCATCATCTTCCCCATCCAGGTTATAGTGGGATTCTCGAGCATTTATATGTTCATACTCTACCTCACATGTAGGGGCTTCAACTTCTCACTCTGCAATATTTTATGTGTCTTCTTCATCCATATGCATGTCTGCATGTTGGGTTTCACTTTTATAGTCTTTATGACCATCATCCACATTTGAGTGGGATTCTCCAAGCTCTGATTTCTTCCTAGAGTCTTTCTCATTTAATCTCAAAACTGCATTTCACTTTCTATTGATTCTTCAACAGATTGTAACATAATTTTTTGCTTTATGTCACTTTATTTATACCAAATTCTACTTCCAAGGTCTTCAATGCTTCCTAGGAAGATGTAGATTTTTCTACCTTGCACAAGGACTTCTCATCCAATGCATGATTTATAAGATATAATACTAATATATCACATACTTCATCATATGAGTTATTATACCGATACTCAATCAACTCTTCACATCAAAGAAAAGTTTTTATTTTGACAGTTTTTAAAAAATAAATTTTTTACTTGTAAATTTTGGAAGTGTTACTAGATTTATCCTAATCCATTCATCCTTGAATTTTTCTACTTCATCTATTTGTCTTTTAGATGCCTCGATTGCGGAGAGAACCTCAATGAGATCTTCAAAATAATTTGGCTCTTCCTCTCGATTTCTTTTCTCGGTTTACTTCATTCTTACTTTGTGACCCATGGTTGTAGTCTTTCTTTTGTCTTCTACCTTTTTTCCTTATTTTGCTAGCCTTATATAAATTAACATCACATACACTTGATTATCTTTAAAAATAAACATTTTAACCTTCACTTTAACGGTGGCTCCCAACAACTACTAGCAAGTTTGCTAAGCTCTTCTATGCATATTCTTATGGAGGCTCATGGCTACAACTTAGGGTAGAGACTCCTTCTTTGGTTAGTGGTGGTGGGTCTTTCCTCTTGATATGGTGGTGGCTCTATAGGCTACTCACCCTAATATTTTAGTAGTTGGGTTTACAAACTCTCAACGAGCTCTAGTTTCTACTTATGGACCAATGGTTGCAAACTTCAATTTGTATACTACTCACAATAGCCAAGGCTCTTAGTGGAAGTAGCTCATGGCCTTCTGAACTTGTTTGGTGCTTTGAAACCTTGTTAAACCTTGCTCTGATACCACTTGTTATGTTCATTAAAGATGCAAACAAAAGACAAATTAGTACACAAGCTTCTTCTTGAATAAATAAGTTATATTCATTAATTATTCTCTCATATGTACATCCATCGAATTGTTGTTATTCTCTCTTCTTACTTCACATTACAATGACCCAACCATGAGTATATAAGCACTAAAATTTCTAAATATGGAATCATGCAAACTCTAACTTTCTTTTCTTCATGCAAACTATGACTTACGATTTAACTAAACTTTTCAAACTTCACTTTAACATAAACTTTTCAAACTTCACTTTAACATAAATTGACATTTTTATTTTCCTTCACTTAGCTTTTCTTGACAAGGCATTACCTTTTTAAATTTGACCCACTTGACTTCTAATATTAGACTTAATTAGACTTAGCTTTCTTTCCTTCACTTAATTTAACTCTTTTACATTGCGTGCATACGACAATACTTACTATTTCTATCAAGTGAAACAATTTTGATCTTTGACAAAGTTGCAATCGATTTTTGTAAATGAAATAGGAAATTTGGTGATAGGTTTGTATGAATTGTGTGCTCTTATAATTTAAATTGTTATACGAGGCTAGAGTTCACTTGATTGTAACACATTTGAATATTTGACAATTGTTAGGCCAGTTAGGTTGTTGATTCTATAAGATTACTTTCATTCATATCATTTTCATATTGGTTATGTTAAGGCATAATTGTATGGAATTATTATCTACTTACTTCAATAAATGTTAAACTTGTGAATTTTAATGATCGTAAAATATAAAAAGTGAGGTGTAGTATATAATCACATAGTTTCAGATTGAAAAAATCAACGAGATGAAATGAGTCAGATGCACCACAAACCTATAGTGATAGGACATCTGGGTGCCTCTAAATTCTTCCATAGGGGCATTGCAATGGCTTTTCCAGGTTAAAATCAATTATATGCTAAGTCTCTTTATTTACTCCTTCATAATTTATTTACACATATATCTCTATTAAGTGAGGAAGATAAACCATATAATCATTATTCCCTAGTTTGAAGTAGATATATCAATTACTTATATTACTTGGTTTTAATGCATTCATGATAATGATATAATTACTATATGTATTGGAACCAATCTTGAAGGAAAAAGCAGGAGAAAGCAGATCACCGATTGAGACGATTCATGACACAAACCATAAGGGTTTTGTCTACACCCACAGTGAACGCGTTTTCACATGATCCCTCTCTGTTAACATGCATCCTTTCGCCATATGCAATCCACTTCTCTCTCACCATGATGGGAGCATGAGGAGATTACAGACCTCCCCAACTTTCAGGAATCCCTGAATCTGTTGCCTCTGACAATCCTACAACTGATCATATTAGCCTGAAGTGGAATGATGAAAATGAAAATGCTTGACATTAGAACAAATCATGCCAAAATTGGGGACAAAGCCGATGGGCGACTTCTAGTGAAATCATCAGCTTCCATACCCATAGAGAAAAAGACCCAAGATCTTTCCCCTTGGGAATGCATCAATATACGAATACAATAAATGCATGATCACGCTCTAATAGGCGAAAATTCATTAGACTCATTGCGAAAATTCTTTGTATATATGGATCCATGCCAAATGGAAGCCAAAGGGCCAAATCTCGTTACAGCTCAGCCAAGGATAATGAATGGATCCAATCTATTGATTATGAGCATGTTCCTTTTCATTGTCGTAAGTGTCACATGCATGGGCATCTTTTCAGAGATTTCCCCCAAAATCCCCAAACCAATAATTCTGTTAACCCTTATAGCCCAGATCCTGATGGCTTCACTAAATTTGCCCCTCGCAAGAGGCACTCCAAGAAATCCTCCCATAACTCCAGCCCTTCCCAACCCTCTTCTAGCTCCAATCCCAAGCCCGCCTCCAGCAACAGTTTCCACATCCTTGCTGATCTTGAAGAGAACAAGAGCCTGCCCTCCAATCCCCCATCCTTGGATTCTGATACCCCCCCCCCAGATTTCGGATCCATTCCCCCCCTTGATATCTCTCTGCCTAAGATTATGGAGCAGCACAAGCCGCATGACGCTAATCCTAAGGACAAACACATAAAAATCCCTGAAGTAACCACCTCTCACCCTCAATCGAGCATTCCTATCACTGGATCTAGAATGGAGGTTGATCCTCAACCCTCCCTCAGTCAACCACCGGGCCCAAAAGGTAGTTTAGTGACGTCCATCTCCTACATGATCGAGGAGCCAGAATCCATTGACTTTGGGGATTTGGATCTTACAGGTTTGGAAAATGCCTGCAATGCCAAGGAATACCACACTATTTCCCCTAGACAGATTGACAGCCTGGAGGAGGCCCAGCTCAAAGCTCAGTTGATAAAAGGGAGTGCACAACTAGGGATTCAAGGAGAGCCCATTGCTAGGGAAACACTCAACATCATCATAGAATCCAGAAAGCGAGGAAGGCCAACGGATCTATATAGATTGATAACACTAGGAGACAAATTGGTGGAAGCTGGCAGATACCCCAAGCTGACAAAGTTCTTCAAGGCTCTGAATCAATCTTCTACATGATGAAGCTCACATCATGGAATATCCGAGGGATCAACAGTCCCTCAAACTATCATATGATAAAAAACTATGTAAGATGTCATAAACCTTCCATTTTCTTTATGCAGGAAACCAAATGCAATAGTTCCACCCTTCATTCTACTTTATCTAAGCTATGGCCTAGCTGTAATACCATGTCTGTAGATGTGATCGGGGCTTCTGGTGGCCTCGCTATCGCTTGGGAGCCCTCCATTATTGCTCTTTCCAATATTCAGGCTTCTCATCATTTCCTCCAGGCCACCTTTCACATTATAGGCTCCCACCTGAAGGGTCTCCTCACCAATGTCTACTTCCCTCAGGCCTCCGCTCACCGAATCCAGATACTTGATGACATTGGAGACTTTAAAATGATAACCAGCCTCAGCAAAAAGAGGGGAGGCTGATCTATATTGGACTCTGACAGTCTGAGGTTCAAGGATTTTATTCTTCAGAACCACCTGATTGACATCCCAATTGCCAACGGGATTCATACTTGGAACAATCGCCAAAACGGGAACCATCTTATTTCCTCCTGTCTAGATCGTTTTCTGATCTCTAACGATGTTATCTAGGCCAGAGGAGAAATATTCTTTACCATTCTCCCCACTGCGGGATCTAACCATGGGCCCATTCAACTCCACTGGGACAGACCAGGCCGTGGCCTCCAAAAGCCCTTCCGATTCGAGCAATTTTGGCTTTCAAATCATAGATTCGGAGAGATGGTTGTAGACTAGTGGTATAGTATATGACCCAGTGAAGGATCCACCATGTTCCAAATTCATCAATAGCTCAAAATTATCAAAGCCAGACTCAAACACTGGGATCATAATACTTTTGGCAACATTTTCAAAATTCAATAAGAGCTAGAGGCAAAAATGGTTGCCCTTCAACAGCAACTCATAACTTTTGAATGCACCGAGGAATTTAGCAGGCAGAAGCAGTAGCTCAGAAATCAGATGGAGGAACATGCTATACAAGAAGAAATTATCTGGAATAAAAAATCCAAATTCTGCTGGCTAAAAGAGGGGGAAAAAACACGAAATTTTTCCACCGCTCCACCATTCAAAGAAGAATGGTCAATCATATTTCCCTTCTCAAGAATAAGCAAGGCATCAGTTTGGAAACTCATGAGGAGATCGAACAGGAACTTCTCAATCATTTCAAGGACATGCTGATGGAACCACACTTAAATCGTCGAGAAGCCATCAACCAAATCACTCAACACTTGATCACTGAGGATCACAATCAAATGTTGCTACAACCAATCCAGTTGCAGGAAGTAGACCAAGAAATGGCCCAGCTGAAAGCTGGAAAAGCGCCCGGGCCAGATGGCTTCACCACCAAATTCTTCCATTACTTTTGGGAAGACATTAAGACTATGCAGACATTAGATCTGGTTGAAGAATCCAGATCTATGCATTGGATGCTCCCCCCTCTCAATTCCACTTTCATCACCCTCATTCCCAAAGAAGAGCAGGCGATAACCCCAAACAAATACAAACCCATTGCCCTCTGCAATGTGCTCTATAAGCTTGTCTACAAAGTGATTTCCAACCGCCTTAAGCCTTTACTCCCCCTCCTCATTTCTCAAGAGCAAACTGGATATGTAGAAGGTCGCCACATTCTTGACAATATAATTCTCACCCATGAAGTAGCCCACTCCTTGAAGACCTACAAAGTGCTAGGGATGCTTCTCAAAATAGATCTCTCCAAAGCCTTTAACAGGTTAAGTTGGGAATACATCCAGAAAATCTTGGTCGCCTATGGGTTCAGCCAAACTTGGATACGCTAGATAATGAGTCTCATCTCCTCTCCAATTTACTCTATTCTTCTCAATGGTTCCGCTCCCCCCCCCCCACCCCCCTTCTCCCCTTCTAGAGGCATTCTTCAAGGCGACCCTCTTTCCCCTTTTCTTTTTGTTCTTATGGCGGAAGGACTCAGCAGACTTATCAAAGCCCATGTGCATGAGATATCCTTAAGAGGCCTTTGTCTTCATCATCTTCCCCCCATTACTCATCAGCAATTTTTTGACGACAACATGCTCTTGGGTCATCCCTTAGTGCAGGAGGCTGCCACTTTCAAGTCTATCCTGGATTGCTTCTCACTTGTTGTTGGTCCCTCTGTCAACAATTCCAAGTCCCAACTCTTCTTCTTTAACACCCCTAGCATCACCTAGCGCAACATTTCTCGAATTCTTGGCTTCCCTATTGCCTCTCTGCCTTCCGAGTATTTAGGAGCCCCCCTCACCGACTCTATCATCCAGCATTCCTCTTGGAAAGACTTGCTAGATAGAATGGAAACTCAGATCTCTCTCTGGACCCACCAAGCTCTCAATCTTGCCAGCCGTCTCATTTTGGTAAAATCCATTCTTTAATCCATGCCCTTGTATCTCTTCTCCACACTGGCGGCACCAAAATGGGTTCTCAAGGCCATTCGAACCCTCCAGCGTAATTTTCTTTGGGGAGGAGATAAGGCTAAAATAAAGTGGGCACTAGTCAAATGGCAAGACATCTGCGCTCCAAAAAAATCATGGGGGCTAGGCCTTAGAGATCTGCAGCTCAGTAATGAAGTCATGGGAGCCAAAATATGGTGGCAGTGGATCTCCAACACAGACACCCCTTGGGCTCAGCTATGGGCAGCCAAATATGCTGATAAGTGGCCTCTAAATAATCTGGTTCGCTTTGACGCTGATAAAGATGGATCCCTCATCTGGAGGGCAGCAGTGAAACAGCGAGCCCTCGTCTAAGACCATAGCTTCTGGGAAGCGCAATCTGGAAACCAAGCACACTTCTGGATCGATTCCTGGCAAAAATTGCCTATAATGGCCACCCTCTTCCCCAACTCGGATTGGAAGGAAAGTATGGAATGCCTTCAACAACCTCGAATTAACAAGTTATGGAGCACTCAGGACAACAGCACCCGGAAGACTTATTATAGGCCCTGGCTTATAGCAGACCAACTTCAAGGTCAACTTGGTCTCCATCTCACAGATGATATTAAGCAGGAGCTCCTAAAGCATCATATCTGCAGGTTTGAAGGGACGACATCATACATTGGGGTTATTCTTCTTTGGGGACCTTCACCACCAAAGAGGCTTATGGCCTACTTCTCCCCAATCCTCAAGACCAGCTTGATGATATTTGGGACAAAATTTTGCATCCCAGGATATGGCCCAAGATCTCCACTTTTCTCTGGCTCCTCAGTAAAATGTTTATTCTAACCTGGGACAATCTATGCAGAAGGGGTTTTTTTGGCCCCTCTCAATGCCCCAACTGCGGAATCAATGAGGAATCTAGAGAACACCTGTTCAATGAGTGCTCTCTAGCAATCGTGCTCTGGGACAAAGTTACTTTGGTAAGCAGATGTTCTGATAGGATTCCTGGATCTATTCTTGACATTATAAGAAGATGGCCACCCACTCCCTTTCAAAGTAACATCCTCAATTATCTTTAGACTATCATTCTTGGACTCATCCTCTGGTCTATTTGGACGGAGAGAAATTGCCGAATCTTCAAGGATGTCAAAGCCACTCCTGACATCCTTTGGAATATCATTTGTAGCAATCTGCAAGAAACATTAGCCCTTCAGCGTTAGCAAGACTTCGACGTACCCTCCCATCCAGGGGAGAAGATCATTTTGATCAATTGGAACCTTAAGCTCCACTCCTTCCCCCTCACTGGTCTCCCTTCAAACCACTCATACGTTTGTGTTCATAAGTTGTTCTGTGTGGCCTGAAGGTTGTGACAGCAATTTTGATGGGCATCTAAGAGTTCACACTGCAAACATCACCGAGGTATCTGAAATTCATCTCGTGAAGTGTTATTTGTGTGAGGTATCTAGGTTGGGAAACATAAAACAAACGATTCTCTTGGAATTGTGAGGGCATGATCCAAATCCTTCTCCCTCAGACTATAATTCTACTTGCCAGAAGTGGTGACTCCAAAATCCTCATTGATATGGCTACTCATCTACAGGCTAGTTCATCTGTCATGAAACTGGCCAAGAGCTTGAGAATGGCCTCGCGTATCACTCACTTGAAGCATCTCACCCACTCTCTAGAGGCGATCAACTTCAAGCACGTTCGGAGAATAGCCAACAAAGTGGCAGACCTCCTTGCCAACAAGATAGTCCTGTACTCAGCTCCTCTCTGGTCTAGTCCTCTATCCTTGCCGGACGATGAAATTCTCAAAAACGATTGTTCCTAGTTATTTCTCAAGGATCTATCCCTCCCATATGCGAGTGGCATGTAAAGGGAAGAAGGGCCACGGGGCCGCCATGAGGATGGACACATGGCTTCTCCACGTGCTCCATCCTTGGAAGGGGCACCATCTTAAAGCTTGGTGTGAGGGCGTCATTACTCTACCCTCTTCCACCCTACCATCGACATACCAGTTTTGCATCTTTTTAATGTTGCTCATCATGGGCTTTAAACCCACCACCCTGGCTCTCCATTTCGCATTCGGCTCTGCTTGCTCATTCTTCCTTCTACTCTCCATCTCTACTTCTCTAGCTCTAGAGCAGTGCCCTGGTTCTTCTAGGATGGAGGCTCCCTCTAGTCTTCTCCCCTCTCGAAAACTTGTTCTCGCCTCCCTCTGATATAAAGACTTGCCCCCATGGAATGTTATGCCGCGGTGACACAGGCAGTGATATTGAAGAGCTCGTGGGCGTGGCTTGCCTTCCCACCCTCCCTACCCTCCCATCTCACCCTACCTTTGTCGCGACCTAAAATTCCCCATTGATTAGACTTATTTTAACAATCCTCAGCCTTCTAAGCAGCTCCCTACTTCGGCTCCACCTCCCTCTCCCCTTCCACGGCCAAAAAACGAGCTCGCGAGTCCACCATCTCGTGAGCCTGCAACTACACCCTATTATTTGAAAGCTCTTGGGGGTTTGAAGGACTACCGGTGGTAGCAATGGTTCGAAGTGATTCGTGGCTAATGGAAGGAAGCCTAGTGTTGGATGTGGGCAGCGACTTGGAGTTGAACAGTGGCAGCTGCCTCATCACCATGATGCTCCTCAGACTACTCATGATTCTGTGACCACAGGTGACCGCCTTACCACGCCCTCCATGAAGATGAACATACATTAACCACGGGCATGATGGATGTGGACTGCGTGTGCAGATCCATGAGAACCCTCTGACCTCCGATTGACAAGCATGCAAGTCTCCTTGGTTTATCTGTTTGCTCTTTGCGGCATTGGCACGTGCGATCATGTTTATCTAAGGTTTTTGTACATCTCTTATATTTATTTTTGTTGGTTTCCCGCCATGGGCAACAATATTTTTTGAACTTCTAAGGACCGATTTCCCCTTTAGGGGCAACTCAGTACTTGACATAACTCTTTGGCTCTTTCCCTATGGATTAAATCCGTTCTTTCCACAGGATGCGACGTGTAACTTCTTGTTTCTTATGATCTAATAGAATTAGCCTAAAAAAAAAAAAAAAAAACTACTCCTATGACTTGGTTTCTTAATAATGCATTCATGGTTTTCTAATTATGAGATGAAAATCTTTACCAACATCTTAATACCTAATAATAAATTAATATAAAAAATATGAAACTGCATTTTGTATATATATCTTACGGTATTAGCATAAAGCACTAGAAAAAAGCACATTGGTGAGGGTCATGCTTGTGATGGACCTTTAAGGTCCTTCACCAATGTCACATATGGTGACAGTCATTTAAAAACTGTCACTGTAAGTGTATATAGTGATGGTCCTTTATGGTTCATCACCAAAGACATTTCCAATGACACTTTTGGTGAGGGTTGTTAAAGGCCCGTCACTAATTCTCTCTTTGGTGACACTTCTAGTGACGAACTTTTAATGACCCTCACCAATGCTCTTTTTGTTACTTTTGGTGACGGTCAAAAAATGTCCGTCATCATTGATCATTAAAAAATCGTTACTGTAAGTGTATATAGTGATGGTCCTTTATGGTACGTCACCAAAGACATTTTCAATGACACTTTTGGTGAGGGTCATTAAAGGCCCATCACTAATTCTCTCTTTGGTGATACTTCTAGTGACGAAATTTTAATGACCCTCACCAATGCTATTTTTGTTACTTTTGGTGACGGTCAAAAAATGTCCATCATCATTGATCATTCCAATGAGTTTTTGATGACACTATGTGCCTTTTAATATATTTTTTGTCAAAATATAATGATTTAATACCATTATTGTGGAGTATTTTTTATAATATGTCCAAGGCCATAGTGGTTAGGGTCAGTCAATTTTTTAAGAAGTAATTAGTGTGTATAATTTCCCTAAAGTAATGACTAGTCGAATAGATATTTCCTATGAGTCAACACATGATTCATAACTATTAAGTTTATTATCTAGCAAATTCCCTTCAAATAAAGTTCCACTATTGTGTGTAGGAAATATATTATTTAATACATAATCAAGCTCTGACAATTATATTAATGAGAAAGACCTAACACTCCTCAACAATCTGGGCACACCTTAAATTAATGCTTTGGCACACACTAACATTACTTATCACCCCACATGTCTTGGAACATCTTCGTACCTAGAACATATTGCGATGACACTAATGCCCAAGCACATGGTGGCATGTGCTAGCACAACATGGAACTCTCCTAGCATGTGTTGGCATGCTGCATATAGTCCCTAGCATGCCCTGGAACACCTTGGTTGAATGCATTGACATACATTAGCACTTGGCACACAATGCCACTTGGTATGTATTGGGACCTATTATTAGTGTGCCTAGCATGCCCCTTTTCAAAAAGATAAAGTCTTGACTTATTAACCCTCTTATTGGTTCTTCCTTTTGTTTCCTTGACACATATTGACATACCCTGGCACCCTGCACCACATCCTTAGCACCTAGCATGTGTTGGCATATCTTGGCACTATTAATTGGCACATGATATAATTAGCACACCCTGGAACTCCCAAGCACACTTTGGGAATTCTTGAAATGCCTTGATATTCCCTAGCATTCCTTACCAATGCTTAGCATACCTTGTCACTCCCTCCTTGGCATGACAACTAACACTCATTAACACTAGTCTCTGGCATATGTTCCTCATATTCATTAACTTCCATGAATTTTTACCTAGTGCTCCCTTAATGTTTTTTCCTAGTACTCCTTAACACTCATCAACATGCATTATCACTCTCTAGCACACCTTAGCACTCTTCAAAATTCCCTTCCACTTCATAACATGCATAACACTAGTCCCTGACACATATTGGCACTTGGCACGTGTTGGCGCTTGGAAAGTCTTAGCATGTATGGAATACGTTGAGATGCCTTGGTATGATTTAGCATGGTTTAATATTAAATTTATTTGTGAAGATCAATTGTTGGAAAGTAGATGAGAAGCAACAAAGGAATACTTGGCACTTATAATGCACTAAGACTTTGCACTTGGCACCTATTTCCGCCTAGTGTTGGTGTGCCTAGCATGCCCCTCTTGGAAAAGGTAAATTGATGACTTATTAACCCTCTTATGTGTTCATTTCCTTGTAGTTTAACTTTTTTCTCCCTTTTGTTGTCTTGACAGTCCCTGACATGCATTGACACACCCTTTCACATCTTGGCATGCCTTATCACTTGGCACATCTTGGCATGTTTGACATGTATTCCCACTATCTCGCACATCAAAGGGGTGAAGAGAGATGTATTCCTAAAGTAGTTCGAGTATGAGGGCCGAGTAAGGGTTGCTAAAGGGAGGTCATGATCATCCTCCAAGAGTAAGATAATCATGTGAGGGTTCAGAGGAATGTTGCATACCTTAAAGGTTGGTTTGTGCTAGGAAGTAAGATGGCATATTGTTGGTTCTCTTCTGGCAGATCAAGCTTAAGAGAGGTTTCTCATGAGAATATGGGCATGTGATTTCAATTATGTCTTTGTGTGAAGGCCGCATCAAATCATGAAATGTTTAATATTTGCAATAAGAAACAATGAGATTGGAAACCAGAAAGGACAAAAAAAAATGCACTCACACTGGTGAGGAATTTTGATGCATCAAGAGTGAGGAATGTGGGGTGTCTAATTTATTTTTCCCTTAAATAAATTGGACAATAAATTGCAATTTCATCTCATAACAACTTGTGTCAGTTAATTAAGTCACGATGACTGAGTTAGATCAAGAAATTAGAGTTGAGGGTCTAAGATGATGCATCTAGAGGGATTCTAATATTTTTGCAATCCAGTTGAAGTTGATGCATTAGTGGGGCCCAAGTGTAATTAACTCAATTAAATGAGTTAAAATTAGTTTAACTAGTTCTAACTGAGTGATGAGCTAATGAGAGTTCCAGTGAATTAAATTAGATTTAATTCACAATGAGTGATCAATCAGATAACTGATAATTCATTATTAATAGTTGCATGCATGTCAGTTTCAACGAATACCCAGTTGAGACAGAGGTTAATGGGAACATAACTATTAGTTGTATTCAGAGAAAATTTCCCATGTGCAATTATAAAGTCATTGGGATGCCATG
Source organism: Pinus albicaulis (assembly GCA_034641835.2). Classification (NCBI taxonomy): domain Eukaryota; kingdom Viridiplantae; phylum Streptophyta; class Pinopsida; order Pinales; family Pinaceae; genus Pinus; species Pinus albicaulis. Next base: position 908,993,076 of record CM076583.1, on the reverse strand, counting down.
ATGGATTGCACAATCAAGGAAGAATGATTTTCCTAATTAATATGGAGTTAATTCCCTAGGAATTGCATGAGCAAGGCAGGCTGAAGTAAGGGTGAGAATTGGATAAGTACTAGACCGAGTTTTCCTAGATCAACGAGAGCCAATTGACAGAGTGCTGGAGAATCTCATGAGAGATTAAGCATTGTATTGTTTCATGATTCCTTAACTTAATACACAATAGAGATAGAGGGGTTTTGAGCAGTTGCTTTCCCCAAATACATCATGTTGTTGTGTGATTGATAATTTATTTCTCTTACTTATATGTGATTGTGCGATCACGTTTTGTTTCCACAAATTGTAGGAAGGATTCAGTATCTTGTTTTAGTAGATTACAAGATCAGATTGAATCTCGTTGGTTAGATTTTCTACATGGTATCAGAGAAGGAATTTTTTGGGTGACGAGTTTGCACAGAATATCTGAAGATTTTGGAGTAAAATTTTCAAAAAACAATAGAATATTTGGATTCCTTACAAAAATCCACCCTAATGTAAAACAAAATCGGTCGAATCAGAGCTCAAATGAGGGAGATATCATCGATTTAAAATCGACTCTTTTTTAGAAACTTTTTGTAACATCGGGACAATTACACTGTGTGTGAGTCAAGAACCTATATGCACTTGAGGTAATAGATGCATGCAAAGCTTTGAGGAGAAAGGCAGAACTTAGAGACTTGGTGGTTTAGAGGGAGCATAAATTACCTCTCAACATGCATCCTCATGAGAAGCAATCTCAGAAGGTTGTGGAGTAGCTGCCACAATTGGAGAAGCAGAAAGGAGACCAAGTGGAAGCGTCCACTCAAGCAAAGAACTCCATGAGGGGGAAATTTCGGGCCAGATGGGAAAAGGGAGAAGCCATACCTCGAGGTGTAAGGTGGGGTGATGTGTAGACATAATCTCAGGATAAGAAATTTGGGCAAGGTCCATTGAGATGGCATGTCTCATGGATCGAACCTGGCTACGAGGAGCCCACAGTACAACAGTAGTAGGAAGGATCAGTTAGATTGATGTAGTCAGATGTCAGCAAGATAGAAATCAAAGTGACAGATGTCAAATATTGGAGCACAAATCAGAGTTAGTAGCAATTCAAAGGACATGGATGCAGATGTGAGCAGCAGCACAAAGAATCCAGTACTAGACAGGTGCAGTAGCTAGCAACAGTCAGAAGACTCTAATGACAGATGCATTATACTGATTCAATTGTTCGGAGGCTATTCAGTTTCAGAATTTGCAGGTGCAAACAACACTAAAGTGTAGCATGCAGAACATTTCAAAGGTATTGGATGGGGATAAATTGAATTCTTTCTTGTTGAGAGGGAGTGTTGAAATTTGTAACAAGAAACAGTGAAATTGGCAACTAGAAAAGACAAAAAAATATGCACCCACACTGGTGAGGAATTTTGATGTACCAGGAGTGAGGAATGTGAGGTGTCTAATTTATTTTTCCATTAAATAAATTAGACAATAAATTGTAATTTCATCTCATAACAACTTGTGTCAGTTAACTAAGTCATGATGATCGAGTTGGCTCAAGAAATTCGATTTAAGGTGATCGAGGTGGATATTGGTGGCCATCTGCCTATTCCACTTGGGCCCTCGCCATTGTCTCTTTCAGTTTTTCAGTTTCCTTAATTATAGCGCAATTTACTATTTTTGTCATTTTTTCGGGTCCTGAACTTCTGGAGCCATTTTGAGGCCCCAAATGACGTTTTTTGGGCACGAAAGGTTTGGCAATTTCATAGAAATCGCATTAGCAATTGTAGTCCTCGAAGAGATCTTTCTAACGAGGTATCATGTGCGTCAAACGAAGATCATATGACCAAGATCATTTCATGAGATACCCTGGTGAATAGGCCTTACAAGCTATTTGCGCACACAAACCCCACAAAAGTTGTGTGATGGAAAAATATTCACACTATATTGAAGAAAACACCTACCAAATAAGGATGACATTTCAAATGGGGCAAGAAACAATAGAGAGATAGACATCGAAAAAGTTAAAATGTGTAATATTCCTTTTTCTGAAATATCACAATCTATTCCAAAGATTGACTATAGGGGCATTTACTGGATATGTCACCTTATAGAAAGGATGAGATCCAGAGGCTGCCTGGCCCTCTACAGACTCTGTCTACAGATCTTGTAATATTCCTCCTACAGGAATTACCCAAAGAATGGGGCTGCAATGATGTATGAACATATAATGGATTCTCTGCATTATTTATCTGAGCCTGCTTATGAAAATAAGTAAACAACCAACATATATGGTTATAGCAGCAAAAGGAATGCAATGACTTGAGGAATCAGTATTTCAATCAAGATAATACAAGCCTCTAATTACATGCATGATTAACATGAAGAACACTGCTATATGGAACAAGCCCTAGGCTATGATTGCGTTGTTTATAGAGGCACTAATGCATAAAATAGAATGATACAAGGATATAGAAATATGAAGCTCAAATAAAGTGGGGGAGCATGATCTCAACCCCTGAAAATACAATACATCAATCCTCTAGAAGGATTGGCTACAATACATGTACAAAATGGAAAATACAAGAATGTTGGTGTTGCTGGGCAACAACAACTCATAAAAAAAATAGGAGGAGATGGTTGAATATGATCTGCAATCTGAAATGGCCTCCTATAATGGAAATCTGAAGTGAAAGGCTGATCCCTTCACCTAAGATCTCACCCTCCAAATGTCTACTAATCCCTCACAGCAAATGCTCTCCAATAATAACGTTGTCTAAGAGAGGGACTGCACTGCAAATGATGGCAAGTGGTTGGCTTGGTGCCAAATATGGTGGAATAATCTCATGAACCTCCTTTGTTGATCTCCCAAAGGGATGGAAGCTCCCTCCTCTGAAAAACAAGCTAAGGATGGTGCTGTGGAAAACCTCCCCAGCAACACCCAACAACACTGCAAAATCTCCAGCTGAAACTACGCTGATGATGAAGGATAGTGCTTGACCTCAATGTTTGAATATGGGGAATAGAGTGAAATCTTCCAAGAGCTACTCAAGAAGGAGAGGAATTCCTAAACATGAATTCCCTCGGCAATTCTTGCTAACCAGCAAGATGTTGTTGCAAGTCCACCGGACCAAAGATGAATAATTCTCAAGATGATTTGCAATGTCTACCTTTCCCTCCTTTCAAAAAATGTGAGCTCCCTCTCAATGGACCCCACTCATTAGGGTTTCCTTCCTCTGTAAGCTTCCCTCCTTATCCCACTGCGCTGGCCCACAATGTGCTCTCCACCTCATGCCACTGTGCAGTTTGACTTGGTCAAACTTGACCTAGCCTTCTTGTAAAAGCCCCCTTTCACACATGGAGGTGTGAAATCCAACTCTATAAGTGATCCTCCTTCATACCAAAAGGATTTTTATTACCTATTCATGAAGTGAATGGGTCTCCTACCCATTTTATTTCTCTCCTATGTGGAAATGGCAAAAATTAATGTTCCATAAAAATTGGGAACATTACAGTCCTCCCCTCTCAAATATTTCTTGTCCTCAAGCAAGTAGAAGGATAGACTGGTTTATTTCCCGTTACTTTCACTGTAGCATCCATGCATGAAAAAATCCTCCGAGAAAAGGATGCCACATCATCAATCAAGTGTCCAAGTTGTCCCTCCAACATATGCAATCCAGCTTTTGGTGAACAACCCCAAATAGTTGTCATGTAGAAATAAATATCCATGAAGGGAACAATGGGTTGTCTAAGGTCCTTCTTGAGGCATGATATCTTATATTCAATGGGACTGATCATCCCCATATGAATCTCCCATCCCCAAGCAATCATCCATACAACATAAGTTTCCTCCCAACATCGCAACTCACAGAAATCTCTCTCCACCTTGAGCTCCGGAAATGAAGGTGGGCTAAAAATCTGAATATGGCAAGCCTCACAGCTTGCCCCATGTTCTCCTCCTCTCCATTTATGATAAGTGTAGAGTGTGTGCTGATCATGGGCTGCAAAATTATTGCCCTCAAGTGGCAAAATGAAGAGCAATCCTCCAAGAATTTTTCCTCCATCAATGATAATCCAGCTGGCCCAAGACATTTCATCTATGATGAGTAGGACATGGTCATCATAAAATACCCCAATGAAATTTTTGTTGTGGTTTATACCATGTGAAACAAGGTACAAACAATGTCTCATAGGGTTACATTTCATCCTCATCCACTGCAGCTACAGAAAATAACATGGAAAGCATTGTACATAAAATATCACCTCTACTACTGAATAGTAAGTAGATGAGTGAATCAGCAATATGAAATCAAATACATGCCCATATACATACAATTGATGTACATCATCATCAAACTCATGGCCCACCTCCAATGAAGGCAAATAGGTGGTTGTGGTGGCCATGTCTCTCCTCGTGTTCCCATTAGAACATGCCATGCAAAAACTATAGGAATCATCTTCCCTCAGGGACACACTAAATTCATGTGTCAATATTGCGGTCATGCTTCCAATAATATGGACAATATCAGCAAATGGAAACATTCTCATCATCAAAATAGAGGAAGTACTGATGGTTTCATATGGTGCTGGAAAGTACCAACAATCTCCCAAGGGTGCATAACACGGTTTTGCAAATTGTTTCTCAAGAAATGTACAAGGAAAAATGTTTTGAAATATAATGCTAATCACGTGAATTAGCTAAACATTTGTAGGATGGAAAATCATTTTCCCAAGGCCATATAAAATATGGTTGCCTCCATCATATGGTTTGGCCCAATTTTTCTCCTGGAGCAACATGAAAAATCTGCCCCTTTGAGGAGCCATGCACTGCAACATAATGATAAGAGTATGTAAATCAGCAAATGTAAACACAATGCTCTTACCATAGGCTGGAAGTAATATGATATATGGATCCATGTATATGATCATGCTCCCAAGTTTCAGCACTATGAGCTCATACAAAAAGGCTCTTGCCCATGCTAATCTTTGTTTCTTGACATGCTCCTTGTCAAGAACACCTCTGGTGATGCTGCTGCAAATGCCTCCCAATCAGTCCAAGCTAAGGAGTAATCCATTTTCACTATGAGAGTTCCCTCCTCTACTCCTGCAACACCATACATCATATGAGAGCAAATCTACTTGTGCTCTCTCCAAGATAGTCCAAGTAACCCAAGTGCTTGCTGCCTCATCATGCTTACATCATGTAACTCATCTGATGAAGGTACCATGACTGATATATATGCCATATCAGCTCCATGTATCCCTAATATCTGCTGCTCAACAATGCAAACATCCTTCCACCTCTTCTCCACTCCCATCCTCCTGGAAAAGGGGTATACCAAGTGATGGCCAAACTCCTTCAAGAGGAGCCAATGCAGCCAAGCCTATTACTGCCCAGTATCATATATTTGCAAGTGGAAAATAAACTTCTTGCTCCTCATCCACACCCACTTAGCTCCTTGTGGATGTCTTCTCCTTCTTCCTCTTTTGGTACTCCTCCCATGAGGGCTACCATTCTCCCAAACCAAGTCTCTCTTTGTGCATTTCGTGAGAGTTTGAAATGCAACTCCTTGGAGTTATCATAAAGGAGACCTCTCACCCGTGATTGCATGAGGATCCAAATATGATGAAGGTATCATCTCCTCTTCATCATAGTTTTACAGCGCTTTTAATCCCTCCAAAGGTGTAGCAGCTGTTTCAACCTCCGGTTCAAAGTATGTTTCCTTGTTGATCATGAAGGTATCAGGGTTTGTTTCATCCTCCAATAGTTCATACTCCAACCTCAAGGGCTGAATGCAACTCAACCAAAATTTATGAGGATGAGGGTTCATCTCCTCCTTCAACCCTTTTCACAACGTAGTGCAATCATGGTGCTCTAGAATAGCACAATGTGTAGATCCTTGGACCTCTACATGTAAGTTTCCACATTCCTTTAAATTATTTTCTGAAATGAAAAGTGGAACTTTACTCATACCTTAGTGGATCCTAGGGTCTTCTTGTGTGGCTGCAGCAGTTGTATCCTCCAATGCCATGGCTGCCTCATCCATAGATGTAGAAGGTTGCTCCTCCTTTGTCCTCTCTCCATCAAAGGTTTGGATCAACCTTTGAGCAAAGTCAACAAAAAAAATCACCCTTGAATGGTCCAAGGGTTTGAACCACCAAACAGAGGCTTCATCCTCCATGTGCAGTGCTACAATCTCCACTGCTCCTTTCTCTTCCACTGGATGTAGCAGAAAAATGCCTCTAGATTTTTCACCCAAGATCTAGCTGAAGTGCTCCCATCAAATGTAGACAATAGAAACCTATTGCCTCTGATTTCTCTTCTACCATAGGGCCTTCTCTCCTCCTTCTACTAAATAAACTTTGGGAACGTTGTAGCTCCCCTGAATGCTGTAGAATGGGATTTATACTCATCCAGGTATTGATTTAGAACCTGATGATCCAAGCATCTCTCATGCTTGCTTTCTTCTTGAGAATAGGAAGTGCATGGACCTTCCTCTTCTTCTTTCTGCTTCCCCTCCTTGGGGAGGATCTTATTTGTCCTGAAAATAGATGAGATCAAGCTCATCTTCTGCATTATCATCTTCTTCTTATTTATTGGGCTTAAAGGCCACAAGCTGAACCAAGAAAGATGCTCCGATACCACTATAATATTCCTTTTTCTGAAATATCACAATCTATTCCAGAGATTGACTATAGGGGCATTTACTGGATATGTCACCTTATAGAAATGATGAGATCCAGAGGCTACCTGGCCCTCTACAGACTCTGTCTATAGATCTTGTAATATTCCTCCTATAGGAATTGCCCAAAGAATGGAGCTGCAATGATGTATGAACATACAATGGATTCTTTGTGTTACTTATCTGAGCCTGCTTATGAAAAGAAGTAAACAGCCAACATATATGGTTATAGCAGCAAAAGGAATGCAATGACTTGAGGAATCAGTCATTCAATCAAGATAATACAAGCCTCTCATTACATGCATGATAAACATGAAGAACACCGCTATATGGAACAAGCCCTAGGCTATGACTGCGTTGTTTATAGAGGAACTGCTGCATAAAATAGAATGATACAAGGATATAGCAATATGAAACTCAAATAAAGTGGGGGAGCATGATCTCAACCCCTGAAAATACAAAACGTCAATCCTTTAGAAGGATTGGCTACAATGCATGTACAAAATGGAAAATATAAGAATGTCGGAGATACTAGGTAGCAACAACTCATAAAAAAAATAGGAGGATATGGCTGAATATGATCTACAATCTGAAATTACCTCCTCCAATGGAAATCTAAAGTGAAAGGTTGATCCCTTCACCTAAGATCTCACCCTCCAAATGTCAGCTAATCCCTCACATCAAATGCTCTCTAAGAATAACGTTGTCTAAGAGAGGGATTGTTTATGTAATAAGTGGTGGCACAGTGCCAAATATGGGTAGAATAACATCAAGGCTAACCTCCTTTTATGATCTCCCAAGGGATGGAAGCTCCCTCTCTATTAAACAAGCCAAGGATGGTGTTGTGAAAACCTCCCCAGCAACCTTGCCCCAATATCCCACTAAAGCCTAAGCTGATGATGAAGGATAGTGTGACCTCACTTGAATTTGAGACTCAGAGATAAGTGAAATCCTCCAAGAGCTACTCAAGAAGGAGAGGAAATCCTAAACAGGAATTCCCCCCGGAAATTCTTGCTAAACAGCAAGAGCTTGCAGCAAGTCCAAAAAACCAAAGATGAATAATACTCAAGATGATTTGCAATGGCTACCTTGCCCTTCCTTTTAAACAATGTGAGCTCCCTATCAATGGACCCCACTCATTAGGGTTTCCTTCCTCTAGAAGCTTCCCTCATTATCCCACTGCGCTGGCCCATTATGTGCTCTCCACCTCATGCTACTACGCAGTTTGACTTGGTCAAACTTGACCTAGCCTTCTTGCAAAAGCCCCCTTTCACACATGGAGGTGTGAAATATTTCTCTATAAGTGATCCTCCTTCATACCAAGAGGATTTTTATTACTTATTCATGAAATGACTGGATCTCCTACCCATTTTATTTATCTCCTATGTGAAAATGTCAAAAATTAATATTCCACAAAATTTTGGAATATTACATCCAATTGGACATTGACGCATTAGGGGAATTTTGAGGTCTAAAATGGGCCTCCTAAGAAAAATGTACAACAAAAATAAACTTTATAACAACCAATAGGATTCAAGATGATGATGTCAACCATGGGGGATGATTCACCATTTTTTAAATAAAAAGGTAAAAATATTAAAAAATAATAAAATAATAAAACTATTTTTTCAACTCATATTTTCAACTTATCTCCCAAATTTTTTACTCAAATTTCGAGCGGGAGTACTCGTTGGATGCGAAATTTAATTCCTCATCCAAGGAGTACCCATGTTGCATACTTTTGATGGGTCCTACTACATGAAAAATGAGAAATACATAAAAAAACGTGATTACAATCACGTTTTTTATGTATTTCTCATTTTTCGTGTAGTAGAGTTCATCAAAAGTATGCAACATGGGTACTCCTTGGATGAGGAATTAAATTTCGCATCCAACGAGTAGTCCCGCTCGAAATTTGAGTAAAAATTTTGGGAGATAAGTTGAAAATATGAGTTGAAAAAGTAGTTTTTTCATTTTTCCCTCTAAAATTTGATGATGTCATCAAATCTTATTTGATTCTTTCCACTATTATTATATAATTTCCTTAGGAGGCCCATTTTAGACCTCAAAATTCCCCTAATGAGAGGATCTTAGGGAGAGACCTCAATGGGGGTGCACTTCAACATTTCATGGAGTGAAAATCTCTTCAGATGGAGGATGTTGGTATTCTACAATGGGAGGATACCTAGATTGAGATTGGCATGATTCATCATCCAAATTGGAATGAATGGATCCGGATGAGGAGCAAGAGGTTGCCTATCTTTCTGCAGATCTATGAAACTAGGTAGACAGAAGCATGGCTGCGCTGTTTAGTTTTGGGTGAGTATAGATTTTACCCAACATCTCACATTTTCAGGATCCATGCCATGTATATCATTGATGACATGCAGCAGCAGGAGGCATGACTCTGCTGGTTGTTGATGAGAGAGTTTGGACACCTCATGATGTATCTTATGTCCATTTATTTACTCTTGTTTGGGATATGACTCTTGTCTTTACATGTATTTCTGTTTGGGATATATCTCATGTTCATGTATGTACTTGTGTTTGGGACAAAGCATAACTCTCACATGATGTGGCATAGAGGAGCTTATTTTTATTGTTCTAATGAGGCATTTCAGATGTCCATTAGAATGTTGCTGCTCCATGACTTGCATCATCATGATGTAAGAAAGCAGCGAGAATCCTTGTTTCTTTGGTTACTATTGGGAGAGTATGGGATGATTTTTTCCCATACATTACATGATGATGATAGAAGATGGCAACAAGAGGCCTTACAGTGTTGGATTCTATTGGGAGAATATAGCCACTACATTTGGTACAATGATGATGTGATGTGGCAGCAAGAGGCATTGTTGAGGTGGATTCTTATGAGAGAGTGTGGCTCTCATATATATATATATATATATATATATATATATATATATATATATATGTATGTATGTATGTATGTATGTATGTATGTATGCAGATTTTGCATGGCAGCGAGAGGCATTGTTGCGGTGGCTTATTTTGAGAGAGTATGGCTCTCTTACTTGTTTTCATGATGATCTAGCATGGAAGCAAAAGGATTTGCTGCAGTGGTTTTTATTGGGAGAATATGGTTTTACATTGTTCATGGTCATCCATATGTCTCTACTTCTTATTTTTCACTATGTTGATGTTATGTTTGGTTCCTAGATGGCCAACAGGGCTAATGATGAGGGCATTGATAGATGCAATCTACTCTATGTATCATGGGTTGGAGAGATAGTTCATGAATTGGGATTTTCTACTTTGGGAAGAAACCACTTCATATCATGTATCTCATGTATAGAGGATTTCTTTGGACATCATATGTGTGTGTGTGTTGGTGCATGAATGTACCAAATCACACCTTCTTAAGAGGAGTGGTTTTTCGCTCTTAAGTTCTTGGTCACAGGTAGAAAATAAAGGGAGTCAAGAAAGTTAGGGAACATGCTAAGACATAAACATTCTAAATAGTGAAATAGAATGCATATTAAAACATAAAAAATAAGCTAAAACAAATAATACAAAAGCTATGAATAGAGTCAAACAACTTCAATAATCCAAATGGTGGTGCTTACGTCCCCTCTTATTGAGTGCTACTAGGAATGAAGGATGAAAATTTTACCCACTTTCCAAGGGGCCCTTAGAACTAGGGAGTTCTAAGTCCCGATGCAAGGATGTCTTTACTCTGAGCTACCTTCATGAAAAGTCACTCTCTCTCTACTCTGGTGGATTGGAGTTGTTGGATGGCCAGCAACTGAGTCCCCTCTATCTCTGCTTTGAATCACACACTGCTGGATTTCTTAGGGCAATTTTGGCCAGCATAACAATATGTTCTCATATTTTTCATCTCTTCGTGGCCTTTTATAGGAGAATTCAAAAAATCCTTCCCTCTCTTGGTACATTGATGGATGGTGACCCAAGAGAGGAGGGTGATTCCATTATGTGCCACATTTATTCCATTGTGTGATCTCTTGAGGTCCTAAGGAGGCTTGGGCGGTTGTCCTTAGGCAGGCTCAAGTGTGGGATCAATGTCCTAGAGTGTGACTTGTGGTCATGGAAAGTAACTTCCGCCACTCTCAGGACCACGTGGCTTTTTGAGGGACAGCCGCGCAAAGGCACGCTTATCGAGTAAAATTGCACGCAAAGGCACATTTTGCTAGTTCATTCAGTGCACAATTTGATTTTTCCTCTTAGACCTTAGAGATTTTTAAATAATTTATATTCTATAATGTGCCTCAGCCCTATAAATCCTTCTTCCTGACATTTAATATTTTCATCTTTTCTTGTCCGATTTTCCAGTGATAACAGTTTCCCCCTAATGTGTGAGGTCTAGGAAGAACTACACAACCTAAATACATTATAGTTTCTTTTCTGTGTATTGTTTAGAGAGAGAGAGAGACCTGCATGTAGCACGAAGTTGGAGACACCCTACACCGGGTTGAAGAGCGACCATGTCCTGTGGGATCCCTACAAGAAACGGTATAATACAATATATACAAATTTTCTACGAGGCGGACATGTCCCATGCTCGTGATTCTTTGGCTAGTTAAACAAAACTATTTGACATATACAGATTCTGTTTGTGTCACTAGTATGGTAGTGATCTATTGGTTAATGACGACGACTGCTGACGGCCTCAGGGGCATTTTTTCTTTGACAATAGGTGGAATGTGGTACCCATATGTGTAAACTTGGTATGGCATATAATTTCACATTGCATGCATAGGTGTATGGTTGGGACCTTCCCATGTAAGCATTGCTAAAAGAGATGCTTATAAAGTCACGGGTCTTCGATAAAATTGATCAAATTGCAATGGTTGTAAGGTACGATACCATCTTGACATGAAATATTGTGATGTAGTTGAATTTCAGGAGGATCGATGACATCTGTGGGAAATGATGTCCCCCACAGTGCCATCAGAGGATGTCCCTTTTGTGGAGAGAGGTGATCTAAGGTACCATTTCCTTTTTGGAAAATAGGTGTTGATGTCGAAAAAAAGGAAGCCTCAACTGAATGAGAGAGCCACTGATACAGTGGATCATGATCCTGGATGTGATGGGTTTAACATAGGCATGATCGCGAGGGGTGAAAGAAAACTGATGATGGGGATTCAGTGGCCCAAGGTCGGAGTATAAAAAGAAGCTTGGCGGCAATCAGAACTATTTCTGATGGGGAAATTCCTGGAGTTGGTAGGATTTCTAGGGTGGGTATATATTGGTTATGAATGTCATGGTGGCTTATGCATGGGGGTGTTATACTCCGACCAAGGGTGACTAGGGACTGCTGTCATGGGAGAAAAAATGGATGGGTGGGTGGGGGACATAGTGCACCATTTGCGTTCTTTGTACACTTACCAAAAGAATGAAATAATGGGGTTTGGTTTGTACAAAACACAGAGAGATGTGCCCCAAAACATGAAATTGTTTGCTCACTGATGATGTGAGGAAGCTATTTCTGATGAGGGTGGGGGCCCCATTGGTTGGTATCATGTGTGGGGTTAATAAAGCAGATGGAAAAAGTCGTAGATTAACTATGATGATGGAGATACGGTAGGCCAAATGCGAGGCGTGGTAGTGCGCTTTCGATCTACTTGCACAACTTGGTCGTCTGGGAAAGGGGTTTTATTTTTATATGGTAAAACTTGATCTGATGCATGGTGGGTGAATGGGCATGAGGTGCTTCATGGAATAAAGTGGTATGACCATGGCATCCCTATTTTTGTGATATATGGTCTACTTTGGGTGATGGGCACCATGGAGGGGAGGCTCTTCCGACCAACAAGGATGTTTATCATGTGAAAAAGTGGGTGATGATAAACATGATTGGGTGTTTGTAACCTATGGTTAATTTCTAATGGAGAAATGATGTCAGGATATGTAGAGTTTTTCTGGGACTCTATCATGCTGAGGGTAGAATGATACCTATTGTGGAACTTTCAGCTGATGGTGCGATGGATGGTTTGTACACTACCTGCAAAAACAAAATACCCCAAATGAAAGCATATTATTTATTCAAATATTATTGAAAGACATGTGATTTAAAAAATAATATGAGAGAGGGCATACCTGTCGATACTGAAAATTTATTTTTTGGGGGGGTGCAAATGTGTGGCACCGCCCTTGGGCATTATGGAGTGCTGATCACAATTCTTCTTTCTGTCCTGTAATTGGGCCTTCTGAGCTCTTGTTATGGTCCTCCAAAGTTTATGAAAAGGGCGACATATAGGTGAATATGGCTCAATTCAGATCATTTGTGTCTGTTTGAGAATTCGAGGTTTTGAAAGGTCAGAGGCTTCTGCGGAGTAACTCTTGCCATTGTGGTTAGCCTGAGTACCTAGGACTAGTGATTTTTTTAGCCAGGTAGGCTCCATGACATCATGTATTTTAATTTTTTCAGTGTGCCAGTGCCAGGGTCCATACAGGATGGGTTTGGAAGGATCCTATGCTGGATTTTTACTTGACTGTGCGGGCGATCAAGGTATAGGTGCGAAAATTGCGTGCAAAAATAAGGTTTTTATTGCATTTATCATGCCTGTACTAGCTTTGGGTGTGCCTTTGGACCATCTGTGAGAAAGGCAGGCACGCTCTCCTCATGCCTGTCTTAGGAACAGGCTCGCAGATGACCGAAGATATTTTTTGCAAAATGTTTGGGAAACTTTGTCTATTTTTTAGTGTTTTTAGTGTGGCTGGTGTTTTCCTATTTTGATGACAGGATGTTGTGGAGGGAGAGGGATTAGCATGATCTTCGGGCTGCTTGGGTTATTGATGGTCACGTGCGCCAATAGTTGGCGCATTGGGGTCTTCTCAAATTCATGGAGAATGACCTGCTACAATCACAAGATCGTCTTCTGTGCTACTTGATATGATGTTGGAACAAGCAGGACAAGGTGATGGTGCTGCGGGGGTGTGAGCTTTCTGTCTGTCCCGAGATGGATATCTATTTTCTGACTGAGTTGCTGCCTCAGGGTGAGGCTCTCCCATATCCACTTCCTCCTGGAAGAGTGGATCTTGAGCGATTTTCGGCAGGCCATTGTGGTGGGGCGCCCCTTACAGAGGGGTGCATAGCGATTGCTATTGTGACTGACTTGGCCAAGCAGTGTGCTCTAGCCACTATCGTATGAATGGCAGGTTTGTCTGCGTCTCATCAGGTGTCGGGGCCACAAATAGGATTCTTACGCCAACTGAGGTCCCGACACTTTTTCGACTTTACCCATTTTTGTTATGACAGGATGCTGGCGCAACTTTACAAGGTCTGGGATGGATCAAAGTTTTTCACTTATGCCAGCATGCTATGCAGCATCATGTATGAGCATGTGGTGCTCCTGAGACCTATGGTGGTTGTGCCTGCTAGTGGGCCACGAGAGCCTCACATGATGAGTTCGGCCCCTATGATGCCTCGTGGAGGGGGAGGTAGGGTGGGGTGTCACTGGAATGCCACCACAGAGGCTTGGTTTGAGGCCAACCCTCAGATGTTCTTGCCATTTCCTTATGTAGGGATGGACTTCGAAGGGGACCCAGACATGTGTCTTCCTACTGGATATGCTTGGGGGCCAGTAGGTATTTTTTTTGTGTTTTCTTCATTTACTTGAGTATATATTTTTTGTATGTGTATTATGATGACACTCACATAGTCTTGGTTACTCTTGTAGATGTTACCGAGGTCGGACGTCCTGTGGCTCGGTTGGCGGGACACCATCCAATTTGGCGACCTTGAGGAGCTCATGGGGGACAAGGAGGAGCTCCTGCGTAGCCTCTGGGTGGAGCACTGGGTGGAGGGGTTAGCCCCTCGAGGGAGGGTATTAGCTCGGCTACTACCAAGATTGTTGCTGAGTGAGCTCGTGTCGATGCGACAGAGGCTCATGTAGCTGAGTTGACAGAGCAGGTGGCCACTCTATAGGTCAAAGTTTAGGTGCTATACAATGCATGGGGTCGAGTGGATCGCTTAACCCAGGGGATGCCTACCTGAGGTTTCATATATGACCTCAAGGATGTGTGGTTGGAGACCTTGATGGCCCAGGAGAGGGGCTATCGACCGGTTTTACATCGGGTGGCAATCTTAGTTTTTAAGGTGGCTCCAGTATTGGTACCGGGAGCAACTCTGGGTCCAGGTGCCCCACTGGGGGGTGCACCTCTCTAGAGTCTAATTTTACATGGGGAAAGCACCCATTATGAGGATGCTTCCCCTATTTTTGTCTACTTGTACTTGTGTATCTTTTGGGCTGACTTATGGGTCAGAGACACTATTTTTTATAGTCAGACACATACATTTTTTGTATATATTCGACATATATTTTTTGTGGCTCTACATGGTGTGCCCCCTATTGTTATTTATGGATTATGTTATGCTAATGGATATCTATGTTCTCTATGTTTTTTTTTATTTTTTATGTATGATGGTTTATCCGAGATGCATTCCAGTTTAGAATATTGTTAGCTATGTGATCATCTAGTTGGTAATGACTCCTTGGTACATGTGTGAATGTAATGTAGTCAAATTGTTAGCTTAATCTTTTTGCACGCAAGGATTTTCTAAACAGATGTGAATCCCTTATCTCAAATTCTTGATTTAACTATGACAGTACTAACTGATAATCAAGGTAGATATGCATATGGAATATGCCCTGATTGAGGGCATCACACATAATCCTGATGATGGTGTCATATTCTACTTGATTGTTTGTTGCTGAGCTGATACAAACACCATTGTTTCAGAGTGGTGATTGGTCAGGGTGATAGATAACCCAAACGACCACAGCTAAACTTTGATAACATCACAATGCTCCATTGGAAAATCCGAAGTAAGTGTCGAGTTGGTAATCCATTGTGACACTAAAGCGCATTTTGTGACAAGTCTTTTGGTAAAAAATGTTTGGATCTGTGTACGTTGACTCTAGGGGTGGGCCTTATCGGCCCTTATGGGTAGAATTTCTTGAGATAAAGGTCATTGATAGGGTTTTTGAGGCATGTTCTATCTGGCTCAGTTAAGATGTATGCCCCCCTATGGAGGCAATGTTTTATTATGTAGGGTCTGTTCCACAATTTTTTGAACTTTCCTAGCCCTAGGGCTTCTTTTGCGACATCATAGAAGAGGACTAACTCTCCCTCAGTGAATGAGCGAGGGTTGATGTGGTGGTCGAATGATTCTTTCACCTGCTTCTTGTGGGCCTCGTTGTGTTGTAGTGACTATCGTTGGCTTTTGTCGACGAACTCTAGTTGTACTAGACAATGTTCTAGAGGCTGGGTATCATCGAGGAGTTTGATGGAAGCATGAAAATTCAAGATCTCACAGAAATCGATGCAAAAGCGTAGGGTGCCCTGATTTTTCATGATGGGAATAGGATTGGAAACCCAAGATGTGTGGGTGGACCGAGTCTTAGTTCTGATATATGATTATACAAATCATATATGGTGTATCGTGTCGCTGGCATTTGGTGGGGGGATAGTCTTCGTGATGGGAGCTTGCGTGAGCGTAAGGCTGGGTGCCTCATTAGGATGGTCACTCTCCTGTGGGTGGAAATTGTGTCTGGTGCAGGAGGTGCCTAAATGTTTCCATTAGCGGGCATGCCTTTAATTCGTGGTTATGGCCAGTGAAAATAGTGCATGGTACCATTATGCCAATTGAGTAGATTTTGTGGGAATCAACACTACTCTTCGTCCCAAACATGGATGCTCAGAAAGGATCTGATGTAGAAGATGAGGTCTTCAGATTCCATTTCGGAGTTTTTTTCTTGGGTATGTCTAACTATTTTGGGGAGTGTAGACTTAACGTTGCTCTTGCCACTGTAAGCTTCAGAAGAGGCTCACATTTTATTGTATGATGAAAGTGTGAACAAATCCAGAAATAGTTGTGCATGATCTTTTCTTGGTTAGAGAGAAGTCTTTGTGGGAGAGAAGAGACCGTTCGAAAACTGTTTGCGAGGTGCTTCAGTTCTTTGCACTAATTGACCCGGTGGCCGATCATGTCACATAGTCTGCATGTTATCCTAGGTTGAACCTGGGTCATGCTTTGTTGGTGTGCCTTCCCCGCTTCCTTATTACGCAGATGTGGGTATGGATAAGATGGCGTGGGGGTGCTCTTCCTCCTATATTGGTTGAGAAGATCCTTGTGTTTCTTCTCTAATGCATGTATCATGTCAACTAGAGGACGTACTCGCAGGATGTAGGTACAATGTTGTTCATGGTGATTGCCCTGACACACTAGGAAAAACATCCTAGATATGTGATTCCCGTCCTGCTCGCTTGACGGCATGACTGGGTACCAACAATGTAGCGCTTCTAAGTTAGGGCAAGTGGTGACCACATGATTGGGCATTTTACACAACGTACATGTCGGTATTCTCTACCGAGGGCAGTTGGGGGTAGCTAGGGGTTCCTCGATTGGTCATTTTTCAGCTGACAGAAAGAGGATGGATCTACTCATCACATCTTCTTGAGTTGTCTAGATTTTTATGGATTCGTTGTCTGAGCCATATTCTTGGGAGAGGCAAACTATGGTTGAGCACAACAATAGCCAGTGCTAGGCGGAATTGGGGGATATAATGGTATTGTTCTAAAATGTGATTGTTTGCACATTAAGGAAAAGGGAATTGCGTTGTCAGCAATCCAACATAGTAACTGCACTCTATAGGATACCACCTGTGGATGAGTTCCAGGGCTATGCATTCCTCGATGAAGTGGCCATGTTCATCACATAGTGCGCAACGTATGATAGGAGGGGGGAATATGAACGGGTTTCTTTCAAGCGACTGTAATTACTCCTACAGGTATAGAATAACGCGAGGTTCATCTCCGGATTAATGGGTGGAGGGATCCTCTTGATAGGATTTCTTGATTGTATGTAAGGCATCCCTATATCATGAGATATATGGGCAATGATGGGTATAGTGTCCATAATTTCTGCAGATAGCACATACTTGATTTGTACCCAATGCTTTCCCTTGAATTTTGGTGACAGGTTCCTTTTTACGGGAACTTGTTGCCACGATGTCTACCGCAGAGCTAAGGAGCGGTTTTAACTCGACTAGTTGTGGGAATATGTTGGTAGGGTGGCCTACTATGTCGCATATGGTGCAGTGTGATGATTCCCATGGCATGGTGGGATTATCCACCTTCTTTCCTCTTCTCTCGGTTTTCTTAGTCGTAACCATCGGTTTTGCGATGGGAATTTCCTTTGAAGGGACGTTTGCGATAGTCTCCTGAACGACCGGGGCCTGCTCAGGATTGAGGGGGATTAACCCTGTAGAGGTGATGTGTGTGAATCCTATTGGAGTATGTAGGACTATGTACCAAACTGGTATTGCAAATGATAAGTTTGGTAGGACCACCATGGCCATGACCTGTTCCAACACAAAACCAGCTGGGGGGAAGAGGAAAGGAGTTTGGGAGGCAGTGTAGGCTAGAGAGGTTGCCGTGGCTGAGGACTCAGTTTCATTATTTCTCATCTTTGTGTCTTGACTAGCTTCAGTGCCTGATGAGGACATCATGCACACCGAAGCCCTTGTGACATCAGGTGATGACTCAGGTATAACAAGGGGATCTCCTAGGAATGACCCTAGGATGGACGATGGTTTGAACTCAGCGAGGCCATATTCTTGGTACCGAGTAAGTGTCTTGGTTGATGTGTCTACATAGGTTAAAATTACAACGGTATTTGTTAAGGGCCGCTTTTCGCTGTGTGTCAACTGGTCAATAGTAACGATGTGGTCCTCATGGGGGAACATCATAGTTCGGAAGACGGAGGAGGCTATGGCTGACATGGAGTACATATAACTCTGCCAAAGGAGTATATTGTAATCTAGCTGGGCATCAAAGACTTCAATGTCTATAAGGACCATCTTTCCAGCTAAGCAGACCTGAACATTTTGGTAGAGATCGACAAGAGATGAAGGGCATCTATCGTATGCTCCAAGTGTGATGTCTGATGGCTTTAGTTTGGGAGACCCTAACTTTTTCCATACATTATTTGACATGATGCATATGGATGCACCCTCATCAATGATACATCGGTGAATGGTGATGTTTTGAACTTATACCAATATCTAAAAGCCGACCATTGAGGGAAGCCTAGGGGTGGTTTATCTAAATCAAAAGCCATCACGTGCGAATCGACAGGGTCGATGGCACCTAATGTGGAAAGTAAGACTTTCCTTTGCTTTGGTCATGATTGTAATATCTCCAAAGCTGACATAGAGGCGGGAGATTGAGCTAGATCATCCACAATGCTATAGTTATGGGCTACTTTGGAATGGTTTCCTACCCACCTAGATGGTCCCTTAGCCATTCTTGGAAAAGGTTCAATAGGCATATTTGATATGGTCAAAGGTGCTATTGGTGCACTTGTACTGGCACCTGATGCATTGGTGTCTGGTGAGGTAACATAATTTCGGTTCCATGTTTGAAAAAAACATTACTTCGCCAGTCATGCAAATTTCGTGGCTATTTTTTCCAGAATCATCGGGATTTTTTTGCTGCGTGCTAACTGACCCTTGATGGGGGAAAGGCTCCTGCATGATTATTGTCTGCTGGGAGGATCTCCCTTGTCCATGGTTATTATGCAACTTCTTTAGCTCATGGAGGTCGGGACAGTGGTGAGTGTAATGACCATACTCACCATAGATCAAAAAAGAGTGGTTCATCCAAAGACTTGCCCTCTTATTCTACCTTTTGGGGTTTCTTGGCTCCTAGTTTTGATTTCGGTTGGAGTTGCCTCCAGCCTGAGATCACGGAGGGAATTGGTGATTGTTTGCCCACTGTACAGGATTTCGTTTAGGCTTTTTTTTTTCATTTTTCTTAACCACCTTAGGAAGATAATTTGGATTCTCCTGATTGTATGGTTGGTGTGGTTGGGCTTGGGAAGGTTGCACAAATTTCACTTGTGCATTATTCTGCATGGGTGGGTTTTGTGTTGGGGACTGGGAAGCCCCTAGTTTATAAATGGTTGTTGGGGTGAAGATCTTTCATCAGCATGTCTAGCTGCGTACTAGGTCCCCTGAGCCAGAGGATAGGGTCCTCCCTGTTGATGGTGGTACGATGACGCACTACTGGTCAAATTTAGAGAAGGCGTAGGATGACTTTGGTAGCTGGGTTGCGGTATGTTCTGGGTAGAAACATATGCATAACCGGGGTATGGAACACTGTTGCTTAGGTGATTTTGGTTCAATGACCCAATTAAATCATCTACGAAGTTTGACATGACTGGAAATTCTTTGTAACTTTGTAGGCACGGGGCGTTAGGCAGGATATTGTAAATATACCTTGAGTACGTATAGATTAACTCTAGCTATTGGGCCTTACTGATGGATTCCTCTTCGGATATGGGATTTTGTTGTGCTACATCCTTTTAAATCTCTGCAGTGAGAGTTTTTAGGAATAGGTCTAACAGAACTCAATCGTTGAGTTTGGCTTTTCACAAACTACGACGTCGTCGCCATTCATGGAGATGGTCCAAGATATGGACAACGGGTGTCTTCCTAAAGTGGGTCAGTAATTCCATTCTGGAATCGTGGTGGATGGGTAACTAAACATAGGTCAGGAATGTAGTATCAAGGGCTCTAAAGGTTCCATGTGTAGAAGAGGGCTACTCCACATACCATTTCATGTCTATTCCGGTTAGGGTGCATTGAAATAGTCTTATTTGAATAGTATCATCAAAAAAGTTGTTCGATGAACACCACGGGTGGAAATTCATCACGTTATTTTCGGGGTCTTCTACTTGCTTTCCTTCAAACTTTGGAATGTCTGAAGGGAGCTTTGTGGGCATGGGAGGCCATGTGGGGTTGTGTGTAATGGGATCATTTGTAAAATTGGTTAGATCTGGTATATTTAACGAAGCTAATAAAGGTGACTGGGAGTTTGTAGTCATTGCAACTTGTGAAAACACAATGTTCTGTTTAAGAATAGGTTTTATCTACGATATAGTTTGCTGTGAGTTCACCTGGCTTCCCAAATGGGTAGCACTCCTCTGCCCACTAGGGGTAGTGAGAGAAGTGGTATGTGGTGACCCTATGGGGGTGTTCACCGGTGTGGCTTTGGGTGAATGACTAGGGTTACCAACTAATGATGCCCCAAAAAAGGATCAAGCAATAAGGGTGGCAGTGTTCCATATTTTACGACTAAATGGCGAAAGAACTGGAACCCCTACTGGTAATGGGGGGAGGTCCAAAAGATGTTTATATCGTCGAGGTCCCGTTGGGTCCATTATGGCGTCGACTAGGTATGGTTTTGAAAATATTTGAGAGGATAGATATTATAATCAAAGAAAAAATCCTATAACATACATAAAACAAAGAGAAAATAAAAGATAAATTGTCCCTTTAGATTAATCTTATGTGATCAGTCAATTAAAAAAATATGGTTTTTTTTTGTTTGCATATGATACTAAAATCCTAGAAGACCTAACCATCCTCCCACGCTCAAATGTAACTAGGACTTAAGAGGATATCTTGTGAATTTTGGCACAACGTCTCGAAAAAACTGGCGACACCCCCAGTAAACCGAAGAATATGAACCAAGGTAAGGCCTAGAGGATATAGTGCTGCCTACACGTCACCTATAGGGAATGATGCCCTAATTTTTTCCACTATGTATCATCGTCCAATGTGACTGTTCGAGTTTTGGGCTTCTTGGTAGTTTAGCTACCAGTACCGAGTATTAGATGTGTTAGGTAGCCCCGAATAATACCGCATGCACTGGGCCTAAGCCTAACCCCCTCTGAATAAGGTCTCTGTTGCGCTCGAGTTTTCTTTGCCGTAGGAGGATAGACAGGTTTTAAAGTTCCCTAAACAACCAAATTCTATGTTTAAAGATGTATAATGACCAAGGCAACTTATTAGGTGCCTACCCCCTTGGTCCTAACTTAAACTATAAATTCTCTTGTGGCCCTTATGGGGAGAGTTTAGTGAGTTTGGTTAAGTTAGTTTTAGGTGTCTTTAATTTCTTAGAGTGTGAATTTGTGTGATCAAAAGGTGAACAAGCACATAGTTTTAACGTGTGGATATGCGGTGATCATTTTCAAAATCCCCTATTTAAACTATGTTTGGTTGTTCCTTGCTCAAAAGAAAAACATGTGCAGATGTGGGCCACTTCCAATTTTTCCTAGTTAATATAAATGATAAACTATAGGGAGATGGTGAGTTATCAATAGAGAGTGCTCATATGCTTGCCTGGGATTACTTGAAGGTGGAAAGGCAACAGAGATTACTTGCTCTCTACAGACAATTCGATCCTGGTCCCGAATCCTAGTGCAAAAAAATTGAACTAAACTACTGACTTTTACACTAGAAAAATTAAAAAGATTTAGCTAAGCATGCATGGACTTGGGCCACTTACTTTGGATAATTAACTAAGTGTTTATTGGTGCCTAAATTCGCAAAACATAAATTATTTTGGAATGCAAGTTAATTTTCCTCCTACTTAAACTATGTGTTAACTTTGCAAAAATCAACTTGAAATAAAACTAACACCTAAACTACTAAAACATAGCTAAAAGCAAGCTTTAACAAGTTGCGAGACACCTAAAATAGTGCTATAAAATTTATTATGGGCTTCCAGTCACTTTACAAGAAAGAAATAAATGGAAATAGTATAAAAATACTACTTCTGGTTTCCGTGTGCAAAAGGCTAAGACACGCACGAAGGCTATGCGCAGGTCACCGCTGAATGCACGCACTAGGGCATGTCTGTCTATAAAAAAGCTGCACAATTTTCCTGCAAAGTAATTTTTGGGAGCTCTTCAACTTCAGCCTGTCACTGAGGATGAATCAGGCAGTGAAGAAGAGAAAGGGGGAATTTCCAGCCCACCTCCATAGCAAAGAAAGAGGTCTCTGGAAAAAGGCACAACCACATAAACTTGGAAATAAAAGTTAGTGCAGTCGCTAATCCTCTGTGTGTGTGTTTGGTGCACGAATGTACCAAATCACACCTGCTTAAGAGGAGTGGTTTTTCCCTCTTAAGTTCTTGGTCACAGGAAGAAAATAAAGGGAGTCAAGCAAGTTAGGGAGCATGCTAATACATAAACATACTAAATAGTGAAATAGAATGCATATTCAAACATAAAAACTAAAATAAAACAAATAATGCAAAATCTATGAATAGAGTCAAACAACTTCTATTGGCAATATGATGCAGAGTGTTGTCCTTGATGGAAACCCACTGAATGAAGATGAAGACATGAGATTGTTGGCATGTGTTGTCCTTGATGGCAATACACCTGATGAAGTTATTCTTGACTTGATGGACTTGGTAAATAATGTAAATCTGATGTGATATGATGTTTGTTGACAATATGATAGTTGTTCTTGAATGGCAACCCACTTGATGAATAATATGGCAACTTACTTGATGAAGTTGTGCTTGATAGAATATGTCTTGATGAACCTGTTTAAAGATGAAAATATGATGTATCTACAGAGAGTACAGAAGGCAATGAAGAAAGGAATTCAGTATGTGCTAGATCTATGATGAAAAGAGTATGTCTCTAGGCATACGCGGATTTGCCTAGGGGAAGTCGCGTATGCACGCGGGAAACAATGTTCCAAGTCGCGTATGGGCAAAAGCGCTCAAAAAGTGCAAAACTAGGGGTAACCACCATGGTATTGACCCATTGTATTGGGTAATGATTCGTCTAAATAACCCCGTCCAGGAATACCATCGGAAGTAATGTAGTTTTGGGCTCATGGTATTGTTTTGGCTCATGGTATTGAAAAAGGGGCTCATGGTATTGAAAAAGGGTAAACCTATATAAAGAGAAGAAATTCATTGTGAAAATCATGAGTGTGGGAGCAAGATGTCTGAGCTTGAATGAATACTTCTCTATGAATTATATCTGAATGGAAAGGGTAAAGGTTTGATAATAGATCTGAATCTATGTTGCACCTATGAAGAAATGATGAAGCGGAAGATATAGATCTAAAATGTGTTTGTATCTGCTAGATCTGTTTATGGAAGGCTTAGATCTGAAATAAGGCGAACATCTGTCTGAAGTAAAAGGGTAAATCTGAACTGAATATCTGATCTAAAGAAGTATGTTGCTCTATAATTATTTAAGATCTATACGCTACTTCGCCGCAGAGGAAGCGCGTATATATGCGGCTTCGCTGAAGAAAAAGCGCGTATGCACAATGAAATATGTACAGAGGTATACGCTGGTTTGTGTGAACGGAAGCGCGTATATACGCGACATCAGTGAAGTGAAAGCGCGTATGCAAACTAGGGTTTGCTGAAGCATGGGGTATGAAACATCTGATCTATTCTACTGTATTACTGCTATATGATCTGTGTTGTCTGAATTGGTAAGTATCTGTTGGTGATGTATGTTTGAGCTTAAAAGTATGGAATGGGTCCAGTCTGAAAATATGATGAAACGTGGCCTGCAAGTTGTGTCCTAGAGAAAGCTTTGGATCCAGTGTGAAAATTGATGAAACGTGGTCCATAAAGGTGCTGAGGGTTATAACCTTCAGGCCGTGGGTTCAGACCCTCTGTGAGGCCGGTAAACGATAGGTCGTAGCTCTCTTCCTGGTGAGGCCGTGTAAACGAGACCGGGGGTCGTAGCTCCTTCCTGTGAGAGTCGAGAAACGAGCGTGTAGGTGCCTGTCGGCAGGGAGTCCGCACCAAGACATATGTTATAAGATGTTTTCTCTATAATAAAATATATTCTCCCCCCCAACTCAGCGTGCTTCCCACCTCTTTCCACCTAAAAATCCTGGTGTTCATGTGTGATGCTTTGTGTGATGGTTTATTCTGTTGTTACTACACATGTTTACTGTTAACATAACATCAGATGATTGAATAGTGCAAAGAACTAAGTTAATAAATATCTGCATATTTAGATCTTTGCTAATACGCGAGTTGTATGAAGGATATCCGCGTGTATACGCGAGTTTACTAAAGGAAAGTAGCGTATGGGTTTTAGAGAGTGAAAAAGTAAAAAGTTTTGAATATGCAGTAAATACTGATTCACCCCCCCCTCTCAGTATTTTTCCCAACAATTGGTATCAGAGCAGGTCCTTGTGCAGAAGCTTGATCGCTTAAAGGACATCCATCACAATGGGAAGTCAAGAAGGAGTAATGTCTATAAAGCCACCTCTATTCAATGGAAGCAATCTGATATTTTGGAAGGTACGAACAAAAGCATATCTGCAAAGTCTTGGTGCAGATGTATGGGCAATCGTGGAAGAAGATTATCAATACCCGTTGAAGTATTCTACCTGACAGTTAAAGGAATAATATGAAATCAATGCCAAAGCAAGAATGTCTTGTTAAAGCATGTTCTAATCCTGTGGACTTACAAAGGATAAACGTATCTCCGCAAAAGAAATATAGACAAACCATTTCAGCTATGAAGGAGACATAAAGGTAAAAAGTGCAAAACTCCAAACTCTCAGAACTGAATATGAAAATTTAAGGATGCATAGTGATGAGAGTAGATGAAAGTGTTGCCAGTTTCTTTCTCCGTCTAGATGATATTGTAAATCGGATGAGAAATTTGGGTGAAACCATAACTGATACTACTCTGGTAGAAAAAGTCTTAAGATCCTTGACTTCAAGATTTGATTCTAAAGTTTCAACTATTGAAGAAAGGCAAGATATGCAAACTCTTACTATTGTTCAATTACATGGTATTTTGACTGCTTTTGAAATGAGACAAGGAGGTCCTTCTCAAATCAGAGAAGTTGATTTTAAGGTGTCTGCAAAAAGAAAGGAAAAGGAAGTTGTCAAAGAAACCAGCTATATATCCGAAGAAGAAGAAGCGAATTTTGTGAGAAAACTCCAACTAGGCACTGGAAGATTCAAAGGTAAGCTTCCCTTCAAATGTTTTGAGTGTGGAAAAGTTGGTTACTATGCTGCTAAATGTCCTTATAGAGAAAAACATGGTAAAGGGAAACAATTTGAAAAGAGGAAGAGTTTCTATGCAAATGAAGATGATGATGAAGTGTCCATTGAAGATGAAGAAGATTCTGACCATGATCTGAAAGTGCTTATGGCAAAGAAGCAAAAGAAGAATTCTACTCGAAACAAGGATATCTCTCAGAAAACATGGTTAGCAGAAATTGAATCAGATAGTGATTGGGGTCCTGATTGTCTCATTGTTACAATGAATGGTGAAGATAGTGAAAGTAAAGTTGTGGATCTAGAAGAAGCTATCAAGATAAAAGTTGAAGAACAACAAAAGGAAACTGATAAGAAAGATTCTATCTACAATGAGATGATCTCTCAAATGAAAGATCAAATAGAAATGCTGAATGGACAGGTGGACAAGTATCAAAGGTTTCATACCTATGCATCCAATTGAATTAAAGAACTAGAAGCAGAAATCAACGATCAAAATGCAGATATCGAAAAATCAAGCAAGAAGAATGAAGGACTTGAAGCTGCAATCATCTCTCTGCAAGCAGATCTTGAAGCATAAAGTAAGAAGAATGAGGAACCTCTACAAACATTTGAAAAGGAAGGCCTTGAAGTAGAAATCATCTCTCTCAAAGAAGATCTGGAAAAATCAAATAAGAGGAATGAAGAGCTGCAACAAACATGTGAAGAAAACGAAAATTGGTTGAAAGAAGAGATTCTAAATCTGAAGGATCAAGTAGAAGATGGAAGAAGAAAAGAAGAAAGCTTGACGAAGCAATGTCAAGCCTTGGAGGTTGAGGTAAACATTCTCAAAGGTAAATTAGAAGAAAAGGTTAAACTTTTGAGGTTTCAAGATAGTACTAACATTTTGGACAACATTCTGAGTAATCAAAGGTCTCCTGCTAGCAAACTTGGTCTTGGTTTCCAAGAAACTGTTAAAGGAGAATCTAGCTCACAAGGAAGTGCTAAAACTTCAGAGGATGACAATGCAAAACCTGAAGTGTTGAAAGAGACAAAAGTTCAACCAACAATGATGAAATCTCAAAGGAAATCAGTCAATAAAGTTGAATGCTTTAAATGTCATAATCATGGGCATGTTGCAGCAAATTGCAGGAGCAGATCATTTCAGCCTCAAACAAATAGTTCCTACATAGAAAGGTACTCTGGTTTCTTCAAGGGATATTGTTTTTCATGTAACAAGTATGGACATAAAGCAGCTGATTGTAAAAGGAGGAAGATTAGAAATACTCATTATGATTCCTATGCTTATTTCTCTGGACACATGAGATGTTATTTCTGTAACAAGTATGGACATGTAGAAAAGGAATGCAGGTTGAACAGATCTGAGAAAGTGGACAACTTTCAGCACACAGTTAGGAAGTTCAAGCAAGTTTGGAAAAATATGGAGAACCGATCAGAAACGTAGGGAATTCTGACCCTACTGCAGTCATCCGCTTCTGAAGCTGACTTTTCTTATTGACTGCAGGAATGATGTGGGATACACTATGAGATTTAGTAATGTATCATCACAGGGGGAGCAATGCATGATGACTCTCATGGTTGATTTGATTATTCTGGTTATGTTTACTTCTGACAGCGCATCTGATGTGGAAAGGACAGGTACAGGAGGTACAAACTCAGGAGGAAATGAAGGAAGATGAAAATTTTCTATGCTTCACTTTCCATATGCGGGTTATATTAACAAAAGTCGCGTATACATGCGAGTTTCATCAGACACAGTCGCGTATTCATTGATGATAAGAGAATTTATATACTAGCCGAAGATCTGGAGCAGAGGCTCAGGGGGAGTAACAGTCTGATTGTTAATAACTGTATTATTGACTCTATATCAGCTTAATTTCTCATTTTTAAATAATGATGACATGATACTTGGTTACTTATGTTGAAGATTATGGATGAGTCATGGTTGCTTGATGATGAAGAGTATTCGTTGCTGAGATGAAAGTCTTATAAATCAGAGATAAGGACAGATCATGCAGAGATTGTTGCTGATGACTTGCTGATAAAGGTAATCAGGTTGCACTAGTTAAGGAGGAGCACTAGTTCAGGGGGAGCAACAGGTTGAATACTAATGATTACATTATTGGCAATATGACTGCTTATTCTTGGTTATTGTGATACTCATGCTTAATTATGACTTGGTACATGGTTTATTATGATAAGATTTTGATCCCGGTTTACTGAAAAGTATCTTTTGTGTTCACACATGGATGAGTTGGAAATCGTTTGATTCAGAAATAAATCATGCAGAGCTTTGTTACTATGGTTGAGATCTTTTGCCTACATATGTTACTTCATGTTAAATCTTGAAGATCTTGATGATATTGGACCACATGGATGATTGCTTGACACATATTTGAAGATGTTGTTTTGGTATGATAATCTCTCTTGGAAATATTGTATTGATGCTGCAAAGAATATGAAGGCTTGGTTACTAATGTGCTTATGCTACAACCGTTGGATGACGCTTGAAGACACAACTGCACTGTTCTATCTATCTATAGTCCAGGGAAGCATTCAAAAGAAGCTGAACACTGTCTTTTTCTCACAGAGGATCAGATCTAGTTAAAATTTAGAAGATGGAATTGGATACGCGGGTTTCCTGAAACACAGTCGCGTATATACGCGAGTTCATGCACAGAAAACCGCGTATGTCTGATTGCTGACATTTTTCAGTTTGGATTCAGCTCTCCTCAGCACAGCTGCAGTGCTGTTTGGTATCTCTGATACTGTCTGGTATCTCAGGTGGTGTTCCAGTTCTCATCATTCTATTTCTAGTGATTTGATGAAGATGCCTTGATGATTTGTTGGTGAAAGTGTTCAGGATGCACAAACTAAGGGGGAGCCTTAGTCATAAGGAAAGGATGTTCGGATGCACATTTTCAGGGGGAGCCCTTTTCTTGCTGAGTATAATACATTGTTGGCATTATGGTGGTTCTGATATATGATCTCTCTTGAGGTCTTTCTGGTTTTGGTCATAACTGGTCATATTTGTATTTTGATGAAAAGGTCTTGTTGAAAAATTGTAATATTCAGTCATGTAAGGACTTGTCAAATTTTGTAAACCCACTTGGTTGGGTAGCTGAGTCAAAATTGTAAACCCACTTGGTTGGGTAATTGAGTCTCATATGTAAATCCACTTGGATGGATCGTTGATGTAAGTATGAGTCATTGGTGATAGGAAATTCATAGAGTCATGTACTTTATTGGAAAACATGTTTGAAGATTCAGCATGATCTCAGGGGGAGCTTGGTCACTTCAGTATATATCAGATCTGCAGAACGCTTCTTCCACATGAGGAGAACAGGGGGAGAGTATGTTGGTTTTTGATCCGCCCTTTGCCCTTGATGTCAAAGGGGGAGAGTGACATGGTGTTTGAATGAAGAGAATGACATGGTGTCATTGTATTCTTAATGTACCTATCTGTTGTGATGATCCAACATCTCCAGTCCACCAGAGTAGAGAGAGGGAGACTTTGCGCCAAGGTAGCTCAGAATTAAAGACATCCTTGCATCGAGACTTAGAACTTTCTAGTTATAAAGGCCCCTTGGAAAGTGACTAAAAGTTTCATCCTTAATTCCTACTAGCACTCAATAACAAGGGACATAAGCACCACAGTTTGGATTATAGCATTCAACACCAGGCTAGAGAGCCTCCATCCTTGACAGCACAGTTTTTGGCATCAGTTGTGTAGCAGCAGCTGTAATCAGTGGAGAAGGATGGAGGAGCTATATCTTCAGCTTCTAGCTTGAGGATATAGTGAAGGGATCAGCCCTTCAAGCTTAGATCTGATTGTGTATCATATTTCAGCCATATTTTTATTAGATATAACTTCAGATCTACATACCCAACAATTGTATAGTGAAGCTCTAAGAGGGTGATTTTTCTAGATTCATAGATCTTGAAAATCCTTTATGGGTTATCTCGGGTATCCATCATAGAGCCCGGATCTCAATTTTCAGCATCATCGGAGCTCCCAAACTACCTAGATCTACATTTTACATTTTGTTGGGAGTTGCAGTCCCAGTAATTTCAGCAGGGACAACGCAGTTTTCCTTCCAATAGTCTAGTAGTTACGCAGTACCTATTGTGGGATTATTTTAGGGTCATTCTAGGCCATCTATTTGGCTTGAGTTCTTCTATTTTATGCAATATTGTACTGGTTTTTCCACCTCCATATTAATAAAATGGCTCAACTATTTTTGTGCATTTTGATGTGTAATTATATTAATTGTTTACTTTTCTATTTTTCATCTATTGTGTTTTAGTATTACTACATTCTCCCTTTAGGTATATTACAGAATCCAAGATAAGAATAGTCCTGGTGGAACACAGCCTGAGAACCCGGGTAGGGTATGTTTTAGGATAGACAATGACTATGGTTTCTATAAATCATTTGTCTCGCCAACATTGAGCTTAGATATTTTGGAGAGATAGATATGTTAGTCAAGGCCTTGCTATGTGACAATGTTGGTTTTTATGATGCTATAAAGATCGGTTACCAATCTGATTCTTGTTATGACAAATTCTTTAGATTAAAAATGACCAAGTACCATTATGAATACCTCCCTAGTTAAGAGGGAGTGTTGAAAAGTGTAACTAAGTTTGGTCTTCATTATGACATGTAATTGTGAGTTTGATAAATGATGTAATAAAATTATTATTAAGCCTTGCTTCATGGGTTTCATGAGAAAGTGATTTTATTTTTAGTTGGCTCTCATTTGAGAGAAATAGGATTGGTCATTTAGAGACAAAGGATTAATGTCATATATGAAGATCTCTTCTTGAGCATGTGTCAATGTATATAATATTTCTAAATATCCTTCCAATGAAATTAAAAATCATCCTCTTCCTTTGTCGGCCTCAAATACAAATAAAGGAACTCATGTCAGCTCATAATAAAGACACATCGGTTCACATGGAACATGTAGGCTTATTTATGGGACATACTACTATGAATATGTGGTTACGGTATTATCATTTCCACAGTCCTGAACTTCCCATATCTTTGAGTTTTCTGGATAGGAAATAATAAAAAAACACATTTAGGGTAAATCACTATAACCTTCTTGGAATATCTATTTTGGATCACAAAATACCGATGAAGGTGTTGTCACATGTTTAGATAAGGGTAACCAAATCTCAATATAGTGTAGACTGGAGCAGAAATCTTAAGAGAAGTTTTCAGTGATGCCATAGTGACAGTCCATCACTATCTAGGTGATATATCACAGTAAGATCTCCGTGTATTTCGGTGCCTCCATAGTTCATTGATGTCACAATATTGGTACCATGATATATATCAGTGCAATTACAATTGCAAAATCTTGGTGCTCTCACAGAAGCAAGATATTTGGAATATGACAGTGAGGAGGCCTAGCTATAAAGGAAGTCTCGATAAGATATAAGTAATGACGAAATGGAAGGGGAGTCAAGAAGAAGGTTGGATTTTAGGAGGACTGGTGTCTTGGTCTTGGAGTGGCTAAATAGATCAAGGGTATTGGTATTGGTATTCGTCAATTGGAGTCTCTATAAGACTAATTGGTGCAGTTTTTCCTCTTAAAGAGTGAGAGGTTTTGACCCTGACTCATAGCCTAGATCCTTTTTTTCTTGTCTGTTTATGTTCATGCATTGGTTATTGTTTGATGAATAATAAAACTAACAAGATAATAAGAATAAGATCCTAATATAAAGAAGTTAAATTAATTCACAAACAGTCACTAACGAAGAGAAACCACCTAATGCTAATACCTTATATTTCTCAACAATCACCCTTCTGAAGGTTGAGAGGACTAGGCTTAGTATTTTTGAATTCTCAGAAAGACATGCAGACAAATAGGTATTGATGCCAAATATTTGAATGTTTTTTTAATTTCTAAATAAGTAGGGTTGTGAAAGTTTGGTTTAATCTGAGTTTTTTACAAAATAATCTACAAGTTAATTGCAGGAAAATCATATAATGATAAATGAAATTATGTATGAATAATATGGGTTGATAGAAGCCTTGTCATTATTTATTAACATGTATATGATATTTCATTTTGATGGAGCTATATTAAGAATGCAAGCGTAGGACTGGGGGTAAATATTTCGGCGGGTCGACGAAGCTAGAACATTAAGGTTAGCTCTGGAACATTGCTGATTATCATTTTGAATATAGATGAAGTAACTATAGTTGGGCTAGGTTCTAGTAAACTGGAATCCAAAAGTTTTAAATTGGACTTAGAAAAGAAGATGAGTTAAATTGCTAGTAGAAATATTAAAGTGAGGCTTCCTACTGAGGTAGTATGTATAGAAATGTGAAGAAATCTTGACATCAGAGTAAGGGTGGCTGGAGGTTGAGACCCTAGTCTCTAGGTAAACTAGTGACTTGGTCTACTCCTCCATATCCATTGTTTTTATTTAAAAATGAAGTTAGGACAAGGAATTTACAAGCCATACTTTTAATGAGTATATAACCAGTGAAATTCTACATAAAAGTTGAAAACCAAACATAAATACAGAAATGAAAAGATTAATTTCAAAATCGAGAGGAACGAGACTTGTATTCATGCACCAAATACTAAATAAATAAAACAAGAGTCAAAAATTTGTATCGTTTTAATTTACAAAGAAGAGTCTACATTTATACAAAAATATAGCACCAAATGACAAACATACACATTTTGTTTTATAGTAAATTTATTTATAGTAAATAGAAGTAAGGAAGATAATGTCCAGTGTCACAGTTGTGGCCTGAAGAAACTCATAGTGGAACCACAGATCTGGAAAACCAAAAAAAATAACCCTAACTCGGCACAAACAAACGACAACCGAGGAAGCAATTCGGTCACATTTGATAATCCTTAGTTTTCCAGAGTAAATATTTTATTCATAAGAACTATAATATTAATGGCTATAGGGACAATAGAAAAATAAAAACTAACACTTGTATGATATATTCCCCATCGAACCGTCACCATAACCCTTCCACTCGACTGTGAAACGTTACCTACAGTCGACGAGAGGAGGGTTAGGGTTTGAACAAGAATGATCCCTTTCAACAGGTAAGGAAATTGGGAATGAGTTCTTAAGTACCTATCTTGGACTGGTAAGGAGACTTCCAATAATACAAACATGAGTTGTAGCCCTCCAGCATCCCTCAAGACAAACTTGGAAGAGGAAACAAAATATTTGATTCAGGTAAATACTTTACACAGATCCATAATTGTTGTAGTGATAAATTAACAATAACCTAAGTTCACATGGTCATCGCTTCCATGAAACCCAACCTTTTAATTCTACTTCCATTTTCAAGACTGTGAACTGAACAAAGAAGGTTGTCCATGAGCACCCTATATAGCACTGTGATAAATATATACTTATAACAAAGGGAATACCATGTGAAAATGATGAAATTCAGGAAGAGAATCAGTGCAAATATACTAGGATTGTCTTACCTGTTAAATGTTGCACGAGCCTCATCAAATTCAGAGGAAACACACCGAGTTGTAGAGCTAGAAAGGGTAAGGTATACAGTGAAAATAATGGTTTGAGAGATGAAAAAGGATAGGGTTCTATTACCCTAACCATATTCAAGAAAATTAGAGACATCTGATCTACAGTGGTAACATCCATGATAGAGAATGGAACAACTGTGAAGCTACCTGACTGACAATCGTCGGTGAACAACATCGGGAAGCTTCCAAGATTACCCCATTGAACCCTTGTTAGATTGAGACTGGCCTCTTGTAATATGAGAAAAAGGTTAAGGGAGAGTAATGGGGAAAAAACATAATGTTATATAGTCATATTAAATTATTTCCACAACGGATTCAGGTAACCAATGTGTTAAAAAATTGTAATCCAGTATGTTATACCAAGTGTAGACCAATGTATTATACCGAACTAAGATTTGTGATATGTTAAATATATGGTATGTTTGGTATCGCCTATATATATATATATATATATATATATATATATATATATATATATATATATATATATATATAGATACATACTCTTGTAATTAATATAGTTACGAAGGTGATGTTGTTCTTAGCCTGTTACAAGTGGTATCATAGCAAATAGTTACAACACTGTAACCTGATGGAAACTGTAAATAAAAAAAGTTTCGA
This sequence comes from Pinus albicaulis, assembly GCA_034641835.2. Taxonomy (NCBI): domain Eukaryota; kingdom Viridiplantae; phylum Streptophyta; class Pinopsida; order Pinales; family Pinaceae; genus Pinus; species Pinus albicaulis. The sequence continues at coordinate 908,959,388 of CM076583.1, read as the reverse complement.
TGGTGCACAAATATTGTGGAAGAAGCATGAGGAGGGGAGTGGGAACCATCCCACATATAGGTCCTGCAATGGGAACTAGATCCATGCCCAGTTCACACACTAATCTAGAGATTTGGTTTCAGTTGGGAGAAGAACTCAGGATGTTAATGCCATGTTATTGGAAACAGTTCAGCAGTTGCGAGCTAAGATGACGACCTTAAGAGAGGAAAATGAAATGCTAAGGATGGAGCAGGAAAGGATAATTTAAATCCTTTCCAATATACAAAACCAAAGGAACCAAAAACCTTTTCCAGATAATGTTAAGAAATATGAAATGCGACAACAACGGGGAGACCATCCAGAAATTGAAGGCAATCACATGGATAATGAGGAAGAATCTAGAAACACCTCTGGGTGAAGGGGGCTAAGAGGCCAAAAATTGAGTTTCAAGGAGAATTCAAAAAAAATAATCCACCATTTTTTTACGGGGAAGCATAGGAAGCTTCTGAAGCTTGGGTGATAAATATGAATAAGTATTTCCAAATTTACAAGTATGATGACAATCTAAAAGCCTGATTAGTGATTTATCAATAGCAAGGTGAAGCAGTATTGTGGTGGGAAGAAATAAATATAGTTAGAAGTATTGATGAGCAAGAGGTGAGTTGGGACACTTTTCAAAAACAATTTAAAGACAAATATCTGATTGAGAGGTTTTATGATGAAAAAGAAAAAGAGTTTCACGACTTGAAGTTGGGACAACAGTCCATCGATGAGTTCATAACCAAGTTCACCTCTCTGCTAAGGTATTTTCCTTACATACGGGAAGAAAATACAAAGTTGAAACTCTTTTTCAACAGATTACCAACCTTTATGAAGGAAAGGCTACAGTTTGACAATCCCAGAACAATGGATGAAGCCATTCAGAAGGCGTGTATTTGTTACCAGCAATTGAGGCAAAAAGGGGAACCTGGTAAAAGTTGGTTGAATAAGAATGGACAAAAGAAATTCCAAGGCAATAACAAGGGAAACAAAACCACAAGTTAGAAATATTCACACAAAAAACCAATGGGTGGATCATTGGGAAGGAATCAACAAATAAAAAAATCATTGTGTGAACAAAATTCAGCAGAGCCATTGAGTAAAATGGAGGTTGGTCAATCACAGAAACCTCCCCTATAGTGTTGGGGTTTTGGAAAACCCCATTACTACAAGAAATTTCCTCACCATACCAAAACAGTGCTAACTTCCATCGTTCAAGAGGCTTCTATAGTAGGAGAAGTGGACAAAAATATACACAGAATATACGTTTCCCTCGAGGATCATCAAGAATAATATCAACTAGCCATGGTAGAGTTTGAAGGTAAGATATATACCCATCACATGTCTATTTTAATCAAACCTGGAGCCACTATTATGTATGTCGTTCCAAAAACTATTGAATTATGCCATTTATATAGCATCAAGTTTAGAAACTCGTGGTTGGTGCAATTTGCCACTAGAGCCAAGGGAAAAGTCATATCCAAGATGGAAGGTTGTCCTGTTGATTTGGGGGGCAATAGATTAAGGTGGATCTAAATATACTACCCCTGGGATCATATGATGTATTGATTGGAATGGATTGGTTGGAGGGGCATTGGTATCTAGTAGATTTTAAACATAAACCATTAGCTTCCTCACAGACGATGGAGTTAGACAAGAAATTAAAGTTATTAAAAGGGATATCAAGCTATGACCCATTACTGCTAGTAAATTAGATAAATGTGCCAGTAAGTGCTATCAAGTATATGCGGTATAGGTTGGATACACAAATACCAATGACAAGTTAACTTATTTATAAAATATACCCATCATTCATGAATTTGTAGATATATTTTCGGAGAATATATCGATTTTACCACCAAAGAGGAGTATTGATTTCACCATATAACTTATTGTTGGTGCTACTTCAGTGTCAAAGGAACCATAGCATATGAGTATACCTGAGTTAACTGCACTCAAGTTACAACTACAAGAGTTTCTAGAGAAAGGGTACATCTGCCCTTGTGTGTCACCCTGTGGGGCGTCGAAGTTATTCATGAAGAAAAAAATTTGTATGCTACGATTGTGTATTGTGTTATGAAACCAGCTCCAAAAATAGAAGAAAAGAGAGATCAATACCTTATAAATAGCCACTTCGAGGGGGAAACCTACAATACATTACATAAATGAACAATTATTGGATGATACAAATGACCAAAACCTCCTTCTATATATAGGATTCCATGGGCCCACAATATAATCCTAGCCAACCTAAAAGTAATAATGTAAGGGCACAATAATAACAATATTGGGGTTATAGGGGTACAACAATAACAATAAGGGGGCTACACTAACAAAAATAAGGGTCTAAACTAGTAATATAGGGACCTAACATGCCCCTCTCCTTCAAAAAAGTGTTGTCCTCAATGCTTGAGTAGCTCTGGGTGCTTCTATATAAAATTCTCATCCTCACATGTAGAATCTTCAGTGGGTAAGTTCTTCCACTTGATGAGATAATCTGAAATTCATCGATTTCGTAGCTGTCGAGTTCTTGTTTCCATGACCACTTCAGGTTCCAATATGATTTTTCCTTCCTCATCAAGTTCCAGAAATATTGTCTGAATTGGAATATTTTCACCTATAACCTTCTTTAAGCATGAAACATGGAAAATTGGATGCACTCACGAAGAAGAAGGAAGCTCCAATTTGTATGCCATAGTACCAATCTTTTGCAACACATTGTGAGGACCATAGTACTTTGGTGATAATTTATTATCCTTCTTAGCTTGCTTTAGTGACATTTGTTTGTATGGTTGTAGCCATAAAAATACCCAGTCTCCTACATCAAAAATTCTCTTGCTGCGATGTTGATATGCCTATTGTTTCATTCGATTTTGTGCCAAATGTAGGTTATCCTTTAAGAGTTGGAGAACTTCTTGTTGATGCTCGATGTGATCTTCCACTACTTGAACCTTAGAATTTTCTCTTAAAGATGATGTGATGGATGGTGGATGATATCCATAAAGTGCCATAAATGGGGTCATTTTTACTGCAGTCTGGAAGGAAGTGTATCACCATTCAACGAGAGGTAAACACTTGACCCATTGTGTTTGTTTACCAGATACAAAACAATGAAGATATCCTTCCAAACATTTATTCACTATCTCAGTTTGACCATCGGATGGAGGATAATAAGATGATCTATGAGCTAATTGAGTACCCAAATGAGAAAATAACTCCGTCCAAAAATTTTCAGTAAAAATGGGATCTCTGTCGTTCACAATAATATTTGGGTTTCCATGTAGCTTTTGAATTGTGTCCATAAATATAGTATCAACTGTACTTGATTTAAATGTATGAGATAATGCACAAAAGTGTGCATACATGGTAAGCCTATCAACTACCACCATGATGACACTCTTTCCTTCAGACTTAGGTAAACCTGTGATAAAATCCATTGAAATCTCCTCCCAATGTTATCTTGGAATGGATAAAGGTTGTAGAAGACCCGGGGTCTTAATTGTCTCAACTTTATTTTGCTGGCAAACCAAAAATTCTGCCACAAACTTTTGAATATAAGATTCAAGGCCACCCCAAAAAAATTCTTTCTTCACCTTGTGGTAAGTTTTTAAAAATCCCGAGTGTCCTCCTAAAGGAGAAGTGTGCAATTCCAAAAGAATATTTTGTTTTAGTTGGAAATTCTTACAAAGATATAAGCGATATTTTTACCATAAGGAATCATTTTTCCAACTAAATGTATCAGATGTACTAGGATCTTGCTGCAACTTTTGAATGAGTGTCCACACTTCTTTGTCCTTCTTCCATTCATCCCTTGTTTTGGTTATCCAATTTGGTTGGATAATAGAAATGGCACAAAGAAATTCTTCCACCTCTTCATTCTTTCTTGAGAGTGCATCTACAACAACATTTAGGTTCCCTTTTTTGTAGGTTATTTCAAAGTCATAACCCAACATCTTTGTGACCTATTTTTGCTGCTCTTCTGAAGATAGTCTTTGTTCCAAAAAGTGTTTAAGAATATCATGATCAATTTTTACCTTGAAGTGTCTTCCCATTAGGTAAGCTCACCATTTCTTTAGTGCATGTAGTATTGCTAACATTTCCTTCTCATAAATAGCTTTCTATTAATACTTTCCTTTGATTAGATGACTTTCAAAAGAAATGGGTCTTCCTTCTTGCATTAAAACAACACCAACTCCTTTTCCTAAGGCATCACATTCCACAATAAAGGTTTTTGTGAAGTCTGGCGTAGCTAAGACCGGTGCTAGGCACATTGCCCCTTTAAGATGTTCAAAGGCCTTAGTTGCTTCAGGAGTCCATGAAAATGCATCTTTATTCAATAATGTTGTTAGAGGTGCTGCTATTCTCCCATAATTTTGAACAAACTTGCTATAATACCCTGGTAACCCGAGAAATCCTCGCAACTGCTTTATGGTTGTGGGGAATTCCCATTCCTTAATGGCTTTAATTTTGTTAGGGTCTACCTTAACACCCTCGTGAGATACAATATGACCAAGATATTCCACCGCTTGCACTCCAAAGAAACATTTGGATGTTTTTGCATATAATTGTTTCTCCCACAATAGTTTGATAACCCTATCAACATGTTGAACGTGATCCTTCCAAGACCTGTTGTAGATTAGTATATCATCAAAAAATACTAGCACAAATTTTCTAAGGGTTTGAAAATGGAATTCATCAACCCTTGAAATGTAGAAGGTGCATTGGTAAGGCCAAAAGGCACGAAAAAAAATTCGTAATGACCCTCTTGAGTTCAAAATGTTGTTTTCGAAATATCTTCAGTCTTCATTCTAATTTGATGATATCTTGAACGAAGATCCAAATTGGTAAAATAAATTGCTCCATGTAATTCATCCAATAATTCATCAATCACAGGAATGGGAAATTTATCTTAGATGGTGAGCTTATTGAGCTCCCTATGATCCAGACACATGCACCATGATCCATCCTTCTTGTGCACCAATACTACTGGAGGAGAGAAAGAACTTTGACTAGGTTTAATTATACCAACCTCTAAAGTTTCTGCAATCATACGTTCAATTTCGCTGTTTTGGACATAAGGATATCTATAAGGCCTAATGTTTAGAGGAAAACTTCATGGGATCAAATGAATAGCATGATCATGATCACGAATAGGTGGGAGTCCTTTGGGAGTTTTAAACACCTTGGAATGATTTTCCAAGACTTTTTGGAGATCTGTAAAAATAGATGATTTTGATGTTGGAACCTCTAGTGAGCATAATTGTGCAATTACGCCTCGTTTTTCTTTATTCAGAATCTTTTTCATGACATTAGAGCTTATTATCTTTCCCAGCTTCCCTGCAATACCTCGTAATTCAACTTCCTTTCCTTCTGAAAAAAAATTCAAGAAAATTTCTTGAAAATTAAAATCTACCATCCCCAAAGATTGTAACCATTGTACTCCTAGTACAACATCAACACCTCCCATTGAAATGGAAAGTATTGGACTATTCAATACATATTCCCCCATGGTTATCTTGATATTATGGAATTTTCCATAGAAATTTATAGTTCCTCCATTTTCAACCACCACTTGACATTTTGGTGTTGGGTATAGCAAACAATTCAATTCCTTGGCTACCTTACAATGAATAAAATTATGGGTACTACCCAAATCAATCAACATTATTACCTTTTTATTCTTGATATGTCCTTCTATATTGAGAGTTTAAGAAGTGATAATTCCTGCCAATGCATTACAATATATTGTCGAACTCATTTCTTCCTCTTCTAGGGTTGGTACCTGGTGTATATCCTCTTCTTTTGAAGATTCTTGTTCATTTTCTTCTTCCGCTTCAAAATCTATGTAAAATAATTTTTCTCAGTACACTTATGACCTTTAGTGTATTTTCTATCACAACTTTAGCAAAGCCCTTTTGCTCTTTTTTCTTCCAATTGTTGTGGTGTCAACCTTGTAGGTTGTGGAAGTCTAGGAGTAGCAACACTTCCATCTTTATATATGTGAGTGGTAGGCTTCCTTGTCGCCATAATTTTACATTCAATTTTTCTTGCCAACCTAAATGCCTTTTCCAATGAGTCAGGTTCCCAAACGTGAACTTCATGTTGGATGTTATCCTTTAAAGTTCCTATGAAGACATCAATCCTATGTTCCTCTGGAATATCAATTACCCTTATATTCAATTTTTGGAAGTCCTCAATGTGCTCGACCACTGAACCCTTTTGTTTGAGTTTTATCAATTGGCTAAAGAAGGTTTTGCTTTATGTATCCTCATAATGTGCTATCATTTGCTCCGTAAAAATTGACCAAGTGACAATTTTTTAACGGGAGTAAAGCCATCGATACCATACAAATGTATTTTTTTCTAAATGTAAAGTTGCAATGAGTTCTTTTGTGTGTTTTTCACATTATTGAGATCAAAATATTGCTCCATATGTATTATCCATGTTACGGGATCCTTGCCATCAAACTACCTCATATCCATCTTTGGAATATGGTGGTTTTTCCATCCAACATTAGAGCTTATGAAATCACGATTAACATTTATTTTGTTCTCATCATGAGTTTCCTCTACTATCTTTTCACCATTAGGAAACGTTTCTTGTATCAACTTTGCCAAACCTACAATGTCTACTTTTAGATCATTCTTCATATTTTCCATGTTGTCTTTCATTTTTTCATCGATCTTAGCTTCCATGTCATCCATGCCAACTTCCATGCCATCCACCTTAGGTTCCAAACCGTTCATCTTAGCTTCCATGCCTTTCTTCAAAACTTTCATTTCATTTTTTTTTCTCTTTGTGATATCGAAATTTGGTGCACTTGCTCTTGTAATTTTGATATCTCATGTTGCATTTCTTCATCTTAATGAGTCATAATAGAGCCTTATGAAGGCTTAATCGGTGTTTAATTATTTTTAGGGGGGAATTTTAGAACCCAATACTGATATCTATTCTTCAATATTCCCTTGGAATAAATTCAAACAGGACTTATGTAATTCGAAAAAATACACACCTTTTTCTTGCTTTTGAGGAGCTTGATATTGAAATTGAATTATCTATGTGATTTCGGATCTTCAATATCTGAAATTTGGCCCTCTAGTAGCCCTCTGAATCTTCCTTCAAATTCCATAGGTCTAACCTGATTTGGATTCTTCAAGACAAATTTATGCCAAATCTCCTACAATGACCTAATTATGGACTAATTTAGTAGAGCGACCTTGTATGGCATGCCACATGTCACTGTTTCCTCCTTTGGCTATGAAAGTGATACACAGGAAACTATAGTCCATGTGCTTGTGGCCAATTTTACAGAATTCCAATCCAATTCTTAGAGAGAGATTTATGACGATTTTCCCACGGTCACCTATCTGAGATGAAATTAGGGAGCCTAAAAATCCATAACTTCCACAGACACTATCTCCAAAAATTTTGCGAATCAAACTCTGAAATATTTCCACGACGTTCCTCGAGATTAAGGCTTCACTTTGTAAAATTTTCAGCTTCTGAACCCTCATAGAAAAAACTTTATAGCCAAAATTCCACTATGACCTGTTTAGGTTAAATTTAGGAGCTTGCAAAAGTCCCTAACTTGCAAAAATAATATCTTCGAAAATATTGCGAACCAAGATCTAAAATTTTTCCATGACATTCCTCAGGATTTCGGCTTCACTTTGTAAAAATTTCAGGTTCTGAACCTTCGTAGAACAAATGTTATAGCAAAACTTCCACGATGACCTGTTTGGAGCAGCAAAACCCTAGAATCCAAAGCTTTGATGCCAAATTTTATGAAACCAGCTCCAAAAATAGAAGAAAAGAGATATCAATGCCTTAGAAATAGCCACTTCAATGGGGAAACCTCTAATACATTACATAAATGAAAAATTCATGGATGATACAAATGACCAAGACCTCCTTCTGTATATAGGTGTCCATGGGCCCACAATATAATCCTAGCCGACCTAACAATCATAATGTAAGGGCACAATAATAACAATATTGGGATTACACGGGTACAAAAATAACAATAAGGGGGCTAGACTAATAACAATAAGGGACTAAATTAGAAATATAGGGACCTAGCACCATATAACTTATTTTTGGTGCTACTTCAGTGTCAAAGGAACCATAACATATGAGTATACTTGAGTTAACTGAAATCAAGTTACAACTACAAGAGTTTCTATAGAAAGGTTACATCTTCCCTTGTGTGTCACCTTGTGGGGTGCCGGAGTTATTCATGAAGAAAAAAAATTGTACGCTATGATTATGTAATGATTACAGGAAGACAAATAAACTCACCGTAAAAAATAAGTACCCTCTGCCTCAAATTGACAATTTTTTCGATCAAGTTAAAGGTGCCTGAGTGTTTTCTATGATTGAACTATGATCTAGCTATCATCAGATAAGAATTAAGGATGAGGATGCCTGTCAAAAAACATTTAGGACACGTTATGACCATTATTAATTTGTTGTACTACCGTTCGGGCTCACTAATGCCTCTTCCACCTTCATGAGTTTAATGAATGGCATTTTTCACCCTTACCTGGATAAGTTTTTTTTTAATTTTTATTGATGATATCTTAATTTATTCCAGGAATATCAAAGAGGATAAGGAGCATCTATGTATAGTCTTGTAGAATCTAAGAGAAAAGCAACTTTACACCAAATTTAGCAAGTGTGATTTATTTAAGGAGAAGATTCAATATTTGGGTCATGTGATTTTATCTAAAGGTATCACTCTTGACCTAGAAAATACTATCACTTTTATGAGATAATTTGTCCCTCATAACGTGGTTGACATCAATCCGTCATGGGGTTGGTCGGATATTATCATCACTTTATTGAAGGATTATTTATAATATCCTACCCCATAACATCCTTGCCAAAAATTGAAAGGAATTTTAAATGGATTGATGTGTGTCAACGTAGTTTGGTCAATTGAAATACTTAATGACATCAGCTCTAGTATTAAAGGTTGTTGATCCAGAAAAGGAATTTTTGGTGTGCATTGATGTGTGTCAAGAAGGTGTGGGAGGAGTCCTAATGCAAGAGGGTAAGGTAAAATATTACGAATCACGTAAGCTAAAGGAACATTAGAAGAAATACTTTGCATATGAATTGGAACTCAGTGCAGTCGTACATGCTTTAAAGGTTTGGTGCCATTATTTATTGGCGGAAATATTCTTGTTAATGGTACACCATAATAGTTTGACTAGTTTTTTTAAATAACCCAATTTAAATGCATGACAAGCTAGGTGGATTGCATTTTTGAGTGAATTTTATTTTGATATAAGGCATTTCAAGGGGATGGAAAACCCTGTGGTGGATGCCTTGAGTAGGAAGGTGAAATGTATCTATGAAATTTGGTATCACCACATTGAATTTGATATGATAGAATAGCTTAAAGAAGCCACCCTTAAGGATCCTTAATATGAATTTTTGTGGGAGCAAGTTAAATCGATGCAGAATTCTGGAAAATAGTCTCATTACAACATAAATAATCAGAACCTGTTAACATTCAAGGGAAGAATTGATGTTCCTAATAAGAGGAATATTAAACAAACGTTGTGAGATGAGTTTCATCGCAGCCCATATTCTTCCCACCCTGGATATCAAAAGCTATTCTATGCAATTAAGAGGAATTATTTCTGGCCTAGCATGAGGAGGGATATCATTGAATATTTAGCCAAGTGTTTGGAGTGTCATAAGTAAAGGCTGAATATCAGCACCGTGCTAGCTTACTCCATCCTCTCACTATACCCGAGTGGAAATGGGAAATAATCAACCTCGATTTTATAATTGGATTACCTAAGAATAATGGAAAACATGATTCCATAATGGTGACGGTGGATAAATTAAGTAAAATTGCTCATTTTATTCCTGTTAAATTTACCTATAATACCGTGGAAATTGCAGATGTATAGATGAGGGAAATATTTCTGCTACATGGTTTTCCAAAAGTAGTGGTCTTAGACAGAGGTGAAGTTTACCTTTGCATTCTAGAAATCCCTTTTCAATGGGCTGGGTACTCAAATTCAATTTAGTACTACTTACCAGTCTCAGAAGGATGGGCATATTGAATGAGTAAACTAGGTATTGGAAGATATGTTATGAATGTATGTAATGCAACATACAACCAAATGGGAAGAATACCTTCACCTGGTTGAATTTGATTATAATAAAAGTTACCATGAATCATTAAAAATTAGTCCTTATGAGATAATGTATGGTAGAAAATGTCGAACACCGGCTAATTGGAGTAGTCCATAGGACAAAATGATTTGAAGTCCTGATCTTTTGGAAGAGATGCAACATGAGGTAAAAAGTGTTTGGAATAACTTAAAAGTTGTTTAAAATAGGAAAAAGATTTATGCATATAGTAAAATAACTTTGAAGGAATTGCAGGTGGGCACCCATGCTTATGTATGCACAAAACCCAAGAGGATTACTTTGAAGTGGAATAGCACCATGTTACTATGGACCATTTCAGGTCTTGGACAGAGTAAGACCTATAGCCTACCATCTAGCCCTCCCTAGCCATATAAGAGTTCATAATGTGTTTCATGTTTCAATGTTAAAGAAGTATTTGTATGATTCCACACACATAATTAATTGGAAATATACACAAGTAAGTATAGTATTAAATTCTAGAAATGTGTAAATGTTTAATTTTTGGAATGAATTAAACTAATGATAAGCTTGGGTGGCTGACAGGTCGAACCAGACGGAGATTTCATGGAAGAACCTCTCTGTATTCTCGATTTGAGAGAAACAATGCTACGAATGCAAGCTATCATCCAGGTTAAGGTGTGGTGGAGACACTTTAGCCTAAAGGAGGCCACTTAAGAAGACAAGAATCCTATGCAACATGATTATCTAGAATTATTCCACGGGCAGGAATAAACACCGAGGATGATGTTTCACCTAGGGGGGGGGGGGGGAAGATGTAACACCCCAAGCTAATAATTAATTTACAAATGTGTACATTGTGTTGCAATATTTAAATTTTAGGAAATGGGATTTTGGAAGCCAATGAAACCTTTGGTTAAATATTTGAAATATAATAATGTTATTTTAATATGAAATTTAGAAATTCAAGAAGACTTATTGGTAAAAATGAATTCCAAACTCCAGGCAGTTAGAAATAGTTGCCTTCTCTTATGGAGATAAAAGAGGAACCAAAGTGAGGAGAAAGGGTTTTATTTTGTTAGATCTTGAAAGAAAAGAGAAGTATGAGTATTGGTAGGAAACTACCAAGGAGTAATCCAAATCTGAACATGAGCTAGTGGAGAACTCCAATACAGAAAAAGTTTAGTTATTATTAGGATGGACCCTGGTATTGATTCCTATTACGTGACTCTAACTGGGAAATTTTTTTGCCTACTGTATGGTGTGGATACGTAATCAACCTTCTCAAGGTTTGGAGGATGAGGCTCAATATTGTTGAATTCTGAGAAAGACAAGCAGACATATAAGTATTGATGCCAAATATGTGAATGTAATTTTAATTTCTAAATAAGTAGGATTGTGAAAGTTTTCTTTAATATGAGTTATTTGCAAAATAATATGTAAGTTAGTCACAGGAAAATATCAGAAAGATAAATAAAATTATGGATGAATAACATATTCTTATAGAAGCCCTATAATTATTTTTTAACATGTCTATGATATTTCATTCTGATGGAGCTATATTAATAGTGTGAGTATAGGACCGGGAGTAAAGCTTTCAAGGGATGATCGAAGCCAGAACATTAATCTTAGCTCTGGAATGGTGTTGATTACCATTTTGAATATAGATGAAGTAACTATAGTCGGGTAAACTAAAAGTCGAAAATTTTAAACTAGACCTAGAATAGAAGATGAGTTAAACTACTAGTAGAAATATTAAAGTGAGGTTTCTTACTTAGGTAGTAGTTATAGAAACGTGAAGGAGTCTTAAAATTAGAGTAAGGGCGAGTGGAAGTTGAGACCCTGGTCTCCGGGTAAACTAGTGATCGGTTCTAGTCCTCCATAGTGATTTTTGTTCTTTAAAAATGAAGTTGGGAAAGGAATTTACATGTTGAACTTTTAATGTGTATATAACTAGTGAAATTCTAGCGAAAAATTGAAAACCAAACCTAAATACTAAAATGTAGAGAGTAATTTCAAAAGAGAGAGGAACAAGACTCATAGTCATTACTCGAATGCTAAATAAATACAACAAGAGTCGAAAATATCCATCATTTTCATTTACAATGAAAATTCTACATTTATAAAAAAATATAACACAAAATGATGAACATAGACATCTGTTTTATAGTAAATTTATTTACAGTAAATAGAAATAAGTAAGGTAACTTTTAGTGTCACGGTTGTGGCCTGAAGAAACTCACAACGAAACCACATATCCGGAAAACCAAAATAAATAACCCTAACTCGACACAAACATTCGACAGTCGAGGAAGTATTTCAACCCATATTTGATAATCCTTAGTTTTCCAGAGCAAAGATTGTTTTCATAAGAACTGTAATCTTAATGGATATAGGGACAAGAGGAAAATAAAGCCCAACACTTGTAAGATATATTCCCCATCTAACCATCACCATAACCATCCCAGTCGACTACCAAAAGTTACCTACAGTGGAGCAGAGGAGGGTTATGTTTTGATCAAGAATGACCACTATAGGCAGGTAAGGAAATTGGGAATGAGTTATTAGGTACCAACCAAGAGTGGTAGCCCTCCAGTATGTTGGAATATGTAATTCTTACTTGTCTTCAGTTGTGGTTCTCTCTATGTATAGAGTCTGTTCCTATTTGATAGGTTAGTTCCTAGTTTGGTGTGAGGTTGAGATATTCTCTCAACCAAATTATTGTGCGTCTAAGATAGCTTCTCTATCTTGAGACTGTACCTCATGTATATATGTAACTCTATTTGTTTGATTAAAATGATAGAGCTTGTAAACTCAGTTTCTAAGTTGGTATCAGAGCCCGTTTGGGCCTGGGCCTGGCCTTGGCCCCTCCTGGGCTGAGGGAAATAAAAGAGCATTGTTTATGTTGTTTCACTCCATCCTTCCTCGTGAGCCGCTGCCGCTGCCTGAACACATCGAGGACGGAGCTGGGCCGAGAGCCTACGTGGAGGCCACTGTTTGTGTGCTTCGTTTGGTTTGGAGGCTGTGTACTTTGTGGTGGAAAACCTGCCACTCAGCAAGTTGTACTATAGTCAGATGGTCGTTGGTTATAAAAACACAGCAGGTTTGTGTATAAGTTTATCTTCAATGCATTTAAATCATTGTGTGTTGCGTGGATCGCATTTGAAACAGAACGAAAGGCAACAGAGATTTCTTCAAACTCCAGGTCTCGCAGAATTTCTTGAGACTGTGAATCCAACTATGGGACAACAAGATCTGTGACGTCCTGCAGAGTGCGCAGCGAATCGCCTTCCAGCAATTTCACATATAATTACAATTCTCCGGCCGAATTCGTATCTGCTGAGATTCCAGCCTTGGATAATATGGAGTTTCGCAACGGGAAGGAAAATGTTTGCATCACTGTTCAAATCAGGCCTATGAGTGCACGGGAATTTTTGTCCTGAATTTGCACATAACAGTGGAGTTTTACTTCCTGATAGAGGTTTTCCACAGAAGAAACGAGGGATTTTTATGTTCAGTGATGGTAAATATGTGGCCTTGCTGATCTGAAAACAAAGTATCTTTAAGCCTGGAGCGTGGCTTCGTTGTCCATCCATTTTTTATTTTTACTTTTGTAGCGGAAGCGTTGAGGCCAAGAGGCCTGTGTGATAGAACCTCGTGGAGAGCTGAGTCACGAGTTGAATCTGCCGTGTTGTGGTGAGCAGCCGGTGAAGGTCGATAAGCGATCGATTATAGAGATTTGTCTTTATCAACTGATACGCCTCCTCCATCTCCTTGGCGTTTTCAATTCCAATCCACCGTCAATCAGATCTTCCATCTACAGATTGTGCTGAGTGTGTAGGCAAGGGAATTTCAGAAAGGTGATGAGGCTGCTTGGGATGCTGATGGGGACACATTGGTTAGAAATGAATATAATTCATCTACAGCTTATGCTTTTGATCATGTTTTTGGACCTGTTACGACAACTAAAGGAGTCTATGATGTAGCTGCTAGAAATGTTGTGTGGTCTGCCATGGAGGGTGTGAATGGGACCGTGTTTTCTTACGGCATTACAAGTAGTGGGAAGACTCACACCATGCATGGTGATCTCAAGTCTCCGGGAATCATACCTTTGGCAATTAAGGACGTTTTTTTAACATTATTCAAGATACACCTGGTCAAGAGTTTTTTCTTCGTGTTTCTTATCTTGAATTCGCGACTTCATGTGAGAAAGGTAAATCTCGTTGAAAGAATTAATTTATGTATTGTGACATTTAGTTTGGCCAACTATTGTCATGAGTTTGAGTCTTTGTTGGAATTGGCCATTCCAACAATAGACAAATTGATTTTCTACCTGATATGATGAAGACATCTAAGCATAGTGGTTGGAGCTACATCAGAGATTGGAGGATGATCGAGTTTGTGTGTACCCAGTGTGATGGAAACATACCTGAATGTTCAATTGCAAGGAGATTAGTTTGATAATGGGTCTTCATTGTTGCAGCCTGTCAACGAACATGAGGAGGCATGCTTGGAAGCAGTTACCCTGCCTTGATACTGTGAATAGGGGAAGTGACATTACGCTACAATTCCAGGGGAATTGGATACTAAAATGAGAACTTTTTGTGTATAAAATTGTTTAATTTTATGCATGTTGATAGTGAATTTGTGGACGACGCAGGATTGGACCATGGAGTTCTGGTTTTGATAAGCCTTCATGACTGTGATAAGCCTTTGTGGTTGTGATAAGCCTTTATGGTTGTGAGAAGCCTTTTTGGTTGTGATAAGCCTTCATTGTTTTGTTAAGCCTTTGTGGCTGTGGTGAGCCTTCATGGTTGAGTTGAGCCTTCGTGGCTGTGGTAAGCCTTTGTGGCTGTGATGAGCCTTCGTGGTTGTGATGAGCTTTCGTGGCTGTGTTGAGCCTTCGTGGCTGTGGTGAGCCTTCATGGCTGTGTTGAGCCTTGGTGGCTGTGGTGAGCCTTCGTGGCTGTGATGAGCCTTCATGGCTGTGTTGAGCCTTGGTGGCTGTGGTGAGCCTTCGTGGCTGTGATAAGCCTTCATGGTTGTGATGAGCCTTCGTGGCTGTGATAAGCCTTGGTGGCTGAGTTGAGCCTTGGTGGCTACATTGTATCTCCTCAACACTGAGCGCCTGAGCGGTGGAGGTGAATTACTGCTTGTTGAAATGTGAACTAGCAAGCAGGTGAAAGGGTGTTGCTTGTGCATGTTCATGAAGCAATGCGAAGCGATCAGTTGTCAGTGTTATGATAGGGATTAGATCGAAGACAACGTGTAGAGTATGATCTTGGATCTTCTCACAACAACAGTGTGGGAATTGTTCTGGTGAACTGAAATTCGGGGCAGTCTGTCCGCAGCAGTGAATGGCGTGGCCATGTGTTGAACGTTTTCATGCCAGTTTTTTCTTCATGGATATTGTATTACTGTCATGGTTATCACTTGTGCTTATATTGTCATTTGGTATTGTTTTTGTTTGGTATGGGTAAATATGGAGAAGTCTTGGAAATTTGTATAAATATTGAGATTTGCAACCTCAATATGATGTCATTCTGTTAGAATTTGCAACTCTAATTGATGACAGGTAAAACATGGATACCAAGCCCAACTTGCCAAAGTAAAATGAATATGCTAAAGACTCAAAAGTAAAAATCCAAATTAATGGTGTGTTCTAGCATATGAATAGTGCGGTGTTTGTGGAGGTGAATGGTATGGTGAGCAACAAAGGAGGATGGACAATCAAGTTTGTGAGAGTTTGTTTTTGTGTGAGTTTCTTGGAATAGACTCATGACCATGAGTATGAATCACAGTTTGTAATTAGAAGAAAATCTACATGTCATTTATTGTTTGTACGTGCTGTAAGACCCAGAGAGGCATGCATACCCCTTTGTTATGTGTTCCCTCTGTCAGAGAGTTTTAACACCCTGGAAGAGTGTGTCGTGTGGGATGGATACACTTGGGTGGGACGTATTGGTTTTAAACTCCATAAGGTGAAATTTTATGTCAAGGGGGAGTTAATTGAGAGGTTGGATGAACCATGTATGAAAGGGACTTCCTAGTAGACTGGCGGTTGCAGCGGTTGGAACCCATGCATTTCGGTAGATGGTTGTTCCTTTATATGGACTTCGACAAACAAGACCAGTTGTAGATTTTGCAGATAGATATTGAGACAAGTAGTCATTAAGGGGGAGTGTTGGAATATGTAATTCTTACTTGTCTTTAGTTGTGGTTCTCTCTATGTATAGAGTCTGTTCCTATTTGATAGGTTAGTTCCTAGTTTGGTGTGAGGTTGAGATATTCTCTCAACCAAATTATTGTGCGTCTAAGATAGCTTCTCTATCTTGAGACTGTACCTCATGTATATTTGTAACTCTATTTGTTTGATTAAAATGATAGAGCTTGTAAGCTCAGTTTCTAAGTAGGACAAGAGGAAAATAAAACCCAACACTTGTAGGATATATTCCCCATCTAACCATCACCATAACCATCCCAGTCGACTACCAAAAGTTACCTACAGTCGAGCAGAGGAGGGTTATGTTTTGAACAAGAATGACCACTATAGGTAGGTAAGGAAATTGGGAATGAGTTATTAGGTACCTACCAAGACTGGTAGCCCTCTAGTATCCCTCAAGCCAAACCTGGAATAGGAAACAAAATATTTGAGTTAGATAAATACTTTACATGGATGCAAAATTAGTATAGTGATAAACTAGCACAATCAAGTTTACTAATGTAATTGATATATGCCGATAATCCTATATAAAATATATCTACAATCACATTTACCAACATCTTTGCCATAGACATATATGCACCACCATCACATGTGTATTTGGTTAAAGACAAATATTTGTAATTATTAATAACTATATAAATAACAATAGTCCTATTATTTTATATTTATATAATTATATTTATTATATAATTGAAATTTTTGGTATAAGGATTTATGCTATGTTGAAATTGATGAATTTCTTATTGTATATCATTATTTAATAAATTGCAAAAAAAGATGTCAATTATTTTTGGATATTCAATAATTTTTATAGTTAAAATTTTTTAATTTTTATTATAAAAAAAAAATTGTGAGGATTCAATCCTTTCATATATATAGAAGAAAACTATATTAATATTCAAACATAATTTTAAAAATATAATTTAAAAGCTATTATTAAAACCTAATATATATTATTATAATATAATAATATTAGTATAAACTGAAATATTACTATAACATAAGTGATTGAAGTAATTAAAAAAAAATATGATGGTTTACCATACTAATTGTCTACTTATAAATGAATGTGAGACAAAGATAGTCTCCTTTATCTATAGATTCCTAATTAAATTTTTATAAATTAGTGCTTTAAACTTCATTTCATCTTGTTCGTGCTTTTTTCACAAATTATTTAGTCTCTAAGTTTCAATTTCTTTTTTTGGTTCATGACATTAAGTTTGACAAATGGGGATAGTAAATTGGTAGAATTTAAAAGGAGTTTGTTAATCTAATGTGGAATTGTTTAATTTTTTCTATAAAATTTTTCACTATTATTGATTATACAATGTTAATCTTCCATCATTTTGAAAATGAATTAAGTGCTTCCATGATGAAAGAGATGACCAAATACATTGTTTTAATTTTTACATAGAGTGTTTGATAATACACACTTGAGTCTTTTATTAAAAAATTTCATGATGATTGTTTATATTAAATTTAATATTAAAATATAATATAATGAAATATAATATTTCAAAAAAATTATAACTTAATATTATATAAACTATATTAAAATTTAAAACCTAAAATATATAATTTATATTAAAATTGAAAATTGAAAAGTAGATTATAACTTAAAACTATTATTTTGTTTTATAAAATGATATTAATATTTTGGCAATTTGATAAAAATGTGATCAATGAAAGCCAATGAATAGAGAGCACATATATTTGTTCCATTAAGATTTTTGAAAATCATAATTTAAAAAATGTAACGCATGGGAATCCAACGTTTAAATGTAGCCATGTTTCAATAATGTAAGTTTTAGCATTTATATATTTAATTTGATTTTTCTAATCTTCATACTGGTGACAAATAACTTGTACAGTAAATTTTTAATAGTGTTTTGTAAAAAGATAATTTAAGTAATGTTTAAATATATGATTTAGATATGCAAGAAAGTTAGTGGTGTGAATTTCATCCATTGATATAGTGGCAACGACAAGCATATACTGGCATCTTGAAGTTTACACCATCAAATCAAAAAAAATTAATTAAAAAAATAATTAAAGTAACCATTTCCAACAGAAGTAACCCTATCGGCATAATTAACCATTACTACCTGGTCATTCACCATAACCGTCATTTCTTCTGTGAAACACAACCTTCGACTTATCCTTCCATTTTCGAGACTACGAATTGAATGAAGAATGTCAGCCATGAGAACCCTCTACGACACTGTGAGAAATCTGTACTCAGAATGGAGGAAATACCATGATAAAATGATGAAATTTAGGATGATATGAGTAGAAAGATACTAGCATTGTCTTACCTATTAACTATTGCATGAGCCTCGTCAACGTTTGAGGAAACACACTCGGTTGCAGAACTCGAATGGGTAGGGACACAGTGCAAATGATGGTTGGAACGATGACAAAGGATATGGTTCCATTACCCTAACCATATTCAAGAAAATGAGATTCGTCCGATCTACGACGGTAACATCCACAGTGAAGAATGGAACAACTGTGAAGATACCTGATCGACGACCGTCTGTGAAAGACATCTATAATCTTCCAATCTTAGACCACTGAACCCTGGTCATAGCGATACTGAACTCTTACAACCTGAGCGAGAGGTTAAGGCTAGCGATGGGGGAAAAGCATAATGTTATATAGTCATTTTAAATTATTGCCACAATGGATTCGGGTAACCAATGTGTTAAACCAAATGTAATCCAATATGTTATAAAAAGTGTATACCAATGTATTATACCGATCTAAGATTTTTGATATGTTAAATATAAGGTATGTTTGGTATCTCTTATATATATATATATATATATATATATATATTACTGTCTTGTAATTAATATAGTTACGAAGGTGACGTTGTTCTTAACATGTTACAATTTTTAAATTCATATTAAATAAAAAGTGATTTAAAACTATTAAAAAATAATATAATGATATAATAAGTTAAAGCAATATATATATATATTTAATTTAATTTATAAGAAAAATTAAATGCATTTATATTTTTAATATAAAAATTAAAAGAAATCTATATATATATATATAAAGTTAGTGTCACAAAGATGACAAATTCTTAAAGCTTATGATGTTTTAAAAATAGCTTAACACTATGTTTCATTAAGGAAATTTTAATTTAATAATATATTAATAATTGTTAATGTTATAGACAAGCCAAACACCATGTTGATGTATGAGATCCCTATGATACATACATAATCTTGGAAATAATTTCAAAGTGGGAGAAATGAATAGCCACTAGATAAATCTATAATTTCACATAAAATATAAAATGAATAACCACTTCCTTGTATATATACACATTTTAGAAAATAACATAATAATCAAAGTATTAAAGTTATTTTTCAATTTGACAACTTTTAGAAAATAACATAATCCTCATAGTATTAAGTTATCCCTAAATTTAACATGATATCAAAGTTAAACATTTTCCAACAGCATAACTTTTTTTGTTTACTCATGCTATGTTATGCCATGCAAATCTCTTGGTTTTCGATTTCCATTCATTGGGTTTATAATATAAATTCCTTGGGTTTATTAATCGCATCATGGAAAATATTATCTCTGTATGAAAATAAATCATGGTCAACCATCGTCAAATGTCACATTGTGATACGGATTGTCTCAATATGAAAATCGACCATGGTCAACAATGGTAAACCATGCTTATTTTAGGGTTTATAAAATTTATCTTAAGGTTTATTTACCTTGATTTTATAATATTAATCTCTTGGGTTTAATATAAATCCCTTGGGTTTATTAATCTAAGGGTTCATATTCCCAGGTATAATATTATTCTTAACGTTTATAATATTAATCTGAGGGTTTCTAATCATGGTCAACCATGTTCAACCATCGTCAACCATGATCAATCATGGTCAAATTTGGTCCAACATCACATTGTGACAAAGATTGAATCAATAGGAAAAATAACCATGGTCAACCATGGAAAAAGTCACATTCTAACAAATATTGTCTCCATATGAAAATCAATCATGGTCTACCATGGTTCAACGTCACATTGTGACAAATATTGATTCAAAAAATAAAAATCAACCATGGTCAATCATGATCAACCATGGTCGCTAGTCATGGTCACATTGTGACGAAGATTGTTTCTTGGTCCAACGTCACATTATGACAACGATGTTCATCCATTGTCAACTATGTTCATCCATTGTCAACTATGGTCCACCATCATCCAACATCACATTATGAGAAATATTGTCTCAATATGAAAATAAAATATGGTTAGCCATGGTCCAACGTCATATTGTGAGAAACATTGTCTCAATATGAAAATAAATCATGGTCAACCATGGTCCAGCATCGCATTAAGACAAATATTGTGTCAATTTGAAAATCATCCATGATCAACGATGGTCAACCATGTTTACTTTAGGGTTTATAAAATTTATTGTATGGTTTATATATCTTGGGTTTATAATATTAAACCCTTAGGTTTAATATTATTATCGCGGGTTTATAATCCCTTGGGTTCTTAGTATTAATACCTCATGTTTATTAGTCCCTTGCGTTTATAATATCACTCCCTTAGGTTTATTAATCATTTAGCAGGGTTACTAGGACTTGGGTCTCTATCTTGCGTAGGACACCAAATACACGTCTCTCTACCCATTAACCAACTTCTAGACGCTGGAGTGGATCCTAAAGAGATACCACTTCCTCATGAATTTATCTTGAATCGCGATCTTTTGGCTCAACTTTATCCCAGTTTTTCTAAGGGATTGACCCCATTTTTCACCCTTAATTGGTCTAAATATTCAGACTTTTTGACTTTTTGTGGAGGATTAAATCCAGTAATGGGGGGTTTGTCGTTGAACGATACTGCGCATCATCATTTGGCTATTGTAGTTCTTTTTCTAATAGCTGCTCATATGTATAAGACCAATTGGCGCATTGGCCATAACCTGAAGGACATTTTAGAAGCTCATAAAGGTCCATTTATGGGGGAGGGACATAAAGGTCTTTACGAGATCTTAACTACCTCATGGCATGCTCAATTAGCAATTAACCTAGCTATGTTAGGATATTTAACTATTGTTGTAGCTCACCACATGTATTTGATGCCCCCCTATCCGTACCTAGCTATACACTATGGTACCCAACTCTCTCTGTTCACACATCATATGTGGATTGGTGGGTTTATTATAGTTGGCACTGCTGCACATGCAACAATTTTTATGGTAAGAGACTATGACCCAACTACTCAATACAAAAATTTATTAGATCGTGTTCTTAGACATCGTGATGCAATTGTATCACACCTCAACTGGGTATGTATATTCTTAGGCTTCCATAGTTTTGGTCTGTATATTCATAATGATACTATGAGCTCTCCAAGACGTCCTCAAGATATGTTCTCAGATACTGATATAAAATTACAACCTATCTTTGCCGAATGGATACAAAATACTCATGCTTCAGCACCTGGTTCAACAGCTCCTGGTGCAACAACAAGTACCAGCTTAACCTGGGGAGATGGTGATTTGGTGAAAGTAGGTTCCAAAGTGGGGGTTCATATTCCTAGGGTTTAATATAATTTACTTGGCTTTATAATCATGGTCAACCATGGTGCAAAGTCACATTGTGACAAAGATTGTCCCAATACGAAAATGAACAATGTTCAACCATCATTAACCATCAACCATGGTAATTCATGGTAAACCATGGTCAACCATGGTTAAATGTTACATTGTGACAAATATGGTCTCAAAAGGAAAATAAATCATGGTAAATCATGGTCAATATGAAAAAAAACCATGGTCAATTATGGGCAATTGTTGGAACGACGGTTCCTAACTCTATTTTTGTCCAAGTTTTGTAATATTTTGGTACTATTTGGTCTAGCGGAGGAGGTTTGGGGTGAGTCAATCCCCCAATGGATTGTAATGGGTCAAAAGTGTAGACCTAGGGTCCACAAACCATGGTTTGTGGACCATAGGATATCGCAGGCTAAGTGCTATAAATAGACGAGTAGATCAAGTCTAGAGGTAGGTTAAGATTGATAGATGCTAGCTGTGAACTATTGAGAACTATTTTGGATTGTAATAGGGTAAGGACTCTTGATGGCTGTGTGCACGGAGATCCTCAGTCCTGTAGTGTGTGGACCCCGCTCGTTGTGTGTTCGGGTCCGGAATTGGATCTGTAAGTGGATTTTGGAGCAAATAAATGATAAATTTGTTTGATCGCATCTCAATGTTATGGTATGGTTGTATTTCTGATTATAATGATTTAGTCTATTAATCTGTATTGATGCACACGTGGATGCAATGGTAATATTAAGATCTGAGTAGTAATAATTGCTTAGTTATGCTATCTATGGGGTTATGAACTTCTCATTCTGCACTTGTATTGTGAACAGTTCTGCGATAAGATTCCCTTTGCACAGGTCTGATAGATCTTAAACAAGGTCGCCTCTATTGAAATCACCTTTCTCTCAGGGTGCAGAAACTTGGTTCCAGCACCCTCCCATACTACTTCGGGTGAAACCTTGGCCTGCGCAAGTAGGTCATTGCCGAAAGGGCCAGTAGTATAGGGGTTTTTTGGAAAACCTTAAATCCAAACCTAGGTCAGGACCCATCAAGCCAACAAATGGTTTCATTTCTGGGACTAGGAGCATTTCGAGAGAAAGAGGGTAACGCCACAGGTTCGATGGCAGCCTGAGAAGTCTAAGTTCAAAGACTGGTTTGGGAGACATATCCAGGAATTTACCTTGAAAGAGAATCGAAGTATGAAGCTTACCACCGAAGCGTGGAAAAAAAAGTATATCTTTACCGAAGTATATGAGATTTTCTTTGTAACCTTCGCACAAGAATTACAAGAGTGGTTAGCAAGGTTAGCGGAGTTTCAGACCTGTGGAAAGGACATTCAAATTACGCAATGGACTTCTTAACTGATCCAACAACTGGAAAGGGCCGATAACAAAATCACGTGGACCGTAGATTACTGGGTGGATAGTATTTTGGGAGGATTTGTAACTGAGTTCATAGTTGATCAATTTGTATCTTATTCTAAAGCTGAGCGGAGATTCTTTAAAGGGTTCAAAGGTAAGTTCTTGAAAACTCTGTCGCTATTAATTAAGATACTATTATGCGAAAAAGGTGTGTTGTGCAGTCATACCACATGAATGACCTATGATCATAACAGAAGTACAACGCGAAGCGGTAAATATTACAGGGTTAACCAAGAAGGGGACCAATCAGTATATATTCCCTTAAGAGAGCCGCCTACGCACGAAGGAACTAGTCCTCCAGTCACCCCGTGGTCAAATCCGCGAAAGGGCAAGAACTCTCCTACCCCACCACCACCACTAGAAGATGACATGGCCATGCACACGAAGCTACCTACCTTTAAGGGTGTAGGGAACGAGGGCGTGGAAAAATTTTGGTTTGTGGCAGAATCGGTATGGATTGCATAGAATGTTGCTAGCGATGTTGTAAAAAAGGTGCAACTATCCCTAGCCTTTGAGGGAAGAGCTTTGGATTGGTTCATGGGATACGTCGGCAAGCACATGGATCCGTCAATACAAGAAATTAAGGATTCCCTAAAACAACAATTTCAGAAGCCGAATTCATACTCTCAACTAGTGATTGACTTGAAATATTTCCGACAAGGACCTAAAAAATCGGTATGGGAGGTTGATCAATGGCTGAAGAAAGTTATCATGGATGGGTATTTTAAGTACGAAGATAGAAAGCACAAATAATGGTTCATTTCCATGCTATTACCGCACCTGTGCGAGCCTATGGGCCAATAGATGATTGATACACAAGAAAAGTCCCTAGAAATTTCCATGGAGCTAGAAGCCACGCTAAGGGACGATGCCCAGTTTGGTGTGCAGCAAATCCAGGGTCAGTTGGTGGCAATGCACCTGGAAATCCAGAATCTATGAAAAGAATGGGGAAAAGAATCTAGTATAAAAATTTGGTGCATACGGTGCAGGGTATCGGGTCACACCAAGGATTAGTGCCCTCTGCTATTAGACTACATGCAGGCTGGAGGACCTAACCTGTTACGCCCCAAAGAGGTTGTGGGATCAAGCAGCCCCACGGTATGGTGCACAGACTGTCGAGTGGTTGGATTGCATGATACAAATCATTGCCCCCGACTCGGTGCCTATGTCCCATAACTAAAGCAATAGTGGTGTAGATTATACTCATCTGTAGGACATGATGATCACAATTGCCAAACATACGATTTGATGGTAGATAGAGGAAACATGTATAGGGTACAGGCTGACCCTTCTACATCACTATCTCCCTCTAGACGAGGGGGTTCCTCCACATGAGGCCGAAGGGGGGGGGAAGAGGTGGAAGCATAGGACGGGGAAGAGGACAACTGATCTGCTATAACTGTGGAGAGGTGGGACACTTCGCAAGGGATTGTTTGAATTCTGCACAACAATATTGCATATATTACAGGCAGTTGGATCATGTGATTGAATATTGTCCTGTCCTGATGGTGAAGATGCAGGAAAAACAACAAACACCAACGCAAAATGTGCAAAGGGTTAAGGGAAAACCATGCGATGAGGGGCCTAGTATTAACATAATCATGCGTAGTGATAGGGCCATGGGGGGATCTGAGGAAAAAGCCACGGCCGAACCACTTATCAAAAAATCCGCTGACAGAAGGGAAAGCCTGTACTTAAAAAAGGAAAAAGAAACCTTCCTTGAAGCTAGAAAAGAATTTACAAAAAAAGAGGTGCCTACCTCCAAGACCCCAGTCGATCTGAAAGTAGACGAAGAAGTAAAGCCATTCCTACAGGCATGTAGTAGTTACTACGTAACCAAAAGACAGTTGAGAACCTCCAAGCATTGATTGACAGTTGCGCGGAAAATATTGCCCCACCCACAGAAGTAAGAGATGTCAACAAAAATTATAAGCATAAGAAGAGGACTAGGCGGGAAATGTGGATAACTGCACAGATCGAAGATTATGAAATGGATTAGGTCATCCTTGATCTAGGATCTGATGTGAATGTCCTGCCTAAACATACTTGGCAGAGGATGGGAGATCCCAAGCTGGAATGGTCTACTATACAGCTCTGCATGGCGAACCAGCAGAAGATCATACCATTAGGAAGGCTATCAAAAGTTTCGGTAGACATCGCGGGAGTTAAGGTATCCACAGACTTTGAGGTGAATCAAATTGTATATGATGCAAACCGTTACCCTGCGCTCTTGGGACTGGATTGGGCTATCAAAATGGGAGGTATTATCAATTTAAAAATACAAACCATGGCTTTTGAAAACGAGGGTACGTGAGTAATATTCCCTCTAGATCTGGCAGAGGGTGAGCTATATACAGAATCAGTGCACGAAGGGGATGACATTGACCAGATATACAAACTAACTACCTGGAATGAGGATTGAATCAACCCTACCGCGGATGGCGTGCTTTGCTGGGAGAAGGACAGTGAATGTCTCTCTGACTTAGATGGGGAGATCAAAAATTGGTTGAACCAATTGCATGATGTATCTCGACTATGATGCCTAAAGATCAAAAATAGCTTCCATTGCATCTCCTCAAAGGTAAGATATTTGCCCTATTCTGATGATTCTAGTAGTGTTAAGGAATTTCTTAAAGCATTCGAAGCAGAAGTCCCAAGGGAACGAAGGGTGTGAGCGCTTAACTTGGCTATGCGTGTGACCCTGCACGATGGTGGAAAAATCATAAGGGAACTTTCCATGATTGGGAGGAATGCCACAGAATGTTGATCCTAAGATTCGAACCTCAGGTCAACCTACCTATGGATATTTTCCTCAGCTATGGGGATCCACGCCAACACTTGTCGGTATGGATGGTAGCATGGTGCGAAAGGACTTGGGATGAATGGGTCCACATTTTTATCCACGCCTTGGGACCTATCTCCACCACATGGTATTTGGATGCAAAGCTACACCAGCGCACTCGCCACTGGGATACCGTGAGGGAAGATTTTTTGGGGATGTTCGACTTAATAGGAGGGACCAAGAAATTAGAAGAAGCCCTAAAGGACATAGATGCCCTAATGTTTGATGACTCACGCCCTTGCATAAAGCGTGGGAACCAGCTTGGGATGCACAGATGCAAGATATTGCCAACTGTTGAAATCTATCAGTAGAAGAGTGTGACAAGGACCCGTGAAATATCACTATCCCAGAGTCTGAGGGTGAACGCGTAGTTGTTGGACCCCCATTACAAGCAGTAGACATCACTAAGCCTCTCAAATTAAGAGAAGTCAACATTGGGACGTAAATTCAACCCAAGATGGCTAGAATTGGAGATTACTGGGATGATGATACTATTGGAAAAATCAAGGAACTACTCACTGAATATCAGGATCTGTTTCCCACAAAATTTTTCGAGCTCAAAGGTATTGTCAGTGACTTGGGTGTCATGCGAATCACCTTAAAACCGGATGCGCGTCCTGTCAAGCAGCGACCTTACCAGTTGAACCCTCAATATAAGAAGAAAGTTAGGGATGAGATTCATAAAATGATAGCCGCTGACATCATCGAGCCAGTAGAACAATATGATTAGGTAAGCCCTATGGTGGTCCAAGAAAATAAGACGAAAGGGGAAATACGAATCTGCGTAGACCTGCGCAAGTTAAATGATGTATGCGTACACGATCCTTTCCCTACACCATTCTCTGATGAAATTCTTGATAGTGTGGGTGGTCAGGAAGCATAATCATTCACCAATGGCTTTTCGGGCTACCACTAGCTCAAAATCGCACCCAAGGATCACAGCAAAACTACTTTCGCAACTAAATGTGGATCTTTCCAATACATTGTCATACCCTTTGGGCTCAAGAATTCCCCTGCCATCTTCTCCTGAGTAGTAGTGGCAGTATTCAAAGAATTTATTCACAAGTTCCTGGAGATATATTTTGACGATTGGACAATGTTTGGATTGGCAAAGAAACATGTATCAAATTTGCGCATGATGTTGGATGCCTGCAGAAAGCACCAAATCTCCCTAAACATTAAGAAGTACATATTCTATGTACCTTTCGAGATCTTTTTAGGACATGTGGTCTGTCAGCAAGGATTGATGGTTGACCCAGCCAAGGTGGCAGTAATCATCAATTGAGCAATGCCCACAACTGAAAATTAGTTGCGCTCCATCCTCGGTCACATTGGCTACTATAGGAAATTTAGCCAAGGATACGCACTGATCACAGCACCAATGGAAAAACTAGTAAAAAAGGACATATATTTTTTTGGGGATGAGGATTGCTAGAAGAGTTTCGAGTTGCTTAAGGAAAATATGGTCTCTACACCTATCCTCATATTTCCTGACTGGGTGAAGGTTTTTTATGTTCATGTGGATGCCTCAAGGATTGCCCTGGGCGTCATCCTCACGCAACCTGGGGACGGGGACATTGACCACCCAGTTGCATTTGCTAGTAGGAAGATTTCTAGCGTGAAACATAATTACTCTACTACTGAACGCGACGGATTAGCCATGGTGTATGCCCTGTAGAAATACTGACACTATCTCTTAGGCGTCCACATCAAGATGTTCATGGATCATTTGGCTCTGAAGTACCTAGTCAATAAGCCTGTGTTGGAGGGCAAGATTTGTCAATGGTAACTACTATTTCAGGAATATGAATTTGAGATAATTGTAAATCCTAGGAAACTAAATGCTGGACCGGACCACTTGTCCCTAATCAAGAGTGGTGAAGAACCAACTAACCTAGAAGAAGGCTTGCCCGATGTGTAGCTATTTTCTATTAAGATGGTTGACGAGAACTTTGCAGATATTATTCAATTATTAACTACAAGGTGACCACCAACCAACTACTCGGTACAAAAAAAAAAAAAAAATTGGTCACCGATGTCGCGGATTTTACCATCATTGTGGGCCAATTGTACAAACTAGGAGCTGATGAGGTGCTGCGAAGGTACGTTATGGAGCATGAAAGACAATTCATTTTAGCAGAATCCCACGGAAGAGTGGCAGGAGGTTACTATTCTGAAAAAGAAACTGTGCAGAAGATACTAAGAGCTTGGTTGTGGTGGGCCACACTGCATAGTGACTCCCATGTATATTGTAAAGCCTGTGACGTGTGCCAATGGACAGGAAGATCATCGTGCCGGGATGAGATACCCTTGCAACCATAGGCAGCCTTGCGGGCATTTGATAAGTGGGACATTGACTTCATAGGCCCCATTAACCCCCCGGAAAGAAGATAGGTGCTCGATATATCATTATAGCTACATATTATGTTACCAGATGGGTTGAAGCTGCAGTTGTCAAGGACTGCACTGTGGACATGGTGGCACACTTCCTTTTTGAGAATATCTTAACTAGGTTTGGTTGCCTCAGGGTCCTAATGAGCGACAGAGGTACGCATTTCATTAATGAAACAATTAAGGTCCTGACTGAAGAATTCCATATCCACCATGCCAAAATTACCCCATATCATTTGCAGGAAAATGGAACTGTAGAGGCCTTTAATAAAATCTTGGAGCAAGTGCTCACCAAGGTCTATAACATGCAACGAAGTGATTAGGACGTGCGCATCCCCTCTTTCCTTTGGGCCTACCAAACCACATGTAAGAAGCTCACAGGAAAAACACCATTTCGCCTGGTTTATGGAAAGGAAGCTATTATGCCTATGGAATACATTGTTCCTAGCTTGTGCATCTCGGCCTTCACGAATATGGATGATCCCAACATTATGAAGGAGCACTTGGTGCAGCTAGTAACACTTGAAGAAGACAGGTTCATTGCCCAATTCCACCAGCAGGTTCAGAAAGCCCAGGAAAAAGCATGGCATGATTTCCATATCTGATAGAAGGAATTTTCGGAAAACACATTGGTCTTACTATATGATAGCCAGTTCGTGAAGCACCAGGGGAAATTCCGGCAACACTGCTTAGGTCCATATGTGGTAAAAGAAATCACCAGTGGTAGAGTGGTTAGACTGGCTACCTTGCACGGTGCGTCCCTCCCAGGAAATGTTAATGGAAGTCAGCTAAAGCCCTACTGGGCCTCCACGGTGCTGATCATTAAATGACTATATGGCCAGAGTAGTTGTACCAGGGACACTATGCACAGAGAGGATGCGCAGGAGTGACTGCACAAGGATGGTGCATAGGCATCGATGCGCAGGGGTAATACACAGGATCGACAGCACCAGTGGCTGTGAGATAGGTGCAGGGACTGTATAACATGAATAAAACTAGCCGTTGGAACGGAGCAAGAACATGGGAAACTGTGCTCTCCATTTAATGACATGGGTAACTGACAATTAATGAGGTGATTTACAAGGCTTTTTTACCATTTCCATAATGATGGAAGGAAATTAAGGTTTCAATGGCCATTTCTCTCTCACAGATGCTATAAGGCTTAGACTACTTTTTCTATGGGATTAATCTGTTGCTCATATTATCCACACCTTGGCCCCTCTGGCATAGCTCGTTGTTTCTGTCTCTCTTCTAGCCGCATGACTGAGCAAGCTCCTCTTTCTGACATTAGCCACGCTAAATTCATCTTTCAAGCAAGGATGACCGCTACCGACCCTAATGCGCCTCTGCTTGACACAACATCTGAAGAGATAGGCTCTGATGAGGTCCGAGAAGTCACCCCTGCTGCGGAAGAAATTGGCTCGACCTCAGCACCCCGAAAGGGAAAGGGCAGGGCTAAACATATGAAATGGGCTGGTGGGAAACCACGTACTTCCCCCTGCATTTTTCGATCCCCCCAGAAAGTGCCTAAGAAGCGATCGCCTGGCGCAACCCCGAATCCACTGGCACTCACAGAAAATGGCCTGCACGCGACCCTGCTGACCAGGTTACCCCCGTACATTCGACCACGTAGAATAGCAGCCCATCTACCCAATGTATATGTCATCCGTTCCTATCTGTAGATGCCTCTAGTCCCCGTGGAAGTGCCCTAGAAGGGCTATATGTTTGGACAACTTCCTAACATCAAGTTCGACAACCACGACCTAGGAAACTTGGACTCTTTTCCTTTGTTAGATCCACGCTTGTACTTGGAATAGGTAATCAAAGATGGTGTGCCCAAAGTCAAGCCATTGCTTTGGGTCATGGGATTAGCTGGGGCAGGTATCCTGAACTTGTTGCGCCTTCCCCATTTTGGATGTTATAACATAACCAGACTCATCGTTCTCCAATTGTTGGAACTTGTCCATGATGGATGCTTGTGGCTCGAAGGCTACATACCAATTGATGCTTCCCTTATTCACCGCGTCACAGGCCTACCGATGAATGGGGCCGACCCTCGGGATGGGACGGGCAAGAAATTTGAGCACCATATGGCTAAATACGTCCGGAAGGAGTACGTGGTCAAACGCAACAGGTGGGGCTTCTTGATTAACACCATCCAGGTCTCAAGGAAACACATGGTCACCTTACTTCTTGCCTGCAAATTGATGCGAAAATGTCAGGCTGCAACCATCCTTGCTCACGTAATTCAGATTGCTGGCTAGTGTGAAAAGGGAGTGTCCTTAAATTAGTCCCAGTACATGGTTAAAGAATTTCTCGACAATGTGCACGAGGCTCAAGAGCAGGGAAAAGCATTCTACTACTCCTCACTACTCCTACTAATCATCTTAGTTGTCTGGGAGACCCCAGAAGAAGTAGTTTTTCCCCCTCTAGAGGTCAACATGTGCGAAGGGGCGCGGTTCACCAGACTGTGGGATTCAACGGACCCCAAGCGAGTCGAGGAAAACAAGTTCTTCTAGATACTCTATGATGGGTTTATCTATGTGGCCATTGATTCCCAACCATGCATGTCCCTAGCTATCTATGACAAGTATAAGCACATAGCGGCCTTCCAGATAACGAGGCACAATGTGCAAATTCGGGCTCGAAAGGTTCACACTTAGCATGACTTTCCATACATGACTATTGAAGTTGTAGTTGAACAAGTAATCGCCACTTGTACGCCAGAGTGGAAGGTCGCAACTCTGCCAACCACCCTTGACGTAGTAGGAACATCTGCCCCTCCCGTGGTATCCAAGCCTACCGTTCCGCTCAACACCGCAACTGTAATGTTCCTTTTTCTAAAATATCACAATCTATTCCAGAGATTGACTATAGGGGCATTTACTGGATATGTCACCTTATAGAAAGGATGAGATCTAGAGGCTACCTGGCCCTCTACAGACTCTGTTTATAGATCTTGTAATATTCCTCCAACAGGAAATGCCCAAAGAATGGGGCTGCAACAAATGTATGACATACAATAGATCAACAGCGTTATTTTTAATAGCTGTGAGGTAAGAAGATATACATATAGCCAAAAATTATGTTATAGCAGTAAAAGAGTACAAGTTCTTAAGGAAACAACCTCTCAAGAAAGGCAATGCAAGCCTCAATAAGACAAGTACATGAAAATAGAGAACACTGCTATTTCTGCATGAACCCAGGCTATGAGGACGTAGTCTATGATAAAATACTGCTACAAAATGATGTCAATACATGAATATGACAATATATGGCTCAAATAAACTAGGGGAGCAAATCTCTAACCCTTAGAAACAATAATACATCAATCCTCCAAGGGATTGGATGACATATACAAATTGGCCAAAATGCTGGAGTTGCTGGGTAGCTGTAGCAACTCAAATCTGGAACTCAATAGAGAAGGCTGAATATGATGAAATATCTGAAGCAAACCTTCTCCAATGGATCTCCAAAGTTAAAGGCTGATCCTTACACTTGAGATCTCACCCTCCAATCAATCTGCAAACCCTCGCTGCAGATACTCCATGAAAATAACGCAGT
Source organism: Pinus albicaulis (assembly GCA_034641835.2). Classification (NCBI taxonomy): domain Eukaryota; kingdom Viridiplantae; phylum Streptophyta; class Pinopsida; order Pinales; family Pinaceae; genus Pinus; species Pinus albicaulis. Next base: position 908,927,207 of record CM076583.1, on the reverse strand, counting down.
CACTAAGAGGGACTACACAATGAGTGGAATAGAACACTTTGGCCAAGTGCCAAGATCTGCAAATCAGCTCTCAAGCTTCCAATCTGATCTCCCAAAGAAAGGGAAGACTCTTTCTCTGAAAAACAAGAGATGGAAGAGGTGTTGTGGAGTCTCCACTGCAATACCCTACAACACAGTATTATGCTGCTGCAACAATAACGTTGTCCTAGAGGAGGATGCTTTGGCCTTCAGCCAAGAGATGTGGAAAATGAAGAACCAACCTTCAAGAGGCCTCTCAAGAAGATGAGGAAATCCTAAACAGGAATTTCCCGGCAATTCTTGCTAAACAGCAAAGAATGCACAATGTTTGAATAGAAATGAAATCATAAACATATGCAAGAATAACAATGGCTCTCCTCATCTCCATATATAGCAAATGAAGGATCTCTCTCCATGGGCCCCATCAATTAGGGTTTCCTCCATAAAGGAATATTACCTCCTTTATCTCTGTTTTATCCCATGTAGTGATTTCCACCTCATACCCTACGCTACTTGACTTGGTAAAACCTCTTTTCAAATGTTTTTATTGTCTTTGGGCTTCCTAACCCAATTATTCATCTCCTAAGTGAAAATAGAGAAAATTAATGTTCCAATTTATTGAAGCAAAAATTAGGAACATTACAGTCCTCCCCTCCCAAATGTTGCTTGTCCTCAAGAAACTACAAGGATAGAACAGGAAGGTCTCCACTCAAGGCATGGAGTCTGAAATGTGATGAGGAATAGCTTCCCCATGTGGATCCTCCATCCCCAAGCAATCATCCAAACAAAATGAGTCACCTCCCAACATGGCAACTCCTGAAAATCTTCTTCCACCTCAAGCTCTAGAAATGAAAGAATGAACAATCACTCAAAAGACGCAACAAAACAATCAAAGACTGCTAAGAGGGCGTGCAGAATCAATCAACAAGTCGACGGGACAATCAAGACACCAAAACTCCCAAGGAGGGCTCGATTCACTATGCTGTTGAGGAGGTAAATCCCCTCTGCGGACAGAGGCGATCCCTACTAGCCCAGCAGGGGTCTAGCAACAAACAAACAATGCTATGACGCAAGCTCCTAGTTACGAAATGAAAGACTTGGGATAAGAGCCTACCTGGATTCCAACGCTAGATCTGAAGAAGAAGATGTCCCCGTCCTTCAGCCCTGGCAGATCACAATCCTTCCACGATCTCCGTGGATGAACACCTGCACGCAGAAGAAACGAACAGATACATGCATAGGAACCAGCATACGTAACTAAACATCGGTCAAAAAAGATATTACTCGCATTAACATGATAGAAAAAGGAGTGGAACCATAATCATAGTCATCTATTAAAGTGATAAACGAATAGAAGTTACAACCAAGTTCTGACGTCGCAGCTTCCTTCGAACGGGTCTCCGGTTGTCCACGTCTCGCAAAGCTCGCCAAGGAAAGGGAAACCTCTCCAGAGTCTCGTAACAATGGTCTCCTTGCTTAATGGGCCTTAAGGGAAAGAAGGGATTCTTTACGGCACAAAGGCACTTGGGAATAGGGAGATGCAAAGCTTCAGCACTTCAAGACTAGCTTGCCATGGATCTGAGCAAGCTTTTATAGATGGGGAAGGAGGGAGTTGGGATCCCTATTATTATGGGATTGGGCCTATCAACAAGGAAGGTTCCATAGAAGGTGGCAAAACTACTTCCCTTCCATAGAACTCCCGTAGCCAAACCTCCCAACTCAAGATAGGCAGTGGTTGTGAGTTTGTTTGAACTCAACTTCCGCCATCCATATATAAAAAACAGTCCCTAAAATGGGTGGCGCGATTGTTGCTCTATGACAGAGCGCCAAGTGGCGCGACCTCTTTACAGGATTTCCCTGAGTGGCGCGAGTACTGAACTGTCTACCCGCGCCAATGCAAAAAGAGTTGTTTTTCATGGATTTTGCAAGGAGATGTCTCAAGGGGAAATGAAGCTCATACTCAGAGGGATGCAATGATGATGTTTTCAATGCATGACAGTGTTCACAGGTCACATTATGGGTCCTCCATTGTGCGGGACGGGAAATGGTAGGGACGGTGACAAATTACTGTGTAACAGATGCCCCCTAAAGCATGAGGCCCGAGAGAGAGAGGGGTGAAATGCTTTACGAGAACATGTCCAACTGAAGGCCCGCCGTCGGAAAACCTGCACAGACAGATACAACTGATATCTCATGTACATGATGTATATATATGGTATGGACGCAGCCATCCGAACAGAGTATGCTATAATCCGGATTCAGGGTATGGGCGCAGCCATCCAACTAAGATCAAACAAATAGACTCAGGTATGGTCGCAGCCATCCAATTATTGAGTCACGTACATAATGACAATAATCCACAATCGCAGCCTGGATTACAACAGACACAATCCAGGGTCTTGCGCTCCATCTCGACCCAAACAAGTACAAGTTCTGGCATGCGAATGTGTGAGCTGATGTCGAACATGCAAGAACATCGTCTGATTACCAGCCAATGATGAAAGCTGTTAACAGACGCGAGAGAAACCACCAATAATGACGATGGTCCTCAAGGTACTACAGGTACAATCTACGGCGTGTGAATTAATGAGCTGACGTCGAACACCCGCAGAATCATCCGATCGGAGGCCAATAATGAAAACCTCTCGTCGAATGCGACGAACCTGCCATTAAGGCATGCAGGCTCCAAGGTACCATCAGGAGTCTCTAGACCAACTTTTTGGATAATGAGTTGAAGTCGACAGGAAGTGACCTTGATCGAAGGTGGGCCATAATGATTCCCACATCATCGACACGAGACAGAGGAACATAATGTTTTGTTGTGAATCGGGATCATATGAGAAACAGAGGAAGGTTGATATTCGCAGAGGTCAACTTCTCTTGAACATATAAACGGCACGACAATGGACTTGGCAGTATTTGACATCAACAGATCAAAGGTCATGGCGACGAGGCAGTGAACAGATGAGAGGTCAAAAGATATTACCCAAACCCATGGAAGCAAAGTGAAACAACGAGATGAGATGTCCCCAACCCGACACGAATGCAGACAAGTGCCATGTTCAAGAGCGACATACTGCCGACACGATTATGGTTCCATTTTCCCCCACCATTTCGGTGAGTACCTCTTTATTTTTACACAAGCTTGAAGAGGATACCATATGCTTGTCATATAAATCCGCCCTTTGGGCGAATCCATCCTAGTACATTTAACGAGCCCTAGGAAGGAGCGACTCGGATAACGTCATCACGACTGAGTCCGATGTCATCAGAGTTTAACGAGTCTGACAAAGGAAGAACTCGGCGTCTTTTCATGTTTAGAGAGTTTGAAAAGACAACGGAAAAGAAAACTCCACAAGTACCTTTTCGTAAATAGTTCCCCAGATCCGAAAAGGTAGAAAACAATATCCGGGAAAACCTCCTAGTCGCGATAGGCTAGGGTATTCCTTTTTCGTAATCAATCCATCCCAGCCCGAAAAAGGGTTAAACTTATACTGGGTGGATGTCGATTCGTGTCCATTTTAACGAGATCGAAACGACAAGGGCCTCGGCGATCTTTTCATATTTAGAGAGTCAGAAAAGAGCTGAAAGGTGACTCCTCCTGGAGGAACGAGTGGTATAAAGAGTAGCAACTGGTTCCGGTGATGGTGGAACTACTCTGAACAAATAAAGGTCGAGAGGCTGGCTAACAAGACCACTCATAGCAGCGGTTCCTCAGGAACGGGTAAAACAACCAAGTGAAGGCATATGATCGGCCAAGCAGATAGTGACAATGGAGTGAGAAAACCAAGGCTCATCTGGTAAAAATAGGCTGATAAAATGGCAATCACAAGAGGTAAAATAAGAATGGTTTCATTTTTACACAAGCTTGAAACGGAAACAAACTATGCTTGAAAAAGTAAGCATGCCTCCAGCATGGTGACTCAATTCGAGGTACATGCCCCCCAAGCTTCAGTCCATATGAAAGGCAAATGGAGTGAAGGTTCAAGTTACGAGATCAAGGAAAAGACTCGACTGGGATTTTACGAGATCTGATCAAAGACTCGAATTGAACAAGAACGTGTTTCATTGTTTTAACGAGGTTGACACATTACAAGAACTATCCTCAGACACCCTTGTTTCATTTTTTAAGGAGCTTGACACAAGACAAGGAACTCTGCTCCGACAACCTTGTTTCATTTTTTAAGGAGCTTGACACAAGACAAGGAACTCTGCCCCGACAACCTGGTTTCATTTTTTAAGGAGCTTGACACAGGCAGAATGAACTATGCTCCGAGATCCTGGTTTCATTTTTTAAAGAGCTTGACCCAGGGAGGAAACCCTGCTCTAACCGACTTACATCAAAATGAAAAAGAAGGCGGTGCTTCCAAGAGTTCCACTCCTGATGGAAGGGAAACATCCTGGAAGTCAGGACCCAATGCCCCCAGCACATTATGCACAACGGCATCATCACTGAGCACAGGCACAGGGTAAGTGGCCACATAGTTGACCTGCGGTGGAGCAGATACAACGGGTGGATAGAAACCAGGAGGGGGTGATGGCGGACCAGATGCCATATTAGGACCAAAGAATGACAGCTGATCAATGGTCACGATCCTTCCTTCATGCGGAAAACAGGCCACACGAAAGAGGGAGGAGACGAGCGCTCCCATGGCATAGGTGTAATCGCGCCCCAGTAGCAGATTGAAATCCAAGGGGCCTGGAACGACCATCACATCCATATGGACGGTTTTCCCTCCCAAAGTAATTGGTAACCTTGGAAGGATCCCCAATGGTTGACTGGTCCTTCTATTGAATGACAACAGATTCTGCGTAACAGGCGCAAGCGGTGGTGAACCGAAAGCTTGCCAGGTAGTTGAAGACAGAATACTAATAGACGCACCTTCGTCTATAATGGTACTGGGTACAACCAGACCAAGAGCCTGTACTGTGATCTCGAAAGGCACATAGGACGGAAGGCGAAATCCTGCAAATCGATTCCAGTCAAAGGAAGCGACCAAACTACTCGGAGGGGCTACCATCGATGCGCGAAGGTCTTCCCCTGATGTTACGGTAGAAGAAGCCTCTTCCATGACCTCCATCTCGAAGGCGGGAGGAAAATCCTCCGTAGCCTCCATCTTGGGAGGCGGAGGAGAAACTTCTTGAAGTACAGGGACAGGAGAATCTCTCTCCAAGTCTGAAGAATCTGAAGAAACCAGAAGAACATGAGGGTTATGGGGTCCACTCTCAACAGAAAAGCCTTGGTGCACTGCAGATGGGGCCAGTTCAACCGATCCCACGACCAATGGTTGGTCGGGAACGGATTCCTGAATCTGAATTTCTGGAGGAGTGGGATCGACCAAGGATGACCCTTGACCAATCACGGCATCAGCCGGTGGAAGACTCAAAGAAAGTTGTTTATAACCAGCCGGGAGGCGTGGTGTAGAAACAGTCAGGTTGTCCAAGACTAGTTTGGCTTCATCCATATAAGGACAAAGGTGAATGGCATGGTGCCCTTCACACAACTTGCAGGGATTGGTGATCTTACCCTGCTTCTTAGGAGTCTTATCAGTGCCAGATGAATACGTGCCCCCAACCTGGCTCCCGGAAGTCAAAGGCAACGACGGTCGGCCGTCGGACCATGTTTCGAGCACCTTGGGAATGCCAGGGCAGTCTCGAAGCAAATGGTCTCCCGCGCACAACATGCATGGGAACTTGACTTTCCGCGGAGGGTCGGAGGGCCTATCAAGATGAGATTTCTCATGGACAGTAGCTGTACATTTAGCCTCTCGCTTATCCGACTTCTTCTTCTTTGTCTTCTTCTTCTTCTTCTTAGCCACCTGGTTACTTGAATCCAGACTTTCACCAGGCGAAGTAGAAGAGGAGGACGCAGAAACAGGCGAAGAAGGGGAGAGGTCCACCTTGGAATCGATATGAGGTTGTTCAGGTGGAGGAACTGATTGAACAGTAGTGGAGACATCCGGGACAACAGAGGTTGAGAACAACCAAACAGGCAACCCAACAGTTAACCCAGGAAGGGACAACGTCGCCATGTAAGGAGCACCAACATTTCCAAAAGGAGGAAAATGACCAGAATTCCTTTCTGAGGGGATTCCTTGGTTGGTGAACTCTGAAAAAGTTGCCATCAAACTCAAAACCACACACGGGCTGAAAAAGAGTTAAGGGCACACGATCAAACGGTCACAAGCAATATCTAAACGGGTGTGTTATCGTGGGAGATTGATTTTACCACATTGGAAAATAAACAAATTCTATCGTTTCATGTTTTAAGAGTCGAGAAACGATAAAAAGATGACTCTATCTCTTTCAGAGTTGACACAAGCGTGAAAGGACAAGCGCTTGACGGTCTTCTCAAGTTTAGGGAGTCAGAAAAGACCAAATGACTGCTCAGGAAAAAACTAGGCACAAAGGGTGTACCAAATATCCGTGAACTGCAATATACACCTTGGTTTCAAAATGAAACAGAAATCGACCAAGGACTTTCCGTACGTGCAGGTAGTCTCCCCGAATGCTGTGTTCGGTGTATCACGGGTATAGGGCGGCAGACTCGGTTTCCTATGGATAAAGGATTGAAAACCTATAGGGGTCTCCCTTTATATACGCGACGGTACGGGGAGCGCAAGTCCGTACTAGCGCTGTCTAAAGCCAAGAGGCGAACGACAGCTGCTAGGTTTAACGACGCCGGAACACGTCTCTAGCCTAGACCTTCTAAATATGTTGCGTTAAGTTCCAATGTTGCCTTAGGTTAATTGAATGAATTTTATAGTTGATCTTCAATTAAGTTTCAATTTCCAGGCCTTATCGTATGTAGTGTCTCCTAAATGCAAGCTATATGCCACGATGCAACATTTCGTTCGATGAAAACTAGTTAAATGAGAGTTGAGAGTTTTTATACAAACGAAATGAACGGAATAAAAACAAGAATGTCTCTAATGCAACTAATGCAATTGCACACTTTTCATTCAAATACTAATCACTAGTAATACGGAAAAGATGACAATTTGCACTAATTAAAAAACAAAAGAGATTATATATTTTTTTTGATTTTCAATGTTTAATGGCTAATGTGCACTGAAAACAAAAAGGAACAATTGGAGAAATGATAACTAAGAGAGCGAAGCAAACAACATTCACTCAACAAAGCAAGCAACCAAATCTCTAAATCGACCCAAAGTCTCTCAAATCAAAGAAAGACTCGAAAACACCCAATGGACCGTGTGATCTGGGTCCAAAGCAAGGGCAAACGAATTCTGAATGAAAGAATGAACAATCACTCAAAAGACGCAACAAAACAATCAAAGACTGCTAGGAGGGCGTGGAGAATCAATCAACAAGTCGACGGGACAATCAAGACACCAAAACTCCCAAGGAAGGCTCGATTCACTATGCCACTAGATGCCCTAGGGCTCAAATCGTGAAACCGATAGATAGAGGCAAACAACCAAAGGATAGCGGTGAATTCCAGTCAAACCAGACTCCAATACACTCAAACAATCATGAAATCAAGAAGAAAAGTACTGGTCAAGCTCAGAAAGCCAAAAATTGAAGAAACTCAAAAAAGTCACAGGGGTGGCGCGACTGTGGCCTTGAAACTAGCGCCAGAGGCTGAGTGGCGCGAGACAGACAAATGCAACACGCGCCAAGTGGCGCGACTGTCAGGTAAAAACCCGCGCCAGTCGAGTTCTTCAATGAAAATTAAAAAACAAGCTAATCTGAAAAGAGACCAACACAAGCTAAGCAAACCAAGAGGCTAAAATGATGAAAGAATCCAACCCAGAAGGTTCATCAAGCAAGGAGAAATAATCAAAGCGAACCAATCATAAACGGGACAAGGAAAACCGGACGATCCCCAGCGGAGTCGCCAATTTGTTGAGGAGGTAAATCCCCTCTGCGGACAGAGGCGATCCCTACTAGCCCAGCAGGGGTCTAGCAACAAACAAACAATGCTATGACGCAAGCTCCTAGTTACGAATGAAAGACTTGGGATAAGAGCCTACTTGGATTCCAACGCTAGATCTGAAGAAGAAGATGCCCCCGTCCTTCAGCCCTGGCAGATCACAATTCTTCCACGATCTCCGTGGACGAACACCTGCACACAGAAGAGACGAACATATACATGCATAGGAACCAGCATACGTAACTAAATATCGGTCAGAAAAGATATTACTCGCACTAACATGATTGCAAAAGGAGTGGAACCATAATCATAGTCATCTATTAAAGTGATAAACGAATAGAAGTTACAACCGAGTTCTGACGTCGCAGCCTCCTTCGAACGGGTCCCCTGTTGTCCACGTCTCGCAAAGCTCGCCAAGGAAAGGGAAACCTCTCCAGAGTCTCGTAACAATGGTCTCCTTGCTTAATGGGCCTTAAGGGAAAGAAGGGATTCTTAACAGCACAAAGGCACTTGGGAATAGGGAGATGCAAAGCTTCAGCACTTCAAGACTAGCTTGCCATGGATCTGAGCAAGCTTTTATAGATGGGGAAGGAGGGAGTTGGGATCCCTATTATTATGGGATTGGCCCTATCAACAAGGAAGGGTCCATAGAAGGTGGCAAAACTACTTCCCTTCCATAGAACTCCCGTAGCCAAACCTCCCAACTCAAGATAGGCAGTGGTTGTGAGTTTGTTTGAACTCAACTTCCGCCATCCATATATAAAAAACAGTCCCTAAATGGGTGGCGCGATTGCTGCTCTATGACAGAGCGCCAAGTGGCGCGACCTCTTTACAGGATTTCCCTGAGTGGCGCGAGTACTGAACTGTCTACCCGCGCCAATGCAAAAGAGCTGTTTTTCATGGATTTTGCAAGGAGATGTCTCAAGGGGAAATGAAGCTCATACTCAGAGGGATGCAATGATGATGTTTTCAATGCATGACAGTGTTCACAGGTCACATTATGGGTCCTCCATTGTGCGGGACGGGGAATGGTAGGGACGGTGACAAATTACTGTGTAACACAAGGCATGGAGTCTGAAATGTGATGAGGAATAGCTTCCCCATGTGGATCCTCCATCCCCAAGCAATCATCCAAACAAAATGAGTCACCTCCCAACATGGCAACTCCTGAAAATCTTCTTCCACCTCAAGCTCTAGAAATGAAGGTGGGTTGAAAATATAAACATGGTAAGCATTATAGGCTACCCCAAGCTATCCTTCTCTCCACTTATGAAAAGTGTAGAGTGTGTGTTGATCTAGGGCTGCAAAAGTATTTCCCTCAAATGGAAAAGTGAAGAACAATACTCCAAAGAATGCTCCTACAATAATGAAGAACAAGCTGGCCCAAAATAATCCATCCATGATGAATAGGACATGGTCATCATAGAACATCCTAATGAGAATTTTTCTGAATTTTTTACATAATGATACATGATGCAAACAATGCCTCACAAGGATACAACACAGTTTCATCCACTACAACTTCAAAAAATTACATGGCAAGCAGTGTCCAAGATCCATCACATCTACTAATGAATAGTAAATGGCTGAATGTAACAAAAATACATGATCAAGAACTTTCCCATCGCGGTACAATGTATGAATATCAATATCATGGCCCACCTCAAAAGATAACAAACATTGGGCTGTGGTGGCCATATCTCCTCTCATGCTCCCATCAGAACATGTAGTGCAGAAATTGTGAGAATTTTTCCCACTCAAAGACACATCCAACTCATGTGCCTGTCTCATAATCATGCTCCTCATACAAATCTGATCTATATCAGAAAATTAAGTCATGATCAGCAATAAAATGAAGAGAATGTTGAAGGTTTCATGTGGTGCAAGAAGGTACCAATAGCTTCCCAAACAAGTACAGTGTAGTTTTACAAGCTACTGCTTGAGGAAGGTACAAGGAAAAATGTTTCTTTCTACATGGTTAGGCATGCATGTCTTCATATGATACATGTTATAGTGCAGCAACTGAACATACATGTGATGATAAAACATTTTCCCAAGGCCACAAAAGAGATGGCTTCTTCCATCATGTATATTGGTCCAATAAAACTCATGGAGCAATGTGACAAGCTTTCCCTCTTGTGAAGCAATGCACTGCATAAAAATGGTAGGAGTGTGCAAATAAATGAATGTATATACAAACTTCTCACCATATGCTGGAAGTAATATGGTACATGGATCCATGAATGAGTCCTCCATAGTGTGTTGGCTTGCTATGAAGAAGAATGAACCATGTGCTATAAGAAGATAGTCCTTGTCATGCTTGGAAACCCAAGTCAAGAAGAATATGCCATAGTGATAGATGTCTCTATCATCATTACCTCCTCTTTGTTCATCAAGTGCAACAAATATGAAATGATCCTGGGACTTGTGGGTTATGGATCCACCACACTTCCGCTGGGCACACTTCATCCATAAGTCTCTGCTCCAAGGTGACAGCGCTGTGAGCTTATGCAAATAAGCCCCTGTCAATACAAAACTCTATTCTTTGACATGCTCCTTGTCAAAGATTCCTCCCATAATGATGCAATACATAAGAATTCCCTCCCAAGGTGGAAGTACCTCTCTATCATCAAAATCCAAGGAGATAATGCCATCTCCTCCTCCTGCAACATCATGCAAAGTGTGAGAGCAAATTTTCTCTTGCTCTCCCAAGAACAAGTAAAGCAACAAAACATTTTGCTTCCTCCCCATACTTCCATCATACAACTCATGTGATGAAGACACAATTAATGATATGAGTATCACATTAACACCATGCATCCATACTCTATGCTTCTCAATGATGCAAGTATCCATCCGCCTACTCTTAGGAAGAGTGTTTTCCAATTGATGGCCAAACTCTTTCAAGAGTAACCAGCGCAGCCAAGCCTCCTGCTGCCCGGTATCATAAATTTGCAAGTAGCCTCCCAGCTCCTTGCTCATCAACCACATCCACTCAATCACGTGTGGATTCTTCCTTCTTCTCTTCACCTTGGTACTCCTCCCATGAGGGCTACCATCCTCCCAAATAAAATTCTTGTCTTTGCATTTAATGGGATTTTGAAATGCAAGCTTCTCAAGGATCAATGAGACCCTATCAAGACCCAAATAGGTGGTAGGAAAAAACCTCCCATCATGATTTGTATGGCTCAAGGAATGTCCAACACAGGCATGAGAGATGTTATCCATCCTAAGATGTTCTCCATCTTCTATCTTCTCTTGTGAGAAAGGAAGAAAATCTTTGCACTCCATGGTGTGTGGAAGTGCACCTCTAATGAGATCTCTCCTTCAGATCTCCCTCTCATCAATAGTCTTCCAAAACCAATGAGGTCTTGGATTGGAAAGTAGAAGTTCCTCTTTGAGCTAAGACAATCTCATTGAGAAAGTGTCATCTTGAAGGGAGAAAGGGTTTCTCACTGCAGGATGTCTACTATCATCCTTCAAGGCTTCAAACCCCAACCTCCAATGTGATATGCAATCGAAAAAGGGCTCATGAGAGTGATGGTTTGCTTCTTCCTTTAATGTTTCCATGTTGCACAGTGCAGTGCAACCAAGTTGCTCCATGATAGCAGTGTGATTTTACCCTTGGTCATGCAAAAGTAAATTTACACATTGATCAAAAGAAGTTGTTGTAACAATGGAATGTGGAAATATTTTCATACCTTGATGTGAATTTGGAACTTCTTGTAGGGATACCAGAGTTCCCTCCTCCAAAGTGTTGGCTGATCCAACTGTTGATGCATGTAGCTGCTCCTCCATGAGTGTGACAGCATTATCACAAGCCTCCTCAAGAGGTTGTGTGATCTTTTCTTCCTTTTCCCCTTCATCATCAAAGGTTTTGATCAACCCTTGGATGAACTATGCAAAAGTTTTCACCCCTTCATGGCTCAAGTGGCTGCTCCACCAATCATAGGCTTCACCTTTCAAATGCAGCGCTGAGATTTCAACAGCTTCTTTCTCTACTACAGGATGTAGAAAGAAAAATGCTACCAACTCTTTCACACAAGTTTTTGTATTAGATGATCCATCAAAGGTAGACAACAAAAATCTATTTCCTTTGATTTCCTTTCTGCTACATAGTCTCTTCTCTTCCTTCAGCTGGATGAAGTGAGGAAAATCTAGAGTCTCCTAGAAAGCTCTAGGGTGAGATCTATACTCAACAAGGTAATCACTCAGAATTTGGTGATCCAAGTGTCTTCCATGCTCTATGTCTTCTTCTTGATGAGACTAGGAAGTGCATGGTCCTTATTCTTCTTCTTCTTCAATCTCCTTGACCTCCTGGGAGAGGTCTCCTCTGGATCTGATAATAGTTTAGAAGAATCTCATCTTCTTCAACATTCTGATTTTCTCGGGCTTAAACTCACAGGCTGAGCCAAGAAAGTTGCTCTGATACCACTGTAATGTTCCTTTTTCTGAAATATCATAATCTATTCCAGAGATTGACTATAGGGGCATTTATTGGATATGTCACCTTATAGAAAGGATGAGATCCAGAGGCTACCTAGCCCTCTAGAGACTCTGTCTATATATCTTGTAATATTCCTCCAACAGGAATTGCCCAAAGAATGGAGCTGCAACAAATGTATGACATACAATAGATCAACAACATTATTTTTAATAGCTATGAGGCAAGAAGATATACATATAGCCAACAATGATGTTATAGCAGTAAAAGAGTACAAGTTCTTGAGGAAATAACCTCTCAAGAAAGGCAATGCAAGCCTCAACAAGACAAGTACATGAAAATAGAGAACACTGCTATTTCTGCATAAACCCAGGCTATGAGGACACAGTCTATGATAAAATACTGCTGTAAAATGATGTCAATACATGAATATGACAATATATGGCTCAAATACACTATGGGAGCAAAGCTCTAACCCTTAGAAACAATAATACATCAATCCTCCAAGGGATTGGCTAAAATATACAAAATGGCCAAAATGTCGAAGTTGTTGGGTAGTTGCAGCAACTCAAATCTAGAATTCAATAGAGAAGGCTAAATATGATGAAATATCTAAAGCAAACATTCTCCAATGGATCTCCAAAGTGAAAGGCTGATCCTTACACTTGAGATCTCACCCTCCAATCAATCTGCAAACCCTCACTGCAGATACTCCATGAAAATAATGCAGTCACTAAGAAGGATTGTGCAGTGAGTGGAATAGAACACTTTGGCCAAGTTCCAAGATCTGAAAATCAACTCTCAAGCTTCCAATCTGATCTCCCAAAGAAAGGGGAGACTCTTTCTTTGAAAAACAAGAGATGGAAGAGGTGTTGTGGAGTCTCCACTGCAACACCCTACAACACAGTATTATGTTGCTGCAAAAATAACGTTGTCCTGGAGGAGGATGCTTTGGCCTTCAGCCAAGAGATGTGGAAAATGAAGAACCAACCTTTAAGAGGCCTCTCAAGAAGGTGAGGAAATCCTAAATAGGAATTTCCCTGCAATTCTTGCTAAACAGCAAAGAAAGCATAATGTCTGAATAGACATGAAATCATAAACATATGCATGAATAACAATGGCTCTCCTCCTCTCCATATATAGCAAGTGAAGGCTCTCTCTCCATGGGCCCCATCAATTATGGTTTCCTTCATAAAGGAATATTCCCTCCTCTATCTCTGCGCAGTCCCATGTAGTGCTTTCCACCTCATACCCTGCACTAGTTGACTTGGTCAAACCTCTTTGCAAATGTCTCCTTTCACACATGAGGGTGTGAAATCTGGTTCCATGGCTGATCCCTTTTCATACTAGAGGGATTTTATCTATGTTTTTATTTTCTTTGGGCCTCGTAACCCAATTATTCATCTCCTAAGTGAAAATAGAGAAAATTAATGTTCCAAATTATTGAAGCAAAAATTAGGAACATTACAACAACATAGTTCTGGCCCCCAGCATCCACGTCGCAGGTGACACCCAGGAGCACTACTGCGCAGCTACAACCAGACTCCCTGCCAGACCACCACACCAATGAAGTTAATGATGCCTGAATGTCTGTCCTGAACACCCTTAAGCGGCCCCATGAATTTCCCCAAGGGCCTCAGAAGAAGCGTAAGGCCACTAAGATCAACACCACCCCGGAAGTTATGTAATATCCCAAAAGGGACAATGCAGTAATACTTAAAAACAATATAATAATTGCAACTAAGTAAAAAATAGATCTAAAGACAACATCAGAATTTATAGAGAAGTTGAGCCATTTTATTATATGGATATGAATTAGTTACACAATTTATAGAAAATGAGTAGATCTAGCCCAAGAGAAGGCCTAGAATCACAATACAATGGTGCTGCAACTAACACTGCATAACCGGTGAGCTTACAGAAGCAATACTGCGTTGTCCCTAATACTTCTTATACACATGTAAAGGCTTCAAAGGAAAATGCAGATCTAGGGAGCTTATGAGTTCTAATGATGCCAATATTCAAGATCTAGCCAATGTGATGGGAACCCAAGATAACCTAGAAAGGATTTTCCAGATCTACAAATTTGGAAAATCACCCTCCTAGGGTTTGATCCTTTATCTACTGGGATTATAGATCTGAAGCCAGATCTGACAAATAGATGGCTGAAATATGTCACAAGATCATATCTAAGCTTGAAGGACTGATCCCTCCTTCAGATCTACAAGCTAGAAGCTCTAGATCTAGCTTCTCAATCCTCCAATGATGATTACAACTGCTGCTACACAACTACTCACAAAAACTATGATGTAAGGGAAAGAGAGACTCTATGCCTGCTGAAATATGCTACGATAGACTCTAGGCTGATGGAAATGCTAATGAAAAGGTGAGGGGATGATCCCTCACAGGATCAGTAGCTGAAATGGTAGCAACTTCCTTCCTCCTTTGGATCTACAATAATGGACAACGTAATTCTTGAAGGGATTATTGCTGCTAGGAGGTTAATAACTCTTGGCCTGATGCCAGATCTTAAATGAAGCTCTGGAAATGTTTATATTCAAGCCCAAGGTGATAGGAATAATCCTACACTAGTTCCTCAACTAAAATATTGAAGGACAACCTCCTCCTTTCAAACTGATCTTCATAAATCTGCAATTTCTGAATATGAATGTTCTGCAGAAAGTAGGAAAAGATATGTGGCACCAATGCCTGATGTATAATGAAGTACAATACTCTTTCAAGAGTTACTCAATGAAAGAGGAGGGATTCCTGACCAGGAACACCTTGTGCTAAACAACACTTGCAATCTTTGCTAAACAACCAAAGAAAGCATGGAATGTCACATGATAATTCCAGATCCAAACAGACCTCAAAATCTATAATCAATATCCTTCCTTCATTGTTGCCTTCATCTCCTTTATATAGTTTTTGAGCCTTCCCATGCCTTGGCCCTCATCTAAACTGTGTTGTGCATGTGGACATGATCCTCCATGTTTGACTACGTTGTCTCTTCAAGTCATCCATCATGTTTAGGTGAAATGTACACCCTCTCCATCATGTGTGCATTAATTGCACAACTTCCTGCATCACTTCATCATTAATACTTGATGATCTTTCATTATATGCCTTCCATGATCTTAGTTGACTACTTCAACCTCCATGATCTATCTCATTAATGAGACATGATCTCCAATTCCATTCACATTAGTAGTTTCTCCACTACCTCATTATGTATATCTAGGCTTAATTAATCCACATTCACACATAAAAAGTGGATATTTATTCATCTTTAGGATTATGGATCCCTCTACCCTTTTGTTTACTTAATTCATTAAGAAAATTAAGAACTCCAATATTCGAAATATCAAGTGAAAATTTGGGAATATTACAGTCCTGCCCATCAAAATGTTGCTTTTCCTCAAGCAACTGCAAAAGTAGATTCATAAGACATCCATTTCCCTCCAAATGACATCCACATAAGGAAGGCCTCCTCCATTTTCTGCAATGTGTCATTCATGTTTGGTTCCAAAGTTGTCTTTCAAAAATGCATAGAATGACCCCCAACTGTATGGTTAGATGTCCTCCTTTCACTATGAAGTACCAAGTTACAACCATATGATATCCATCATCATCATCAATACATGAGATACATAAAATAAAGTGGTTTTCCCCACAAAGGAAAAGCTCCATCTCACAATACATTTCTTCATCCCATATAATATCCCATGTTTCAGGAAGTATATTGAGCAGTGATTGAGCATTGACATTCCCTCATCTCTAGCCCTGTTCACCTTGTTGGTTCCAAGCATCATTCCAAAATTATTCAAAAGAAGATATAGAGACATATGGGTAGACCAAAGTGTCAAACCATATTCTCCCAATAGTAACCACTGGAGTAGGGCCTCTTGCTACCATCCTCCATCTCCTCCATGTAAGATGGACAAGCCAAACTCCCTCAAAAGCAACCAAATAAACAAGAGATCTTGCTGCCTCTTCACATCATCATGTGAATCATGGAGTAACAACAGCATGCTGAAGGACACATAGAATTTCATACCAACCCAATACAAGCAAAATCCATTATCACACATCATGAGAGTATTATGACATATTACCAACAATAAAAAACACATAAACATGGGAGATTTCATGTGATGGCCAAAGTGTCTTAAGGATTTCAAAGATGACCATGCTTCCTTTTGCTGTAAATTATCATTGGTACAAAAGGCATGAGACAAGAAAATATGAACCTTTGGATAGTAACCATACTCACCCAAGAGCAGCTAGCACAACCATGCCTCCTTCTTCATTACATGAGGGTTTTTCAAGGCATGGATCAAAGGAATAGCAGCCTTTGGGTATTAACCAAACTCACACAAGAGAAACCAATGTAACCAAGCTTCTTGTTGGCCCATGTCATATATTTGCAAGTGGTCTTGCAACCCCTTGCTTACCATCCTCACCCACTCATCCCAATGTGGATGATAAATGTTGTTCTGCATAAACATGGTATCCTCCCTTTGTAGGATACCATCCTTCTCAAACTGATAAAGAACCTTGAACTCCATGAAATGTTGAAGTGCACCTCCAATGAGATCTCTTAATGAGAGCTTCTTCTCATCCATGGCCTTCCAAAACCAATGAGGTTTTGGATCTGATACAGGTAGAAGTCTCTCTTTGAGCTATGAAATGCTCATTAAGAAAGTGTCATCAAGAAAGGATAAAATATTTATCATCTCAATATGTCTACCATTCATCATCTTAACCTCCATTGCTTCATTAGTGAATCTACATTTAGAATTCTCCAAGAATAATGGGGCCTCTTCATTATCACTGCTACTAAGTGACAGCGCTATAGATCTACAGGGTAATACATATGATGTCTCAAAGTAAAGTACAATATTGATCTCATAACCAGTCATTGTACATAGGATCATGCTCATCCCATCTTCTGAAACTCTACACTTCAACTCAAAGGGTTGAATGTAGTCCATCAATGACAAACTGGGATAGTTTTTCATTTCCTCCTTGATTATATCTGTAATATTCCTACTTAGCTTGAGCTAAGAGGAATATACATTTTTGTTTTACTTTATGTTGCATGAATAAATGAATAAAGGAGGACATGTAAAACTCCTGAAAAGAATGAATAAATCAATGCCCATATGAACAAGGATAAATCTGGGCCATGTAAAAAAATCACTTGCAGGTGTGAAAGGGGTTTGAGCTATGAGACTGGTTCAACCTTAACCAAATCTATAGCGCTGTCTAGATACAATGTACCTCATGAAGGACAACACAGTTCTAAAAGGAGTCCCCTCATGTGAAGGGAGCTAATTCATCAAGGTGTTTTAGGGTTTGCAAAGGCTTTCATCTTATAAAAGGAAGGGGGAGGCAGTAAGAGAAGGTTGTTGATTATGTATATTTTCTGATTATCTTGTTTATTTAGACAAATGCCATTCTCTGTTGTTTAGCTGAGAATAGTGCTTCTTAGCACTTGGGAGTTCCTATGCAGGGATTTCACCTCTTCCATTAAGGATTCTTGGAGGAGTCTTTCTGATTTTATCCACTATTAGGCTTGGGCCAAGCTCTACTTCCAACTCTAATGCAGATCCAGTGAAGGTTTGGTTGCTTTTGTAAGTTGTAGCAAGTGGAAACACTAGATCTGCTCATATCTAGATTGTACTAGTGCTTCTTCTCAGTGAGTGTGTCTTTTAACCTCCTGGAAGAATGCATTAGTTGTAGAGCTTCATATTTGTATCTTGGCATCAGTCCAACTCAATTATTCAAGATACAACACATTTTCCCTTGAGGGACTGCGTTATTTTCAGTGGAGGTTTTGCAGGGTGTTTTGATCCCATTTTTTATGAGAGATCTCTGGTGCTGGGATTTGCCTTTCACTTTGGTGATCCATGGATTAGCTTGCTGATCCATGTTCTGTATAGATATGATCTGTTTCTAATGTAAAATCATCTTCAGAAATTTCTGAATAATATTGCAGATCTGCTACTTAAAACTCAAATCTACTCTTTGTATTGCATGATTTGGTCAAAACCCCAAGGGGATCTTGTAATAGAGCCTTTCTAGTGTACAGATCTAAAATGGATCTGATATTTTGTACACAGATCTGCTCTAGAACTGAATTTTAACATTCAGCTGCTGCAGCTCCATTAAATAACACTATTAAGCCATTTTGCAGTATATACATGTGTTGCAGCCTTCTTTTCTAAAGATTTCCTCCTCTCTTATCTTCTGTATTCTGTTATATAATGTAAGAGCATCAATATAAATCTGATTTGCTACTATATATTAAAATTTTGATCTTATTTTATGGCCTCCTACTCATGCTTTCCAAGACTGCATTATTTCTGAAGCAATTTGTAGTACATTGTTGCAACCCTCTCTTTCGGGGTTTTCCAGCTAGACTAGGTGGTGGGAGATCTATTTACCACACCTATTTTGAATTTTTTTTGCTCTCATTTTGGATATAGGCCCCAGATCTATTGATCTAATCGATTGATGAGCTGCAAACTCATTTTTGTGCACAAATTTCCCAGAAGTGCATTATTTCAGCAGGCACTGCTGTGCATTCCCATTTTGGGATATTACAGTGGTATTAAAGCTCCTTTCTTAGCACAACCTATGCTTTCATTGGAGAACCACAGCCATGTTGCAGTCATAATAAGATGAGCCTCTTACTAAGAGGGACAAGAGGTATCAGAATAGAAGCCACAATAATTTTGATTACACCACTAAGGATCAAGACAAGGGTAAAGCCCCTGAAACTGGAAGTGATAAAGAAGGAGAAGAGTTTGCAAGAACTCTTTTGGTGGCCATGAAAGATCTTGCTAGAGAGATCAAAGAGATGATGATGGATAGGAGTAAGGAATATCCTGGGAGATTTCATCCTACGGAAATCTCTGGCATGTCTCACCACTGGAATGGTCAACCAGTGAACCAGCCACAAGCTCCACAAGCTCCACAATGCTCTACTATTCCTACCTTATTGGTTGTGGAGAATGAAGGGCCACAAGAGAAAGCATCCCTTGAAGACTACTTTGAGGAATATGAATCTCAGAATCAGAGATTCAAGGACCACTTGAGTTTTCAAGAGTTTTGTCACCTCAAGGACAAAAGAAGACCAAATAACCAATATAGAGATGGTGGATTCTTTCAGAATCATGATAGACATCACTCTATGGGCAGATTATTTTTGCCCAAGTTTGATGGGTCATCCACTAGTTCTACCAAGGCATGGGTAGAAAAGCTGGATATTTACTTTCAGTTGAACAAAGCCCCAGAGATTGAAGCCATCAAGATTGTAGCACTGCACTTTAAAGGTGAAGCACACAATTGGTGGTTCCATGGGTTGTCTACATTGGGCCACGCCAATGTGACTGCCTATTCTGAATTCACTAGAAGACTGGTGGAGAGGTTTGACAGAAAGGATTCAGAAGCACCTTTCATGAGCCTTGCAAAGTTAAAGCAGTCAAGAAATGCAGAAACTTATATCTCTGAGTTTCTGAGATTATCTGTTATGGTTCCTGATCTGTCTAAGGCAAGGAGGGTGTACATGTTCATCGATGGATTGGATGAGCCTTTCCATGGGTTGGTTAAATCTACCAAGCCCACCACTCTGCATGATGCCATTGAGAGGGCTAGAGACCTCCAATATGCCTTGCCAAAAGC
Source organism: Pinus albicaulis (assembly GCA_034641835.2). NCBI lineage: Eukaryota > Viridiplantae > Streptophyta > Pinopsida > Pinales > Pinaceae > Pinus > Pinus albicaulis. Next base: position 908,907,159 of record CM076583.1, on the reverse strand, counting down.
AAAGGCAAATTTTCAGAACAAGGCCCCTTACCTTTCTAAAGGGAAGGAAGAGAAAGCTTCTCCTTCCAAGGAGAGCTCATTCAAGAAGCCTCTTGATATTGAAGTCAGGAGGGAGCTGAGAAAGAAGAAAATATGTTTCACTTGCCAAGAATCATGGGCACCTAGACATAGATGTGCTGCTGGGAAAGCACACTACATAGAATTCTTCTCAGATTTTGAGGAGGAAGAAGAAGATGATGAACCAGGAAGAGGTCACAACTCTAAAAATTTTGAGGGAGATCCAACACCATCTGGAGATGGGAATGGAGCCTTTGCTCCAATATGGGGAACTCTTGCATCTTTGAGAGGAGTACCTAAGTACTTGACCTTAATAGTGCAAGGTTCAATCATGAATCAAAGGGTTTTTGTATTGATTGACATTGGGGCAACCCACAACTTTATTGATGCTCATATTGTACAGAGTAGGGCAATACCCACTGATACTTTTGAGGGATTCCCTATTTTGGTCCCAGGAGATAGGACAATGCAATGCATGCACTATTTCCCATCACTCTCAGTCACTATGCGGTCCTACACCTTGGTGGATCACTTTTTTGTGGTTGACATACCAGACACCTATATCATTTTGGGTGTCCAATGGTTGATTACCTTGGGGAAGGTCACCACTGATTGGAAGGCTTTGCAAATGGAGTGGGCGGACATGAAGAGTGGTAAACCAAAAATGAACCAAGGCTTGCATACTTACCCTTCACCTAGCAGTTCCACACAAACAAAAAAGATGGATTTGCACAGTGGAAGCAAGGATCTCACAGTCCCTTCTATTATGTTCATGAGAATCCTGCATGGGACATTCCTATCTAGTGGCAAATGACTTGGGAGGCCACCAAACTCAGACCTTGTGGGGGAAGCCTCACAAATTACTGCTCCAAATTTAGATCCAAGAGGAATTGGAGCGATGGGAGACCAAGCTACACTACTGGGGGGCTTGGGACAGCTCAAGAATGAGGGGGATCTTCTCTCTGCATCACTTCCACCCTCTCTCTTTTATAGATATGCACTATGGGAGGTGAATAATGGGAGGATCAACCTTCCAACACACATATTTTTCATGAGATATGTCAAAGAAGAGATCAACAACATGACAAACACTTCCATGGATGTATCATCAGCGTTGTCATTGCTGAACAGTGTGGATCTGTATTGGAAATCTCAACTGCTTGTAGAGTATTCCAAATATCTACACACATGCATGATACTAGATGACATACAGCAAGAAGAGGGCTACTTAGTCCAAGGGTGAGTCATCTATGATCATGGTAGGGTCTTCTTGGCTAGAGCTTCCAAGCTCAAGAAGAAGATACTCCAAGGGGCACACAAGGAATTATTTCTCAGCCATATGCATTCAATGAAGATCTACACCCTGATCATGAGGAGCTTTGATTAGGAAGGCTTGAGAGAGGAACTACATCAGCACTTTCAAGAGTGCATGAGCTATGTGGGGTTGGGACAGCCAATGGACTCTATGCAAGGGTCATTTCATCCATGGCTTCCTTTTTTTGAGAGAAGGGGAATACCCATGCACAACTCCATGTGTATGAGAAACTTTGATGGTAAAGGATTTGATCATGTAGAGCAAGCTTTATTTTCTCGTTTGTCACATTCTTTTACCATGTTTTTACAGGATATGACTCCTAAAGGGAGTGAGAGATCATGTGGATCTCATGGATTTTGGTGGGCCAATAGAAGTTTTGAACTTGGCCACTCCCTTGTTGTGCAAAGGGAGATTCCTTTTCATGATGGGTGCTTTCCAAAGGCACCAAACATATCTGACATCTTCAGCCATGTTAAGATGACTCATGCAGCAAATGTGTGGTGGGAATGCCACTTGCCACACCTTGATCTTATGCAGGCAGGAGATGCACTGCACTGGCATCACATGTGGGATTTTGACCCACCTCCTCAAGCTCAGATTTCTGTTTGCATATATGTAGTTTTGCTTCCATACTTGGATGATATAGTTGTACTGTTTATAGGATTGTATGGAGGGAGGATCGGCAGTTTGTATGTACCACATGAAATGGAACTTCTCCCTGTACCTCATGCTACATGTTTTAGAGGAAGCATTTCTCCAAGCATGCTTATTTCTGTTGTATTTTTCACTCCTTGTGGGATGGACTATGTACATCTTATGATGACCCTGGAGGAACAATTGATGATGTATTGGCTTGATAAGCACTTGGCTTATGATGAAGACTTGATCCTTGATGGTGTCATCAATGGAGGAGGGGAAGTACTACATCTCTCACCCTATCAGTTGCTTGAGGACAAGCAACATTTTGGAGGGGAGGACTGTAATATTCCTACTTAGCTTGAGCTAAGAGGAATATACATTTTTGTTTTACTTTATGTTGCATGAATAAATTAATAAAGGAGGACATGTAAAACTCCTTAAAATAATGAATAAATCAATGCCCATATGAATAAGGATAAATCTGGGCCATGTAAACAAATCACTTGTAGGTGTGAAAGGGGTTTGAGCTATGAGACTGGGTCAACCTTGACCAAATCTACAGCGCTGTCTAGATACAATGTACCTCATGAAGGACAACGCAGTTCTAGAAGGAGGCCCCTCATGTGAAGGAGTTAATTCATCAAGGTGGTTTAGGGTTTGCAAAGGCTTTCATATTATAAAAGGAAGGGGGAGGCAGTAAGAGAAGTTTGTTGATTATGTATATTTTCTGATTATCTTGTCTATTTAAACAAATACCATTCTCTATTGTTTAGCTGAGAACAGTGCTACTTAGCACTTGGGAGTTCCTATGCAGGGATTTCACCTCTTCCATTGAGGATTCTTGGAGGAGTCTTGCTGATTTTATCCACTATCAGGCTTGGGCCAAGCTCTACTTCCAACTATAACGCAGATCCAGTGAAGGTTTGGTTGCTTTTGTAAGTTGCGGCAAGTGGAAACACTAGATATTCTCAGATCTAGATTGTACTAGTGCTTCTTCTCAGTGAGTGTGTCTTTTAACCTCCTGGAAGAATGCATTAGTTGTAGAGCTTCAGATTTGTATCTTGGCATCAGGCCAACTTAGTTATTCAAGCTATAGCGCAGTTTCCCTTGTGGGACTGCGTTATTTTCAGTGGAGGTTTTGTAGGGTGTTTTGATCCCATTTTTGATGAGAGATCTCTAGTGCTGGGCTTTGCCTTTCACTTTGGTGATCCATGGATTAGCTTGCTGATCCATGTTATGTATAGATCTGATCTGTTTTCTAATGTAAAATCATCTTCAGAAATTTCTGAATAATATTGCAGATCTGCTACTTAAAACTCAGATCTACTCTTTCTATTGCATGATTTGGTCAAAACCCCAAGGGGATCTTGTAATAAATCCTTTCTAGTGTACATATCTGAAATGGATCTGATATTTTGTACACAAATCTTCTCTAGATATGAAGTGTAACATTCAACTGATACAGCTCCATTAAATAATGTTGTTAAGCCATTTTGCAGTATATACATGTGTTGCAGCCTTCTTTTCTGAAGATTTCTATTGGGTGTGGAGCCTGATTATCTTGTTTATTTTGTATCACAGCATTGGACCCCCTGTACCTTAAAAGGGGCGGCAACGCCGCCCATAATTAATCGCTGCTGTGGGGGGTTCAGATCCCCCCTTGGCGGGGGCTTTCGGGGGCAGCTCCCCCGAAGCTAAAAACAGATGTAAAATTGCCTTGTAAAAGTATAGTAATTTCTAGTCAATCTGGGCCGTTCATAGGCAAATGATCTGACGGTAGAATTTATGTTTGAATTGGGGTTCTTGCCCTAGGCAACCCCTCGTTTGATGAGGGTATTGTATTGCGGGCGTGTATTATGGGTGTATTCTCGGAGCGAGAAACAGAGAGGGAGACTGTGAGAGAGAACAGAGGATATTACAGCGGATCTGCTGTAGGTTTTGTCTCTTCATTTTTGCTGGATAATAGAAAGGAAGGACTGGCTGTTCGGGGTGGACGTAGCCCAAACTGGGTGAACCACGTATATCTGTGTCTCTCTGGTTTTATGTGTTTTGTGTGCTTGTATTTTCCGCATATTTTATATATTGCATTGCTCTGTAATATATAATTTTCTAACAAATGGTATCAGATCCGAAGGTATATTTGGCTGATAGACTCGCAGGAAAGAAGGGTTCTTGGTTCGAGTGGGAGCAATGGCGGAAGATGGTAAGTTTAGGGTCGAGAAATTTAACGGCCAAAACTTCCCTCTGTGGAAGATGCAGATGGAAGATTATATGTATCAGAAAGATCTATACCTACCATTAAGCGGAAAAACAAAGATGCCGACGACCATGACAGATGAGGAATGGAACATTCTCGAGAGAAAGGCACTCGGAACAATACGGTTGTGCCTTGCGGCGTCAGTTGCCTTCAATATTTCGAAGGAAACAACAACAGAGGGTTTGATGCAGACGTTGGCGAAACTATATGAAAAACACTCGGCAATAAACAAGGTATTTCTTATGAAACGACTATTTAATATGAAGATGTCAGAAGGTGGATCTGTTGCAGACCATTTAAATGAATTTAATACAGTTACCAGTCAGTTAAGTTCTGTAGGGGTAAACTTTGATGATGAAGTTAGAGCTTTGTTATTCTTATGCTCATTACTAGAAAGCTGGAATGGTTTGGTTATGGCCATTAGTAACTCTGTCTCCGGATCTAGTACTTTAAAGTTTGATGATGTTGTCGGTGCTATCCTTAGCGAGGAAATGCGACGGAAAAGCTCCGGTGAGACATCAGGTAATGCTTTGAGTGCAGAGTCTAGGGGAAGAAGAATGGAAAGAGGAAAGAGCTCAGGATATCAAAGTAAATCAAGGAAAGGAAGATCCAAGTCCAGATCGGGGATAGTGTGCTGGAAATGTGGAAAGAAAGGACACCTAAAGAAAGACTGTAGATCTCGGAAGGGAAAAGAAGGAGACACACAGCAAGAAAACAATCATGAAGCAAATGTGACAGGTGATGTGTTACAAGATGCTTTGATTCTTTCTTTTGAAAATATTACTGATTCTTGGGTTCTAGATTCAGGGGCTTCATTCCATGCCACACCTGATAAGAAATATTTTCATGACTATGTTCAAGGAGATTTTGGACAAGTTCGTTTGGGTGATGATAAACCCTGTAAAATTGTTGGAATGTGTAAGGTTCTTGTAAAACAGCAGAATGGAAACCAATGGCTATTAAAGGAGGTAAGGAATGTTCCAGATCTAAAGAAAAATCTGATTTCAACAGGGCAGTTAGGCGGTGAAGGTTGTGTGACAACTTTCACAGATAAATCTTGGAAGGTCACCAAAGGAGCCCTGGTAATAGCAAAAGGCGAAAAGGTTGGTACATTGTATTTATGCAATGGTATTTCTAACTCTGTTAATGCTTTAACTTCCAAAGGAGTAGATGCAGCATTATGGCATCATAGGCCCGGACACATGAGTGAGAAGGGGATGAAGATTCTTCACTCAAGAAATTTTTTGCCAGGTTTGAAGAATGTTGATTTGGATTTCTGTGAGAATTTCATTTATGGAAAACAGAAGAGAGTCATATTTCTCAGAGTTGGGAAAGAAAAGAAGAGCGAAAAATTAGAGCTTGTGCATACAGATGTATGGGGGCCTGCTCAGGTATCATCTCTTGGTGTCTCTCGTTATTATGTTACTATTGATGATGCAACTAGAAAAAATTGGATTTATTGTATTCAAAATAAATCTGATGTATTTGATACTTTCAAGAAATGGAAAGCTTTGGTTGAGATTGAGACAGGAAATAAGTTGAAGTGTCTCAGATCAGACAATGGAAGTCAATATTGCAGCAAAGAGTTTGATAAGTATTGTTCAAAGCATGGAATTCGTAGAGAGAAGACAGTTCCAAGAACACCACAAGAAAATTGTGTGTCAGAAAGGATGAACAGAACAATCATGGAGCGTGCAAGGTGCATGAGATTGCATGCAGGATTGCCTTTACAATTTTGGGCAGATGCTGTAGATACTACTGTTTATCTAATAAACAGAGGGCCTTCAAGTTCCTTGGATGGTGGCATTCCAGAGGAAGCATGGACAGGTAAAAAGGTAAACTACTCTTTTTTAAAGCCTTTTGGTTGTGAGGCCTTTGTCCATATTAATAAAGAAAATAGAACAAAGCTTGAGGAAAAATCAAAGAAATGTACCTTATTGGATATGGTGTTAATGATTTTGGTTATCGCTTATATGATTATGAAAATCACAAAATCATTAGGAGCAGAGATGTAATATTCAATGAAAAGGTCTTGTATAAGAATCAGTTGCAGGAAAAGAAACAGGAAAAAGAAAGCAAGGAATACGTGGTTCTTGATGAGATAACTGAAAAAGTAAAGGTGCCTGAAAATGATAATAATCAACAACCATAGCAGCAACAACCACCACAACAGCAACAGGCACCTCAAACACCTGAAAGTGGTGTTAGAAGATCTACTAGGATAAGTAGACCCCCTGAACGATACTCTCCTTCATTATATTATTTATTGTTGACTGATTCTGGTGAACCTGAATGTTATGAAGAAGCAATGCAGGTTGAAAGTAGGAAGAAGGGGGAGCTAGCCATGGAAGAAGAGATGGACTCCTTAATGCATAACCAGACTTGGGACTTAGTCAGGTTGCCTGTAGGTAAAACTACATTGCAGAATAAATGGGTTTACAGGCCGAAGGAAGAAGATGGAGGAAAACAGAGGTACAAAGCTAGACTTGTGGTGAAGGGGTTTGCACAGAAGAAAGGTATTGATTTTGATGAATATTTTCTCCTGTTGTTAAGATGAATTCAATCAGAACTATCTTAAGTCTTGTAGCAGCGGAAGATTTACATCTTGAACAGTTAGATGTAAAGACAACATTTCTCCATGGAGATTTGGAGGAAGAGATATACATGCAGCAACCAGAAGGATATGAGGTAAAAGGGAAAGAAAAATTGGTGCGCAGGTTAAAGAAGAGCTTGTATGGCTTAAAACAGGCTCCAAGGCAGTGGTATCTAAAATTTGACAAGTTTATGTCTGAACAAGGTTATACTAGATGTCACTCTGATCATTGTGTTTATCTAAAAAGGCAAATTGATGGCAGCTATATTATATTGTTATTGTATGTAGATGACATGCTTGTTGCAGGGTCTAACATGCAGGAAATAAATGTGCTCAAAAGAAAATTGGCAAATTCATTTGCAATGAAGGATTTTGGAGCTGCAAAACAAATCCTTGGTATGAGGATAACTAGAGACAGGAAAAATCGCAAATTAACACTGTCTCAGAATGAGTACATAGAAAAGGTGTTGAAAAGATTTAATATGCAGAATGCAAAACCAGTTAGTACACCTTTTGTTAGCCATTTCAAACTTAGTAAGGAGATGTGCCCAAAGACCCAAGAAGACATGGATTATATGTCTAAAGTTCCATATGCATCAGCAGTTGGAAGCTTAATGTATGCAATGGTCCGCACAAGGCCTGATATTGCACATGCAGTGGGAGTTGTAAGCAGGTACATGAATAATCCAGGAAAAGAACATTGGATGGCAGTAAAATGGATTCTCAGATATTTGAGAGGTACCACAAAGCAAGCATTATGCTTTGGTGGTTCAAACATTGCTCTACAGGGATATGTTGATGCAGATATGGCAGGTGACAGAGATAACAGGAGGAGCACTACAGGATATGTATTTACCGTAGGTGGAACAACTGTCAGTTGGGTTTCAAAAATCCAAAGTGTTGTTGCACTTTCAACAACAGAAGCAGAGTATGTTGCTGCTACAGAGGCTAGTAAAGAAATGATTTGGTTACAATGGTTTATGGATGAATTGGGTAAGAAGCATGATATGGGCATGCTATACAGTGATAGCCAAAGTGATATTCATCTTGCAAAGAACTCAACATTTCATTCCAGGACTAAACACATACATCTCAAGTACCATTTCATACGGTCAATATTGGAAAATGGAGAGTTGAAGCTGGAAAAGATACACACTAGCCAGAATCCTACAGATATGCTAACAAAAGTTGTAACCAGGGAGAAACTGAGAATGTGCTCAGTTTCAATTGGTCTTCAAGGATGACGATGAAGATGAGGAATAGCCAGGTCCAAAGAGGAGTCATTGTCCAAAATATGGGCTAGAAGCGCCGTGAGTTAAAGCAGCAATCACTTCAAGGGAGATTGTTGGGTGTGGAGCTCGATTATCTTGTTTATTTTGTATCAAAGATTGGACCCCCCGTACTTAAAAGTTAAGACGGCAACGCGCCCGTAATTAATCGCCGCCGTGGGGTCCAGGGGGGCGACACACCCCCCTGGCGAGGACTTTCGGGGGCAGCGCCCCCAAAGCTAAAAACAGATGTAAAATTGCCTTGTAAAAGTATAGTAATTTCTAGTCAATCTGGGCCGTTCATAGGCAAATGATCTGACGGTAGAAGTTATGTTTAGATTAGGGTTTCTTGCCCTAGAAGGCAACCCCTCGTTTGAGGGTATTGTATTGCGGCTGTGTATTGTATGTGCATTCTCGGAGCGACAAACAGAGAGGGAGACTGTGAGAGAACAAAGGATATTACAGCGGATCTGCTGTAGGTTGTGTCTCTTCATTTTTGCTGGATAATAGAAAGGAAGGACTGGCTGTTCGGGGTGGACGTAGCCCAAACTGGGTGAACCACGTATATCTGTGTCTCTCTGGTTTTATGTGTTTTGTGTGCTTGTATTTTCCGCATATTTTATGTATTGCATTGCTCTGTAATATATAATTTTATAACAATTTCCTCCTCTCTTGTCTTCTGTATTCTATTATATAATGTAAGAGCATCAATATAAATCTAATTTGCTGTTGTATATTCAAAATTTGATCTTTTCTTATGGCCTCTTGCTCATTCTTTCCAAGACAGCGTTATTTCTGAAGCATTTTGTAGTACATAGTTGCAGCCCTCTCTCTGGGGGTTTTCCAGCTAGAGTACGTGGTGGGAGATCTGTTTACCACACCTATTTTGATTTGTTTTTTCTCTCCGTTTGGATATAGACCCCAGATCTACTAATCTAAGGGATCCAGGAGCTTTTCTGTTCACATATTTCCCAGAAGTGTGTTATTTTAGCAGGCACTATTGTGCATTCCCATTTTGGGATATTACAATATGAAGGGTCCTCTGCGCTGTGATATGTTGTTGCTTCAAATCAGCATTTTTATTTAACCCTTGGTTATGCAGTGGCCTTGATGGCATGTCCCCATAAGTTTCAATAACATATACTGAAACAATAGGTGATGAATGTGTATGCATACCTTGGATCAACTCATGTGTGGGAACCTCTTGCCAGAACACAAGAGTTCCTCCAACCGGGACAATGGTGTCTCCAACTACTGGTAAGAGAGATGGATGCTCTTCTACCCATGTACCAGCGCTGGAATCTTCCTCATATTCCTCATGCATCTCTTGAATCATGTAGGGGACTCTATGTGTTAAGAGCTCAAGACTATCTTGCAAGGTTGCAAGTGTCTCTTCTCTAGATGAAAGTAATTCTGCAGCTAATGGTGAATGTAGTGACCTCTTGTCCAGAGTGACAAGATTGACATCCTACTTTGTTTCCTTAGGAAATGTCTCTTTGTGGCATATCTCTGTCTTCTTCACATCAAACTTCTTCCTTAACTTGTGAAAGAAATCTGAATATTTAGTCACCTTTGCATGCTCCATGTGACTAAACCACCAATCATTAGCTTCACCTAAAAGATGAAGTGCTACAATTTGGATAGCCTCTTTTTCAGCAACAAGATGTAGCATGAAAAATTTATGTAACTCTTTCCTCCGGGCCTTAACAGTGCTTGAGGAAGATCCATCAAATGTAGGAAAACAAAATCTATTGTGCCTCTTTCTTCTATTGCTGCTATAGGATCTTATTTCTTCTTTGAGTTCAAAGAATTCTTGTAGAGTTAGAATCTCTTTGAAAGCTCTAGACTGTTCCTTTTACTCTTCCAGATATAGAATGAGAGTGTCATGAGTCCTAGGTTATTTTCCTTCTTCATTTCTATACCTCTCACCTTCTTCAAATAAAGTGCGCATAAGAGATCTATGAGGAGATCTATGATTCTCCAGTTTTCTTTTCTGCTGATAGGAAGTGCTTGGTCCTTCCTCTTCAAATCTTCTTCTTGGATCTTTCCTCTGCTTTTCTCTCTTCATTTGATTGACCTCCTTCAAAATATATTTCTTAGATCTAAAGAGATGAGTGGAAACAATATCCTCCTTCATGATAGATCTCATCTATCTGCTTCTTCTTTTGATGCAAAAGATGAAGTGTCCCGAAGATGAGCCAAAGATGATGCTCCGATACCACTGTAGTATCCCAAAAGGGAGAATGCAATAATACTTAAACACAATATAAGAACTACAAATAAGTAAACAATAGATCTAAAGACAACATCAGAATTTACAGAGAAGCTAAGCCATTTTATTATATGGAGATGAATTAGTTACACAATGTATAGAAAATGAGTAGATCTAGCCTAAGAGAAGGCCTAGAATCACCCTACAATGGTCCTGCAACTAGCATTGTGTAACTGGTGAGCTTAAAAAAGAAATACTATGATGTCCCTGCTGCTACTGATACACATGTAAAGACTGCAAAGGAAAATGCAAATATAGGGAGCTTATGAGCTCTGATGATGCCAAGATTCAAGATTTGGCCAATGTGATGGGAACCCAAGATAACCCAGAAAGGATTTTCCATATCTACAACTTTGGAAAATCACCCTCCTAGGGTTTGATCCTTTATCTGTTGGGATTACAAATTTGAAGCTCGATCTGACAAATAGATGGCTGAAATATGTCACAAGATCATATCTAAGCTTGAAAAGTCGATCCCTCCTTCATATCTACAAGCTAGAAGCTCTAGATCTAGCTTCTCAATCCTCCAATGATGATTACAACTTCTGCTACACAACTTCTCACAAAAACTACGCTGTAAGGGAAAGAGAGGCTCTATGCCTACTAAAATATGTTGCAATAGAATCCAGGCTGATGGAAATAATGATGGCGTGGTGAGGGGATGATCCCTCATAGGATCAGTAGCTGAAATTATAGCAACTTCCTTCCTCTTTTCGACCTGTAATAATGGAGAACGTAATTCATGAAGGGATTACTACTGCTAGGAGGTCAATAACTCTTGGCCTGATGCCAGATCTAAAATGAAGCTCTGGGAATGATGATCTTCAAGCCCAAGGTGATAGGAATAATCCTACACCGGTTCCTCAACTGAAATATTGAAGGACAACCTCCTCCTTTCAAACTGATCTTCATAAATCTGCAATTTCTGAATATGAATGTTCTGCAGAAAGTAAGAAAATATATGTGGCACCAATGCATGATGTAGAATGAAGTACAGTACTCTTTCAAAAGCTACTCAATGAAAGAGGTGGGATTCCTGACCAGGAACGCCCTGTGATAAAAAACACTTTCAATCTTTTCTAAACAACCAAAGAAAGCATGGAATGTCACATGACAATTCCAGATCTAAACATGCCTCAAAATATATAATAAATAGCCTTCCTTCATTGTTTCCTTCATCTCCTTTATATATTTTTTGAGCCTTCACATGCCTTGGCCCTCATCTAAACTGCACTGTGCATGTGGACATGATCCTCCATGTTTGACTGCGTTGTCTCTTCAAGTCATCTATCATGTCTAGGTGCAATGCACACCCTCTCCATCATGTGTGCATTAATAGCACAACTTCCTCCATCACTTCATCATGAATAATTCATGATACTTCATTAGATGCCTTCCATGATCTTAGTTGACTGATTCAACCTCCATTATCTATCTCATTAATGAGACATCATCTCAAATTCCATTCACATTAGTAGTTTCTCCACTACCTCATTATGTATATCTAGGCTTAATTAATCCACATTCACACATAACAAGTGGATATTTATTCATATTGAGGATTATGGGTCCCTCTAACCTTTTATTTACTTAATTCATTAAGAAAATTAAGAACTCCAATATTCCAAATATCAAGTGAAAATTTGGGAATATTACAAGTTACCCTCACAGAGGATGATCTTGATTAGATTGCCAATGTTGTCACCACTACGTCTGCTGATTGATGTAACATTTGGGAGGAACAACACAAGGCTGCTATCAATGTTTTACACGCTGAGTTGTAGGCCCTTCAACCCAAATTAGACACACTTGAAGCAAGCATGGATCAAGCGAGGCAGACTCAGGCGAGCATAGATCAGGCGAGGCAGACTCCTATGGGCTCACTGGCCTCCATTACAGCTTTTGCCACCATTACGGATAGTTGGATCTACCCCCTCCCTGGTGCAATCCTTGTCCTAGAACCTGCTAAATTGTGCGCCCAAGTCAAGGTATGCCCCTCCATCAGCCTTGATATAGGCCGATTGGTTGGGGCGCAGCTACAAGAATTATTGACCACTGTTACCAGTGAAATCTAGCACCATAAACTCTGATTACAGTAGCACCTCATCACATCTAAAAAGAATATTCTAACCTAGACCATCGAAGTCGCCCAACTTTAGGACGTGCACATCGCCACCTTCACGTAGTAGGATACCCTCGAAGTGAGGACCTGCCTCGAGTCATTCCTACTTCTGTTGAACCTCAAGCTAAGGTTGAAGGTTTGGTCGCTGCCCTAAAGGCATCCCGAACCGAGGTACATTTTTTCAAGGCTGAGTTTGAACTTTAGCTCGCATCTTTACAGGCCAAGCTGCAGCCGAAGACCCCCCCCCCCGAAGGTACGCGCCTAGCGCGCCACGTTGGTTACCGAGTCCACAACCACTATTACAACGCAGATCAGCCAGGGTGTCACTTTGCTTGAGCAGGCTATGGAATTATGGTCTTAGGTACAGCACGGCCCTCTCCTCCAAAATATCGATCAGGAGTTAACTTAGAAGGAGCAAGACTTTGAATAGTTGGAAGGTACAATGTCCACTCTTGTTCCAGCTCGGCGTTTAGCCTGCCTGCGAACCAGCCACACACTTCGCAATGAAATTATGGGGCTTCAACACAAGAAACAGGTGCTTAGTGAACATCTCACACCATGTTCGTATTATGCCCTTAAGCTATCACAAGAATTAGATAGGGATGTGAAACAATTGAACCAGACCCTCGACAGTGTCACTGCCACTATAGAAGGACCGACCTCGCATAAGTTGGTGGACATTGCGCAGACTGCTGTAGTGCAAAGCCTTTGAATTTTTCCTCCACTCACTAGTGCTCTGGAACAACTCAAGGAATGGATGAAGACCTCACCAACATTGTGACTCGAGACGAGTCACAAGATTGTGTTGGGGGATTGTTGGAACGAGGGTTCCTAGCCCTATTTTTGTCCAAGTTTTGTAATTTTTTGGTACTATTTGGTCTAGCGGAGGGGGTTTGGGGTGGGTCAAATCCCCAATGGATTGAAATGGGTCAAAAGGGTATACCTAGGGTCTGAAAACCATGGTTTCCGGACCATAGGATAGTGCAGGCTAAGGTGCTATAAATATACGAGTAGATCAAGTCTAGAGGTAGGCTAAGATTGATAGATGCTAACTGCGAACTGTTGAGATCTGTTTTGGGTTGTAATAGGGTAAGGAATATTATTGGATGTGTGTGTGGAGCTCCTCAATCCTACTGTGTGCGGACCTCGCTGACTGTGTGCACAGGTCGGGCATTAGGTCTGTAAGTGAATTTTGGAGAAAATAAATGATAAATATGTTTGATCGCATCTCTATGTTATGGTTTGGCTATATTTCTAATTATAGTGATTTATTCTATTAATCTGTATTGATACACACATGGATGCGACGGTAATATTAATATTTGAGTAGTAATAATTGCTTAGTTATGCTATCTATGGGGTTATGAACTACTCATTCTGCACGTGTACTGTGAACGGTTCTGCGATAATATTCCCTCTATGCAGGTCTGATAGATCTTAAACAATGTCACCTCTATTGAAATCACATTTCTCTGAGGGTGCGTAAACCTGGTTCCATCACCCTCCCATACTACTTCGAGTGAGACCTTGGCCTGCGCAAGCAGGTCATTTCTAAAAGGGACAATAGTATAGGGGTTTTGTTGGAAAACCTTAAATCTGAACCTGGGTTAGGACCCCTCAAGCCAACACCAACCATGGTCCAATGTCACATTAGGAAAAATATTGTCTCAATGTAAAAATAAACCATTGTCAATTATGGTCAACCATGGTCAAACGTCACATTATGACAGAGATTTTCTCAATTTAAAAATCAACAATGGTCAACCATCATCAACCATGGTCAAGTAGGGTTAATCATTGTCAACCATGGTTAACAATGGTCCAACATCGCATTGTGACAAATATTGTCTCAATTTGAAAATCAATCATGGTCAATGATTGTTAATAATCATGGTCACATTATGAAAAATATTGTCTGATTTTTCAACATCATGTTGTGTCAATGATGGTCAACCATGGTCCAACGTCACATTGTGACAAAGATTCTCAATATGAAAATCAACCATGGTCAACCATGGTCCAACATCACAATATGACAAAGATTCTCTCAATATGAAAATCAATCATGGTCAACCATAGTCCAATGTCGCATTGTGATAAATATTGTCTCACTATGAAAATAAACCATGCTCAACCATGATAAATCATGGCCAACCCTCGTCCAACATTGCATTATGACAACGATTGTCTCAGTATGAAAATCAACCATGGTCAACCATAATATCAATAATTTTAATCACTTAGGTTTATTAATATAATGGTTCATATCCCTAGGGTATTATATTATTAATCCTTGGGTTTAATATAAATCTGTTCGGTTTATAATCCACTAGCTTTATAGTATTAATCATAGGTTTTATATTCCTAGGTTTATTATTAAGCCTAGAGTTTATAATATTAATCCCTTACATTTATTAATTTTAGGGTTTATATTCGTCGAGTTTAATATTCAACCATGGTAAAAAATGGTCCAACGTCGCATTGTGGAAAATATTCTCTCAATATGAAAATCAATCATGGTCAACCATCGAATTGTCACAAGGGTTGTCTAAATATGAAAATCAATCATGGTCAACTAGGTTTGTTTTAGGGTTTATAATATTTATCTAAGGGTTTATATGCCTTGGGCTTACAATATTAATCCTTTTGGTTTTTGGGTTTTTAGTATTAATCCCTTGCATTTATTAGTGCCTTGGGTTTATAACATCAATCCTTTGGGTTTATTAATCTAATGGTTCATATTCCTAGCGTATAATATTATTCATAAGGTTTATAATTCATCCTAGGGTTTAATATAAATTTTTTGGGTTTATAATCCATTAGGTTTATAATATAATTTGTTTGGTTTTTAATATTAATCATAGGGTTTATATTCCTAGGGTTTAATATTAAGTTTAGGGTTTACAATATTAATCCATTAGGTTTAATAATTTAAAGGTTTAATTCTTAGGGTTTAATATTCATCCTAGGGTTTAATGTTATTCCCTCGGGTTTTTAATATTAATCCCTTCAGTTCACATTTTGACAAATATTATCTCAATATGAAAATCAACCATGGTCAACCATGGTCCAACGTTGTATTGTGAAAAATATTGTCTCAATATGAAAATCAATCATGCCCAACCAGGGTCCAACGTCGCATTGTGACAAAGATTGTGTCAATATGAAAATCAACCATGGTCGATGATGGTTAAGCATATTTATTTTAGGGTTTATAATATTTATCTTATGGTTTATATACATTGGGTTTATAATATTAAACCCTTAAACTTAATATTATTCCCTTGTGTTTATAATCCCTTGGGTTTTTAGAATTAATCCCTTTTGTTTATTAGTGCCTTGGGTTTATAATATCAATCCATTAGGTTTATTAATCTAAGGGTTCATATGCCTAGGGATTAATATAATTTCCTTGGGTTTATAATCATGTTAAACCATGGTCAACCATGGTACAACATCACACTGTGGCAAATATTTCCACAATATGAAAATCAACAATGTTCAACCATCGTGAACCATGGTTAAATGTCACATTTTGACAAATATTGTCTCAATCTGAAGTTAAATCATGGTCAAGCATGGTAAATCATGGCCGACCATGGTCAATTATGGTCAAACATTGATCTAGATCTTGGGGGGAGGCCTCCAAGATCTGAAAATTTGAAATTCCAACAAAATGAGAGAACACACAGTAAATAAAACCACAAAGATTTTTTTTATTAAAACAAAGAATAACTGTAGAAGCTACATTGTGGTGGAAAATATGTCCTTTTACAAAATGTCAGTTGTTACTTATAGTATTTTTTAGTCACAATACCACGGGTAAATTCCATGGGTGTGTAAATAACATGGGTGAATAAATACCATGGCTAGATGCCACTTACAATACCATGGGTAGGTTCCATGGGTGGATGAATACCATGGGTAGATAAATACCATGGGTGAATGAATACCATGAGTAGTGCCACTTTCCATTCAGATCATTCCTCCCTCAATAAGTAATGGTCCCCATTGTGTGAAGTTCCTTCCTAAGAATCCTTTGTTGAATATGAAGAGCCACTGAAGAGAAGCGTTTTGTGTGGTGAAACCATAACCATGATGAACGAAGATCTAAGGATAGAGATACCCTGTAATGCTTGTGACCAACTGTATTACTGCCAATGTGAGGCCTATAAAATGGAATTTGATGAAGTGTGGGTTTGCGGATGACCCATAACCGTGAAAAACGAAGATTCAAGGAAAGATATATCTTTTAATGCTTATGACAAACTATGATACTGACAGTGTGCGGCCTAGAAAATGGACTTCCATGAACTGTGGGTTTATGGATGACCCATAACCATGACAAACGAAGATTCTAGGATAGAGATACCCTACAACGCTTGTGAACAACTATGATTCTAACAGTGTGAGGCCTAGCAAATGGACTTCGATGAAGTGTGGGTTTATGGATGACCCGGAACCATGAA
Source organism: Pinus albicaulis (assembly GCA_034641835.2). NCBI lineage: Eukaryota > Viridiplantae > Streptophyta > Pinopsida > Pinales > Pinaceae > Pinus > Pinus albicaulis. The sequence continues at coordinate 908,890,167 of CM076583.1, read as the reverse complement.
AAATGAAGATCCAAGGATAGATATACCCTGTAATTCTTGTGATCAACTGTGCTACCAAAAGTGTGCGGCCTAGAAAATGGAATTAGATGAGAAGGAATTTGTGTGGTTGATCCATAACCGTGATGTTGACTGTTGATGAAGTAGCAAGTGCCTACATAGCATGTGGTGGGAGGGCACGTCTCCAAATCAATATGAAAATCAACAATTTTAAACCATCGTCAACCATGGTCATTTATGGCCAACCATGGTCAATCATGGTTAAATTTCACATTGTGACAAAGATTGTCTCAATATTAAAATCAATCATGGTCAGGCATGGTCAAGCATGACCAACCATGGCCAATTATGGTCAACCATGGTCCAACGCTACATTTTGACAAATATTTTCTCAATGTAAAACTAAACAATGGTCAACCATCATCAATCATGATCAAGCATGGTTAATCATTGTCAACGATGGTCAACTATGGTCGAAAGTATCATTGTGAAAAATATTGTCTCATTTTTAAAATAAACCATTTTAAATCATGGTTAATGATCATTAATAACCATGGTCACATTATCAAAAATGTTGTCTAATTGTTCAACGTCACATTGTGTCAACCATGGTCAACCATCATCCAACGTCGCACTGTGACAAAGATTCTCAATATGAAAATCAACCACGGTCAACCATGGCCGAATGTTGCATTATGAAAAATATTCTCTGAATATGAAAATCAATCATTGTCAACCATGGTCTAATGTCACATTGTGACAAATATTGTCTCACTATGAAAACAATAGATAATTTATAGAAAATAATAAAATTATAAATGTTAATATTTATAAATAAATAATCATAATTGTTGTTGATATATGTCTATATTGTTTTTTCAACCACATTTATTAATATTAATAATAAATAAATAAAAAATTTACTTGTATGTCAAGTCCCGCTAGCACAACCAGTTGAGGATGGGTCTCGTCAGCAAGGAGACCCAGGATCAAACCTCACCGGGGGGTGGTTGTGCCCTCTGCTAGGGGGAGGAGACATGCTATAAACTCCAATCATTAAAAGGGCTGGTGTGGCCCAGGCCGGGTGCGATCCCCAGGTGACTTTGATGGATTAGATGCCCCTGGGTCGCGGCTACTCAAGCCATAGGTCAAGCCTGCTGGAGGATGATAGAGAACTTGACAGACAAAAAAAAAAATTACTTTTACTTTAATATTAAACTTAAAAATTAATTTTATTAATATGAATATTAATATTAGACTTTAATATTAATATTTAACTACAAGTTTAATATAAAAATTAAAATTTAACTTTAATATTAACCTTTAATTATTAATGTGTTTAATATGTTTATCAATATCAATATTAATAATAACTTTAGTTTATAATATTATTTCCTTGGATTTATAATATTAAAAAACTCTTGGGTTTATTAATCCTTTTGGTTTATGAATATGAAGATTAACTTTTATATTAATATTTAATAGTAAACAGTAAATTTTATTTTCAATATTAACTTTTATCCACTTTTATTCATTTTTATCAATATTAAAATTTATTTATTTTGATATTAATATTGATTTTTAATTTTATCATTAACCTTTAATGTGGTTGGGTATGTGATTGATAGAAACCTTAAATGTATATCAACCACTTTTATTAATGTGGTTGTGCTAGTGTTTAAATATTTTAGAGTTCTTGTTATGTCTTTTGTAGAGTCCTTCCATATCCATGGAGTGAATTGGAATAATGTCACTTTGATAAAGTGTAATAACTCCACTTTAATAGGGGAGAGCTATACAAAAAAATTCTATCTCACCGCAACATTTGAGGAGAACGTATTTTAAGATTTTAATTTTAAGAATTTATTGGTTTATGCTTCTATAATATTTTTAGTTAAAAATAAAGAAACTATTTCCAAAGAATTTTTTTTCAATAAATAAAATTATTAGATTTATAGTCATAAAAATATTATAATATATAAAATTTCCTTAGAATATTGAACTTATTTATATATTTAAAAATATAATTTAAATAATAAAAAACACAATTTTACAAATAATTATATTGTCAAATTTTAATGATGGTTATTACTATAAGTTTAAGAGTCATAAACAATATACCTAAGAAATGTGTATAATCATTTTACATATAATGAAGCCATATACCCACAAACACATTTCATTTTTAAACTAATAAGAAGAAGCAAAAGTGACATATTTATTGCTTGAGAACTAAAATACACCATATAATTAACAACCAAATTCTCTACCATGAGTTATTGTGATCACATCAAGAATAAATAAATTTTTTATAGTCATAATAATATTCTTATGCCTTACAAATTGTTTTTTCTTAATGCTTATAGCTATCTTTGATCATATCAAGAATAAATATTTTATCACAGTCATAATAATCTTCTAATGTCTTACATCTTGGTCATGACTCCAAATTGGAAAGTTTGATATTAATAATAAACTTTCTTTCATATATCAACAATTATAAAGAATTATCACATTGACTATAAAAAACCAATCTTTCAACTAGATTTTCCTTATAAAATAAACCAACATTATATGATGGAATCACTTGTCTTAAGCTTAGATAATATTGGTATAATACTCATGGAATCATGAGCTTAATGCGATTCTTACATTTACTTTATACCTCACACATTTTCATGCAATTTTTTAATGCATTACCAAACATATTTTATCCCATGAGTGTATTATTCATTCATTTAATTTCTATTCAACATTACAACTCAATGCATGCACATATTACTAAGACTTTACTAAATATTTATGTGCCAACAATTTTATGCTTTAACCATAGCCCTTCTCAGGGATCCACATAATACATGCATTAAATTGAATAAAAAACGATATCAAATTAAACTAAAAATAATTCTTACCCAATTCCTTTACATTTTTAGCTTCACTTATAGTTTTATCTACTTACTCGGCTACCATCAACATGTGTTCTTAGTTGAAATATTTTCTAGGAGTCCAATAAGATCCATCTATGATTTTCTTGACTTGCATGTACTAGCATTGTCTTCATTATTCATAATTGTTCCCCCTTAATAGGATTTCAATGAAGTTCAATCTCGTGTGACTACCTTAGCGTACTTTATGTTGCAACACTCAACAACCCTTGAAAAAATTTCCATCTCACATGTTAGTCCCAACTCTATCCTTTAATATACTTAAAAACAAACTTCAATAGATATTCAAAAGGGGCACTTACATCATTCATTTCTTGAGGATATTAATTTTTGATCCCATCTAGTTTCAATGTTGAACCTTAGCTTTGATACCACTTATAGCATAGTACCAAAGCTCTCATTTAGACTATTATTGATCCCATTCAGGTCTAGCGTTGAACCATGCTCTAATACCACTTCGTAACATAGTACTAGAGTGCTCATATGATATGTTCTTAAGCCCATCTAGGTATGTTGTTGAACCATACTCTGATACCACTATGTAGCATACTCGTTGCCTTAATGCTCAATTATGGATACAAGGTATCAATTATTTTTCTTCTTCACAAACATAAGAAACAGCTCTGATACCACTTTGTAACACACCCAACCCCCTAATGCTTCATTAGGGCTATATGGAATCAATTTTCTCTGAGAACTTTATCAAATGGTTTCCACACATTTTATAATCATCAATGGGTGACTACATGAAGATGGGTTACACTTCTGGGCCAAATGTGGTGATGAAATTTAAAAAAAAATTCTCTTTTATTGAATTGAAGCCCTCAAAATTCATATAAGCATTGTGAATTTTGATTCAGATTAAAAAGAAATTTTTGTAGAATTATGTTGTTGTCCTAATGACACATTAAAATATATATATATATATATATGTAGAATGGGGGAGGGAGTGATATAGTAAAATGAGTTGGAGGCTAAATCTCGAGAGAGAGAAAGAGAGAGAGAGAGAGACATGGGGGAGAGACAGAGGGAGGTGGGAGAGAAAGGAAGAGAGAAAGTAATTGAGAGGGAGGGAGAGAGAGATATGGAGTTGTAGTTATATAGATGTTAGGTGTGTGTTATATTCTTTCCATGACTAGTCACACACACAGAGGGGTCACAAGTGGGGCGATAGACCCCCCCGTTGGGGGGTTTGTAGGGGGGAGGTATCCCCCCTATTAGCACTACAAATTTTCAAATATTTTCAAAGTCTGGTCATCATTCTCCAAGGAATCAATCTACCTTTTCAATTCGGTTGTGAGTTGAAAGTGTCATTGTCAAAGTGTAGTGGTGAGAAAATTTCATTTCTACCTTCATTCATTTCATTTTCCCTTTTTTAACTTCCATTTTTCCAAAAAACCCAAAGTCCAGCATTTCATTTCTTTCAAAACCCCTTTTTAACTATTAAAATTCAATTTTTATAGTTAAAATGCAGCTCCACACACCCATTAACAACCATATCATATTATACATTTTTTACCTTACCTTCTATCGCATATTCAAACCTTATACATGTAACAATTGTCGAATCCTATATTCTTTCTGATATGTGATATTAATGGGACCCATCATTTATTTTTGATCAATTTCATAACATTCAAAATGTTTTAGAAAAATCCTTTATATTATGATTCAGACGAATTTTACCATATTCATTGACTTAATGAAGTTTTCACTTATCCGCTTTTAAAAAGTCATTTAATGGGCCCAACCTACCTTTTCACATCGCATTTTCGCAAAGTTCACTTAACGTATTCACTTCCACTTCCTAATTTCCCCGATTGCGATATTGAGTGGGACCCTTTCCTGCCATGTCATCGTCGCTAACCACATATCGCAATTTTCCATTTCCAAACAGTCTGTTACCACCCCATCTCCCCGATCTCTGATATTGCAATATTGCTTTGACTTCCCAAAATGCGATAATCCTTTTAACTTTCCGATGTGATACCAATTGGACCCCTTTAATATATATATATATATATATATATATATATATATATATATATATATATATATATATATATTGCAATGAAATTTTTTCTTTCCCACTTTACCTTTAATATCCTTGCCTTTTCACATTGGCATATTGCAACAATCCTTGCTACATTCATTTGCCACTCCACAAATCTTCTGATGTGATACTAAAGGGACCAACCTTTCCCTGCCATGTCACCCTTTCCCCATTGCACATCACAAGCTCTAGAGGATAGGCACTTGGGAACATGTTATAAACGTAGAAGTGCGATGTGCGATATATGTGGGACACAATCACATATCGCAATTTGCAAGCTCAGGAGGATAGACACTCAGGAATCCGTTATAAACTCTGAAATGCGATTGCGATTTCCACCGTCCATTACACCTCCTGATCTTCCTCGCCCTTTGATCCACAGTTCTCATGCCTTTTCGGCCCCCCTTCTCCATTATTCTCTTAACACTGCGGGGGGCACGGTCCGAAAAGAAGTTTTCTCAGTCGGTCCCCTTGCTATGTGTTCTTCTCTCCACATTTCACACCCCCCTCAGTCCAAACCTCCTTGCCACATCATCACACCCATCGCAAATCGCATTCCCTCCCACTTATTTCTTATGCTTAAACGTTTTTTACCCCGATCTGCTATTGTGATATATGTATAAAATATTTTATCCTCACACTCATCATTTATTTAATAATCTCTCTCGCTAATAAAATGAAACCCCACTATCTCTTTCAATCTTCCTCCATAACCTGTTTAACCTCCATATTTACCTCTCCTCTTTTATTTCTCCCACTGGCCCTCAATTCAACGTATCTCCTTCTCATATATTTCACATGCCCAGTCCTTTTGTTTGGAACCTATATATATGGGTTTTTCCACTCCAACACTATTTCCATGTTTAATTCGAGACCCTATCGCGACAAACAAGAAACCAAAGGAAAGGAACAACGAAATAGTTTCTCTGAAACAAATTTATACCATTACTCTTAGCATCAACATGTTTCCACAAGGAATCATGCAACACTCAAAGAACAATCACATGTCACTTTCACTATTGTTTACACTTTTTGTGGAGTTGGTTGCACCAGAACAGAAGAGGAGTCTTCCCATAGACTGCCACATCATACAACCACCTCGAATTTTTAGCCTTGATGTTGTTTATTTTTATTATGTCATATAACTTTGTATTAAAGTCTTAGGATAAGCCTCATCTCTTGCACGAGATCGTAATAAATTTTGGGAACACGTTTACTCCTTTTATGGAGATGATAGTTTTATATTGTTTTATATATGTGACAAACTGCTATGTAAAAAAGGTTGGTGGTTTTAGAATCTTGGCTCATATGATCAGTACTCTTTTCAGTGAATAAAATTGAAAGAAACTTCTTACGAATTATTATCAATATGGTGTGCGTATTGTTAATTTTCACTTGTGTTTCCATATCTTATTATCTTTAGTGGAATTTTGCAATCCCTCATGCTGTTATGTGTTTTTATCAGTATCTTGACATTTTCATGTGTTTTATCAATTTTTTTTAGTCTCACACAGTGAGCTTTATTGATTAAATTTACATGGTGAAAATGTAAAGAGCATCACTTATAATAGTTACCTTCCATGATATTTCATTGAGAATATTGTAAGTCTATAAATAGCTTTCTCTTGTTGAAATATTGACAAATTTCTAATTGTGTTATTTTCTACCAAAAGCAGTGGATTTTTGCCTTGCGGACCCACTCTTTCTTCTTCCATTTGACATTGTCTTCCCCTCATAGGCTACAAACTCACTCTTTTTCTACCACATCAAACCCAATACCCTCATTAGTAGAACAGTGGATTTAACTGAAATCTCTTTTTAGTGAATGGGATTTTAAACCTCCTACCAATCTCATAAACCAAATCATTAAATTACCTTAGAGTTTATGATGTGTCTGGTCAGGTGCTTGAAGCAGTCCAAGTGCTGATTCCAGCGCTAACACCCCCTACATTAGGTCTGAGGCAATGCCCTGGGAATTGTTTTTTGGACACTATAATAGGTGAGAGGACCTAGCTATGGTTTTGTGCGGGAATTTTTCACATGGTTTTGGGCATGATGGTTTTCTTCCCATGGTATTTTCTAGATCTGGTCAAGGGAGCTATATATATATATGTTCCAATCCAGGGTTAATGGATTGGGTTTTATGAATTCTTCAACATTTATATATATGTATTGTAACATTGAAAGGAATATAATGGAAAATCGATCTGGTAGTCCCCGTTTTGGGATCTAGGGGAAAATATTTGTGTATATTTTCTTATGCTATCGTCATTGTTTATTTTTTGTTTTAAGAATTCATTTGCAGGTAATTTATGTACATGGTTAAAACATACAAGAGAGAGGGCAGGTAATAAGAAATACATATAGAGAGAGAAAGGTGTAGAGAGAGAGAGAGAGAGAGAGGGAGTGGCAAGGGAGATGGAGAGAGAGAGAGAGAGGTAGTGGCAAGGGAGATGGAGAGAGAGAGAGAGGTAGTGACAAGGGAGATGGAGAGAGTGCGAGAGAGGAGAGTAGGAGGGAATAGAGATAGAAGGGTAGAAATAGGGAGAGAAAGGGAAGAGAGAGAGAGAGAGAGAGAGAGAGAGAGAGAGAGAGGGAGGGAGATATAGATAGATATGTAGAAATAATGTGTATGTTTGCAGGGTGATATATAGAAATGAAGAAGGATATAAAGAGGGAGATAGAGAAATCGATGGAAGGGGGAGAGAGGGAAGAAGAGAGAAATAGAGGGAGGGAGGCAGAAATAGAAAGATATGAAGAGAGCGAGTGTGTGTTTATGGGGGGGTGAGAAATAGAGACAAAGGAGGAGAGATGGAGGGGGGGATCACTTTAGATTAAGGGGGGAGAGAATGGGAAGAAAATTGTTTTCTATAGATGCATTTATTTCAATGTACATATGTTGATTTCTAATCCTATTTTATTTCTTGAAAATTAGATGCATTGATTTCTATGTAGATGTTGATTTCTAATGGTATTTCAATTCTTTCATTAGATGCATTCATTTCATTAAAGATGTTAATTTATAATCTTGTTTGATTGCGCTTGCATTAGATGCAGTGATTTCAGTCGTAGATTTTGATTCCTAATCATATATGATTGTTAGCACTAGATGCATTAATTTCAGTGTAGATGTTGGTTTCTAATCCTATTTGATTGCTTTCATCATTAGATTCGTTGATTTTAGTTTATATGTTGATTTCTAATCCTATTTTATTGTTTGCATTAGATTCATTTATTTTAGTGTAGATGTTCATTCCTTATCCTATTTTATTGCTTGCATTAGATGCATTGATTTCAACAAAGATGTTGATTTTTGATAAATGATGTAACTAGATATATGGTGTACATTAATTTCAAGGTAATTAGTTTAACATTGTGAATTGATTTCAGTGTAAGCACAAAAAAATTATTGGCGGCGTGCATTATGACTAAGGTTCGTAGATAATCTAAAATAAATAAGCAGTTTTGCAAATGGTGCGCGTAGACCACGAGAGAGGTATATATTAAAAAAGGGGCTCGTTCAAGCCCTAAATCTTGATTGAGCATGATGGCTTGATCGAGCGTTACAACTCGATGAAGGGTTATTTTTTAACGCTTGATCGATATTTTGTTTTAGTGCCCAAGGAGCTTGATCAAGTGCTCCAAAAAGGCTCAATTGAGTGCGTAAATGGCTAAATTGAGCCATTGTTTTTTCCACTTAGACGTGCCCTATTTCACCAAAAAGTGTAACCCATATCCATGCTTTCTCCCTTCATGCATAGAGCTGAACACAAAATCATATTTTGTAGGGGAATTTCCTCAAATATATTTTGTACATTGTTTATTTCTCTCAAACCTAAATCTTCCATAGAGTATATATAAAAGAATATAGATGACCAAAATATTTATTTTTTATCAAAACTACCTTGACATACTTTCTCTATCCCCTACCAGTTTCATATTTTTGAACCTCTCAGAAATAAATTTATGGAAAGAATTCCAAGATAATCTATTTTTAGGTTTTATTTTAGGAACACTCAAGACACCAAATTCCTCAAAGAATATATCAAAAAATATAGTTAAGTAATATATGAAATATATACTAGAATTTCCTATGAATTTCCCCTATGTATGGTCCAAATTTTAGCCTTTGAAACCACCAAGAAGAAAATTTATAACAAAAATGAAAAGATAATCTTATTTCAACCACATTATGTTGGAATTGTAGTGTTTCCATTGATGTCAACTAGTGCTCAACTTTGTAATCATGTTTTATACTCCTTATATTGGTACAATCTATTATCTTATATGATTGTTACAATGTCTGAAGAGAGTATTTGCATGTCCTAATGTTGAGCTACATGTTTGGTGGTAGGAGGATACAAACTTGAAGAGTTGAGGTAACTTCTTTGGGAAGTAGTTGTGTACAGAGAAAATATGTTATTATCTTTGTTGGCATGCCACTATCTTAGTGAAGATATTTTTTGGGAGATCTATATTGTCCTAGTTAAGATAAATTTACAAGGGAAATTTTGAATCGCGTCCACACATAATTTACCATGAGCATTTACCAAGATATTTTCCTAATTTTTTTTTATGGTTTAGAGTCTATTTGAGTTGGTCTACATTCTATAAGGTGATTGAGTCAAACTGTTAGGGGCTAAAATAACCCTCCCATCTCAAATTTTATAAGTATTCACCCTTATGCGTGTTAAATGGAGGAAAAGAGTGTCACCATAATGAGCGAGTAAGTTTATGGAGAAGATCTTACCTAGCAGGAGATCAATGGTCCACATGTGCCTCTCGCATTCCATGATGGCATTATTTTAGTGTTTTCCTAAAGTCCCGATGCGTTTAAATGTCTGTTCAACTCTCTAAATGATTTCTGTCAAGGTTTAGATCCAACGACTAATTAGCACACTCATATCTAGATAGGCGCACACTTTAAGCTCAGGCCCATCACCCAGTGAATCCTAACCATTCATGCTTCATCAACATAAAGGATACTGGGCCCCGTCGCACCTAAAATTGTCCACTCATTAAGCTTTCTCGGGTGACCCAATGTCGTGATAGTCATTGATCAATCCTAGATCTATGATGATCACATCTCAACTTACGCGTCATTTAATTGTCCGCCCCCATGCGATGGGTTGGTCCCTCAAGCCGTGGTTGGTGAGTTGACCAATGACAGACGAGAAAATGTCTTCCACATTAATTTTCCTCTTAATCTCCCATTACAACTTAATTCCGCCATATTTTCGACCATTCTTCTTGTTGTTTTGTCTTTGCATGCTCTTCGAGTAAGCGCGACCATAACTGTCTTGAGGTTGTAGAGTTAGTCTCTGGTTAACGAGTTCATTCTTATCGACTGGTAAGTAATTTCCATTTTACTTATTCCGGTTATGACTATGAATTGGCTTTTCTAAGAAGCTATGTACAAACCGTCAAGAAAAGAGGCTCTCGTAAGTGGGTTGGCTTGGGTTCAGGACACCAAGGTGTATTTGACTAACATCCTCACCTTGAAAAAAACTCTTACTTTCTCTACCGCCACGACGGATGACGATTTATGTTTGCTGAAGATTGGAATCTTGCATGCAGCCTTGCCCCCAGTTCACTTCGATCCTAATTCAATTTTTCTATTGTATGAACATTATAAACTCGAAAAACAATCATTGTATTTTAGGAATAGTCAGCCATTTTTTTTTCTTGAAGCTAGATGAGGTAGTAGTAGCTAAAATGTTGTGTATCCCATCCGAGGGCATCAATATCACAAAAAAGGGGCTAGATAGTGAGTTCATTATGTGGAATGAAGGGGATAAGCTTGATTTTCTCAAGGCCCTGTTCAAAATCCCCGACTCGGAGTTGAAATTTTTTTTCCCTATACCTACACAATCCGTTAAGCCATTTTACCATACCTTGACATCTTGTCTCTATGTTATATTTGGCCTCGCTAATGACTCCAATATAGATGAGTTGGTGTTCTTGGAAATTCATCTTATCACCCTTCAGTCGGGCCACCAAACCATAAAGTTTCGTAAGTACTTGGCCCACGACTGTATAGTTGACTTATCCACTACTATCCCTTTCATCTCATGTTGTCGTTATTCCTACCTCATTCATTTTTTTTACAATTATATTTCGTATTTTCTAGCTGCTATACTTCCTGTGAGCACCATTGATACTAACAATAAATAAAAAGAAATTTTTCTCTAGTCCGATGCACTTTACAATAAACACATTCCATTCAATTATTCTCAGTATATTTATGGTTTTTCTCATCCTTTGAAATATAAAATAACATAAGCAACGGTTGGTAGGATCTCAGAGGAATAGGCTATAATTTTAACATTAACTGAGCAGGAAAGTATTGGGAGTTGGTTTTTATTCCTTGACTATACATTGATTCATGTGTACGCATTTGACAAGCTACCTTCTCGATTACCTAAGTATGTGTGTACTTTACTGTTCACATATGAAGTATTAAGGAAAAGGGTGATAGTCAAGGAATCCCATTTTGTTTCTAAAAATAAAGGAGCATTGATTAGTTATCCATCTGCCATTTATCCTTTAATCGCTAAAAACAAAAATGCAATTGATGCTTTGTTGTGTGGCTCATTTGCAATTTCATTTCCAAATGTTTCTCAAAATAAAAATAAAAATTTTATATAATGTTTTAAAAAGAAAAATAATAAAAAAAATTTCATATGCCAAAACATAATTATGATTTGTATACATTAACATTATGTTTCGGAAAATTGTGTAAGGCGGGCCCAACTTTTATTTTAAAATATGTGAAACTCGCCACGCGGAATTGAAAGGATGGCAATTGGGGGTGATCGGAAGAAACCTACGGGCACAAACCACCTAGCAATTAACCTCCAGGGTGCCTCCGCAGTTGACCATGACGTGAGCGTATAGACTCAAATCAACGACTCACGTTCACTGTGGAGGCACACTTCCAAAGAGCGTGTCGTACCCAGGAGTACGTAGCCGAGGATGTCAGCAAGCAAGCCATCTCACTTTACATTTCATGTATCGTACCTATCTTTTCGTGCATTTAATTTTTTTTTCCCTCAAATTCCCATTGCACCTATTAATACTGACTCAAAAACCTATTCTTTTCACCTACAAGTTTCAGTTTAAATCGTCCAAACATCCTAATCACATTGCCCCTCGTGTCTGAGTCTGTTCAGTCACCCTCCCAAGTGTAAACATGGCCATGTCATCATTGTTTGATTCTTCAATTCACATTCCTCTCATGGATACAGAGCAGGATGTAATGGACACTAGTTGAACAATAGAGCATTTGACTCTTTACGAGCATGTCATTCTTAATTAACACAATTCCCCTATCTTGACAGCTATGTTCAAGTCTGGAGTCTTGTCTGCATGTGTCCCTAGAACTCATCTTGTCCCTGAATTCATACATTGGCTAGCATCAGCATTATACTCTAGCAAGTGTTTTGTAATGAACCACTTGCGAGAGAGTGTCTTCCAAGTTTCATCCTTGTTAATTCGTCAAGCCTTCTACTACCTAGAGTGTGAGTCATATGTTAGTTTTACTGAAGAGTCATTGACAACACATTATGCCAATCTCGTAGGGAAATATTACATGAAGATTCTATTCTTTCTGAAGTCGAAACAAGGAGATTTTCTCAAGATGAAAAGGTATTTTCTTTTGAAATTTTTGATGCAGATGTCAAGCCTGTGTTACAATTTCTATCAAAAATACTTGGAAAGGAAGATTCTTCTCAGATTGACATGTCAATTCTTAGATTTTTTGCTTTGATGATGAAACCTAAAGTAGTGCTGGAAATCCCATATTTTTGGCAGGAGAATATTAATTCTCAATTTATGAGCTTGAATCTCACAGGTTCTTTCAAGTTTCCCTCAATTGTTACTTATTTGTTCATGTATCAAAATGCAGAAGAGTTTTTGAATTTGGGTTAAACATTATGGATTCAAATAACAAGAGTGAGTTAGTAGTGTTTTGGACTGACCTAATAAGAAATGAACCTAGTGATGGGGGGTTATTTGATTTTTCTGCTTACGACTTGCCAATTTCCTATAAAATATTGAATGGGACTTCTCCCGCATATTTTCTGCCAAAGGCTCAAGAATTCCTTCAACTCGGTAATAGTTTCAAATATGGAGACTAGTTTGTTTTTTAAGATTATTTCTAAATTAGATTGTATGGTGCAGGGGTTGAACCTTATATATTGCCTACTTTTGTCCCAATGAGAATGTTTGATTTATAATTTATTAGACAAAGCTTGAATCTGGACCAGATCCACTTTGTACTAATGAAGAAAGGGAATTTTTTAAAATTACCTATGATTGTTGGAACTTTCATAGTGAATATGAGGTAAGCTGCAAAATAGGCAAACCAAATGTTAGAAGACATGCATCTATTATTAGGTGAAATATGGGCTTATGATCCACATCACGTGATTTCCAAAAGAAGGGTTGAGAATGGTTACTCTACTTTTACTCATGAGAGTAACCCTGAAATTGAAAAGCTGGCTAATAATGGTTTCGCAGGTACTAGAAGCACTAGTGTTTAAACTCCTATTATCTCTAATAAGGTTAATAAAATGGATTGAGAAAATAATTCCGATTCAGAGGAAGAGGAACAAGGAGTTGAAAAGAGAGCTAAACTAAGTGAAGAAATGCCATATGCACAACCATATTTATTAATTCACTTGGGAGATATACAAAATAAAACAACTTCACCATCCAGACATGAGGCTATTCATGATCAGGTGCCATTAATTAAGTAGGTTTTTGCCTAAATTGTTGAGAAGAATCATAATATCAGAGAAAATACGGAGGCTCAAGAAGAGTCTCAAATCACCCCTGATCAAACTAGATTATTAACTGCAGTGGATTTAGAGAAAGATCAGCTTAAACTTATTTTTCACACCCATATGAAATGAAAGTAGGGTCATCAAGCAATTTTAGGACTGTTAATTTGACTGTTGATGCGAGGAATATTCCCTTACCTGGTAAAAATAATTTACATATGCAAACTGGTTTATTAATTTTAAATGATTTGACCTAAACTAGTGCAGCTGCAAGTAAATATGAAAACATGTTGGGAATGGTAATCAAGCAGCTGAAGCTGGAGAAGGCTAATTCCAGAGCTCTCTCCACACAAAATGAGTAATTAAAGAAGATAATTGTGAAGATTGGAGTAGACCCCAATGACAGGTCAGTTGTGCATAAGTTGTTGCAAAGTGCAAAATCAGAGATTAATGTGTTGAGAAAGAAGATGAAGCTCGCCACTAGAGAACACCCAATGGCAGTTGAAGTGGCAGAAGTGGAATCTGATAAGGAGAAACTTTTACAGAAAATGTTGCAGAGGGATGAAGATATTTCCATATTGAAAGAGAAAATATCTAAGTTACAGGGGCAAATTGATTCACATGTTTGCATAATATTTTTTTCATCTGAAACTAATGACCCAATAGCTAAACTATGACAATTAATTATTGAGTTGAAGATGGCAGAGATTGATATGAAGAAATACCAAAGTGATCTTGAGACAACCATAAAATTTATTCTTGCTAAGAATAATGAAATTCTAATTTCAAAGGAAAATACATACAAGTACAAAGTATATTATCAATCAGCTTGTGAAGAAATCAAGAATCTCAGAGAGAAGGTAAAGGGGAACATTTACCTAATTGAAGCTAAGCAGATTATTTGGAATGATATTATAGGAGTAATGAAAACAATATGGGAATCACTTCTTCTTATTTCAGAAGAAAATAGTATAATCAAATATCTTCAAGAGCTTGCATTAGCTGAAAAACAAAAAATGCATGATAGAGATATATGGGCTAAGAATTTAATAGATTTTGTTAATTCCAAATCATATCAAGAACTGGGTGAACATGAGACTAAGGATAGAACATTATGTGTTCTAGAAATTAGCAAGGTGATAGTGAAGAATGCATACAAGAAGTCAATAGAAAAGAAGTTGACAGAGATCAATAAAGTAGTAGATAAATTCAACACCATGTTTGATAAAAGAACCAAGGCAGGACTACCATCTTGCTAGGATCTGTAAGGTAATTTATGATCTTGGGAAACATATGAGACTCTGTTGGTGGAAGAAAAAATTAAAATTGAGAATACTCATGAGAATACTGTAGTTCTAAAAGGAACACCAATTGTCAATTTCCTACATAAATATTTTCAATTGTTATGGATGGTCAAGACTTTGTTTCTGGATAAGCCCACTTACACCAGGATCACTGCTTTTAGATTGGAACATCATAAGCTATTTAATGCTCCGAAGACAAATGTTTTGTATAGATAGGATTTTGTTTTGGTTTCAATTTCTATTTCTTTCAAACCTGGATACCCCCCGAAGGTTGACTAGATCTACGTTCAAGGCCAGCAATTCCACTTTAGAGGACCCATAATTATTTGTTACTATAGAAAACAAAAGAAGATTCCCCAACAAGGTTCGAGAAGCGAGCCTCTCAGGATACACACTCTATGGGAAAAAACAAGGTTATCAACAATTCACCTTCGCTTCCTACCTCTTCCTCCTCCCAAGAGAAAATATTGAAGAAATTCCTAAGCTAATTAAGTCTTTGACTAATAAGACTCAACGTATGGAAGTTTGAAATAAGGTGGCCCCTCCTTCTGCTAATCCTTTAGTCCAGCATAATTTCCATCCAAATCCGCCCAACCGTAATCTGAATTACCCTCCGAGAAATTGGGCCTGTTTTAACCACCCTCAACAAATGTTGCAGAGAGGATAGATGCCTCAAAAACAAACTGTGCAACTATTACACGTCATTTTTTCACCATGACATTTGACTGTCAATATGGGTATATCACCATCCATATCATGTTCCCTTAGAGGTAAAAAACACTCATGTTCCTGAATCAAGTCTTGGAAATCAGAGAAAATCTCTATAAAACCCTTAAAATATTACTTGCGCAGTTTTTATAGTATTTTCCTGTGAATGTGTTGATGCTTCTTCCATTAGCCGTTGCAATCAGCACTCTGTTTGCCACTAAAACCTGCACACCCCCATGAAAATCAAGTCAAAATAAAAAGTAACTTCTAGAATCCTAGTTAGTCGAATATTCTCCCAACTGGAAGCCTCTAGAGTCACACCAGTTCGAGCTTTATCGCTATACTCATGGAGCTTATCCCTTGGTCCAAGGAACCCAAATCCCTTCATGGGAGGAACCCATCCCTCTCTTAATGGATCTGAAACTACCTCAATCTCTCTATAAATTGAGCTAAAGTTTCAGGTTGAAGGGTAGATACCAATGTGAATAGATACTAACTGGCATAAATTCTAAGCTGGAGAGAGTTCATATAGTTCATAGTTTCTGTGCTAGTAAGTTGTTGTTGACACATTCAATATTATACCTTTGTGCCCATGACTTTATGCTGGTCATTATAGAGAGGAAGGCTTATCAGACTGAAGGAAAAATATTGCTCATACACACAGAAGAAATCTGTACAACATCAAGGCATCTGGTTGTAATATTTCTCTTTCTAATTTATGATAATACATATGGATCTCTTTTTCTCATTGTCTTGTTTCTAAATTCATGGAAATAATGTCAATACTTATATTCCTTGATGAATAAGTTGGATTAGTATTTATGATTATTATATATTGCAGGTGATTTTGTCTTTTGTGTTGTTTGTGATTGCAGGTTATTCTCATCATTGTAAGAACTACTTTGGAGTGAAAGGAAAAAGATTACATCAGACATCTTGGTTGAAAGGTAGGAGCATGTACTCTTTATTCCATGGTTGTAATAATCTAAAATACAAATCATATAGAGAAAGATATATTCAATGGATCTTTGTTTCTAGTTACTCGTTGGAGTACTAGGCAGATCGCTCTTATCCACAAGAGGGATTAATCCTAGTAACAAACATCCTGATTGTACAACCCTACCTGGATGACTTACCTGCTCTTTCTTTGTGCAGACAAGATCATCCTACACACTTACATGCTATCTTTATGAGATGTAGGCATTACAACATTCGTTTGAATCTACACAAATGTGTATTTTGTGTACAATCAGGACGTTTACTTCTGTTAGTTGTTTCAAAAGAAGGCATTCATGTCAATCCATTGAAGGTTGCGGCTATTTTTAATCTACCTCCTCCTTCTACTCTTCTCCAGCTCCAAAGTTTGCAGGGGAAAGAAAAAATTTTGCATCGTTTTATCCCAAACTATGTAGAGTCAACGAATTTTTTTACCCAGTTGTTGAAACAGGATGTTCCATTCATTTGGGACGAGATTGCCGATAAATATTTTGATGCACTTAAAAACGTGTTGACCCATGCACCATTATTGCGTCTGCCCAATTACCACTAGGATTACTTTTTGTATTCGGCTGCATCTGATTCCACGATTAGAATGGTTATAGTTCAAGAGGATGATTCTAACAATGAACATATGATTTATTACCTAAGTCGAAATCTCAAACTGACAGAAATCAAGTATTCACATGTGGGGAAAATGGCCTTGGCAATTGTTCAAGTTTTCAAACGTTTTCATCACTACATATTGTTACGCAAAACCATAGTGATATCTAATTGCAAACCAATGATGTATATCTTGATGAAACAATTTCTCGAGGGAAAATACTCCAAATGGATCGCTATACTGCAAGAGTTTGATTTGGCGTTTGAGAAATCCAAGTCTAAGAAATCACTGGTATTTTCCGAACTTATGTGTGATTTTCCCAATACTGAATCTGAAACAGTGGGAGAAAATCATGTCGCTAATGAATCTTTATTTCTAATCAGTACTTTAGATCCTTGGTTTAGGGATATCATTATATATCTCTAGACCCAAACCTTTCAACCAGAGCTTTCACGATCAGATCGACCGAGAATTCGATACCAATCTCAACAATACAATATTGTTGGCAACACTATTTATCATTGTGGTGCCAATTCTATTTTTTGACTTTGTATAGCTGATGAAGAAGCCGAAAGGGATTTGAATGATTTCCACTCTATATCCTGTGGTGGTCATATGTGTGGGTTTTCCAAAACCCAAAAGATATCATGCGTTGGCTATTTATGGCTGTCTTTATTCAAAGACTGTATTCTCGCGGTTAGAAAATTCCACAATTTCCAGATTTTTTATCGAAATATGCATGCACCTATAGCTCCTCTTCACCCAATCATTACTATTGGTCCTTGTGCCAAATGGGGCATCGATTTCATCACATGTAACCCTCACTCGACTGGAGGGCATGGGTATATTATTCTCGCCATAGATTACTTTACCAAATGGGCCGAGGTGATGCCTACATTCGCGGCTAATGGAAAAACTACATCAATTTTCATATTCAATCACGTGATTGCTCGGTTCGGTGTCCCTTAAGCTATCATTACTGACCATGGAAGCCCTTTTCAAAAAGTTATGATGACCAAAAATTTTGATCAAGTTTGCCTATGACATGATAATTCTACACCATATTATCCACAAGATAATGGTCAAGTTGAAGCCGTCAACAAGGTTTTAACCAAAATGATTAAACGGATTGTCGAAACTCATAAAGCTAATTGGGATACCATAATTTTTTAGGTATTATTGAATTATTATTAGCTACCTCTGAAGAGGAGAAACACTTTCTATACCTAGTACAGTTAGATGAGACTCGTCATTAGGGGAATTCTGATGTCTAAAATGGGCCTCCTAAGGAAATTATAATATAATAGAGGAAATAATAAAATAAGATTACATTACATCATCAAATTTTAGAGGGAAAAAAGAAAAAAAATATTTTTTCAACATGTATTTTCAACTTACCTAAGGGTTTACTCAAATTTCAAGTGGAAACACTCATTGGCTGCAATATTTGATTCCTCATCCAAGGAGTACCCATGCTCCATACTTTCGATGGACCCTAATACATGAAAAATGACAAATACATGAAAAATGTTATTGCAATCACGTGTTTTCATGTATTTATCATTTTTGGTGTAGCGGAGTCCATCGAAAGTATGCAACATGTGTACTCCATGGATGAGAAATTAAAGCTTTCATCCAATGAGTACTCCCATTCGAAATTTGAGTAAAACCTTAAGGAGATAAGTTGAAAATAATATTTGAAAAAGTAGTATTATTATTTTATTATTTTATTATTCTTTTTACCTTTTTACTCCAAAAATGGTGAATCATCCCCTATGGTTGACATCATCATCTGGAATCCTATTGCTTCTTATAAAGCTAATTTTGGTTGTACATTATTAGTAGGAGGCCCATTTTAGACCTCAAAATTCCCCTAATGCGCACCACTGCATTAGCTGCCAAAGCTCACAAAAAATGTGTTAAATGGAAAACTGCATCAATTTCATATTCAATCACGTGATTTCTCGGTTCAGTGTCCCTCAAGCTATCATTACTGACCATGGAAGCCATTTTCGAAACATTATGATGACCAAAATTTTTGATCAAGTTTTCCTACGACACAATAATTCTACACCATATTACCCACAAGCTAATGGTCAAGTTGAAGCCGTCAACAAGGTTTTAACCAAAAAGATTAAATGGATTGGCGGAACTCATAAAAATAATTGGGATACCATAATTTTTTAGGTATTATTGAATTATTATCAGCTACCTCTGAAGAGGAGAAACACTTTCTATACTTAGCACAGTTAGATGAGACTCGTCATTAGGGGAATTTTGATGTCTAAAATGGGCCTCCTAAGGAAATTATAAAATAATAGAGGAAATAATAAAATAAGATTACATTACATCATCAAATTTTAGAGGGAAAAAAGAAAAAAAAAAATTTCAACATGTATTTTCAACTTACCTAAGGGTTTACTCAAATTTCAAGTGGAAACACCATTTGGATGCAATATTTGATTCCTCATTCAAGGAGTACCCATGCTCCATACTTTCGATGGACCCTAATACATGAAAAATGACAAATACATGAAAAACGTGATTGCAATCACGTTTTTTCATGTATTTATCATTTTTGGTGCAGCGGAGTCCATTGAAAGTATGCAACATGTGTACTCCATGGATGAGGAATTAAATTTTTCATCCAATGAATACTCTCATTCGAAATTTGAGTAAAACCTTAAGGAGATAAGTTGAAAAAGTAGTTTTATTATTTTATTATTTTTTATTCTTTTTACCTTTTTACTCCAAAAATGGTGAATCATCCGCTATGGTTGACATCATCATCTTGAATCCTATTGGTTCTTATAAAGCTGATTTTGGTTGTACATTATTAGAGGCCCATTTTAGACCTCAAAATTTCCCTATTGTGCACCATTGCATTAGCTTCCAAAGCTCATAAAAAACGTGTTAAATGGCAAAACTGCATCAATTTTCATATTCAATCATGTGATTGCTCAATTCAGTGTCCCTCAAGCTATCATTACTGACCATGGAAGCCATTTTCGAAACATTATGATGACCAAAATTTTTGATCAAGTTTTCCTATGACACGATAATTCTACACCATATTACCCATATGCTAATGGTCAAGTTGAAGCCATCAACAAGGTTTTAATCAAAACGATTAAACAGATTGTCGGAACTCATAAAACTAATTGGGATACCATAATTTTTTAGGTATTATTGAATTATTATCAGCTACCTCTGAAGAGGAGAAACACTTTCTATACTTAGCACAGTTAGATGAGACTCGTCATTAGGGGAATTTTGATGTCTAAAATGGGCCTCCTAAGAAAATTATAAAATAATAGAGGAAATAATAAAATAAGATTACATTACATCATCAAATTTTAGAGGGAAAAAAGAAAAAAATATTTTTTCAACATGTATTTTCAACTTACCTAAGGGTTTACTCAAATTTCAAGTGGAAACACCCGTTGGATGAAATATTTGATTTTTCATCCAAGGAGTACCCATGCTCCATACTTTTGATGGACCCTAATACACAAAAAATGACAAATACATGAAAAACGTGATTTCAATCACATTTTTTCATGTATTTATCATTTTTGGTACAGCAGAGTCCATCGAAAGTATGCAACATGTGTACTCTGTTGGGTTTCCATAATCAGCAAGATTGGAAAAGTCCGATCACAGAAGCAACATCGTTTCAACCAACTTTGGGATTCTAGGATCTAGCCCTCCTGAATCCGGAGAGGGATCTCTCCAATAAGTGCAAAGATGGATTTGTCTTTGAAGTTTGGGTAATGATATTAGGATAGTTATGAAGGCCAAGGGTTTGTTTTGTTTTTGGATGGTTGAGCATGAAATGTTACTTGAGGGAAAATTCCTAAGTGCAAAAGTTTCAAAGGTGAGAAGTTGCAAGCAAAAAGAACAGTTTTTGGCTAAAAGATAGATATAACGCTGGTTTTTAGTCCATTGGGCTATGGAGTCATAATAGGTTTTAATTGAAACAACAAGGGGCAAGAGTGGTCCATGGGGTAAGTCATCTATGTCGAATGATCTCTTTAATGTTTGATTTACGGAATGAAATGATACAACAAGAAGGGGAATTTAACAGAAGCAGAACAGAGAGTAGCCTAAGATCTGGCAAGTATTTTTAAACTAACCAGCTTTTGACATACACTAAAGAAAGACATAAAATCAATCTAAGATCAGGTAAGTACTTCTAAACTAGCCTTCTTTTGATAAACTTTTAATAGAAAACATTTAAAACAGGGGAAACACAAAAGCTAACAAGAATGGCCTGAGATCTGATAAGTACTTTCAAACTAACCAGATTTTAACGCATTCTGAGGGAAACATTCAGGAAGTCTTTGGGGATAAAACTAGGACCAGGGCACACCATATCTTCCATAGTAAATCTCTACTTAACTAGCACTGAATATAACATTTAAGAATAACATTCAACTAAAGCAATTAGATGAGGGAACGCCAACATTCTTATGCTTAATTTGAATTAAATCATTCTTAAATAAAACAGAATGAAGAAAACATTTAGATAAGGATTTTCAGTCAAAAAAGGTTACTGATATATAGTAGGTCCTAATTTCATGCATGTTGTTCTTTATAAGATGAAATGAAACACAGTGAAAACAGAAACAAAATGACAAGTTAAAATGGGAAAAACATCACCGTTAACATAGACCAGGATCCCATAAATCAGCTTGTATTGATGCTCCAAACCAGTTACAACTTTAAGTCCAATGTTTCAGTTCAGAAATCATCTTCACTATTCAGCCTAACTTATCTATCACAAGCAGAGCTCCAAGGGCCAACGAACACTATTTACAATCAGAAGCTTAGGCTCAAATGTATTTCAAAGTTCTGCAACCAACAATTTCTCATCTTCTACTGAAGTATTTATAGAAGGATGAGGAAGTGAGATCTAACAAAAGATCTTAAGGACAATTAATACAGAGTGATGACTTCTCGGCCTTTTGAGGGGCTTGATGGAGAATTTTTATAGGTGGATCACAATATTAACTGTTTTACAATAAATATCAAAGCTCGGTGGGAGCTTTATTTGACTTTGAGGCTCTGTGCGCTGCGTGGAGTAACTCTGCAGATATTTTCTGCATTGATTTCCTTGCAGAAGTAACTCCCGGCTGCGTTGAGGAAAAATCTGATCTTCGTCAATAACTTCAGCCTTTGTTTGAATGGTTTGAGGTAACAGTTGGCTTCGTGGTAGCTGAGGAATCAATTCGCCTTATTTGAAGCGGTGGCAGCCTTTTCTGTCAATGAAACACTTATGATTTTCTATTGACCGTGCTTTAACCCAGGGAATTAGGCTTTTGATAATCATTCTTAGCCGTAATTCCCTAGGTCCATCTTTAATCTCCATCTGCTGTGCTTTGTCTTCAAACTTATACTCTTTATCTGTTCTTTTGAATAAAATAGTGTCTTGTCGATGTGCAGGGCCGCACAGGCCATTCTTCGTGTCATCAATGCTCATGAAACATTGATAAATCATTGAATTTTTAGCCCTGTGAATGGTTCTCTTTTAAGGATTAAAGGCGCGGGAATCGTCATCCCCGGCCCCTGGCCTTCCTTCAATACAGAAGTGGAGACCATTTAAAACCTGCATAAAACAGAAAACAATTAAGAAATCCTGCGCTTTTGGGTTAAACTGCTTCAGAAGGCGGAAAAAGAGCGTAGCCGCTGGATCTAGACATATGGACGGTCCAGATCTAATCGGGAGGTCGCAATCAGCGGGAGGAGAAAAGGGGTGCGATGTGAAAACTCCGAATGCGATTGCGCAATTGGGAGGGGAGAGGCGATTACGCGATAGCCGTTGATCTAAGAACGAGATCAACGGTGGAGAATGGGACGGGGGAGTCGCAATCAGGGGGAAAATAAAACGCATGCGATTAAACTTTGCGAAGCGATTTGAAATCACCGATGCAAAGGAGCGATGGCTGTTTGATCTGAGGATCAGATCAACGGCGGGAAGCGAATCGGAGGAGTCGCAATCGGAGGTTGAGAAAGGTGTGATGCGATTGCGCAATCGGAAGAAAGGCCGATGCGACTAAGACATGCGATGTGATTGAGCACCGGTCGTTTGATCGGTCAATAATCAACGGTGGAGATGAAGAGAGGGGAAAACCCGTTTATATCATATAAAAAACCCAAACTTTTTAAATAAAATCAAAGGTTCAATGATATGGGCGGAATGTAATATATATATATATATATATGACAGCTAGGCGCCTATTTGCGGGGCCTTCTATAAAACAAGTGCTAATCGCAATCGGAGCTTTTCAGGCTCGGTCTTTCAATCAACCCATTGAAACCTCCGATTGCGATTGCGCGATCGGTATTTTTGATCTACCCATTTTTATATTAAAACACGTGACTTGGGTTTTTATAAAAAAAGTTTGGAAAAGTGGGTTTTATATTTTACAAAGGAAAAAGGTCATTTCAATGGAATTTGATGGTTTCGGTAAGGTTAAAAAGTGAGTTTTTAACCTTGTTAAAGATGATTTTCATGAATGGAAGGAGGGAAAATATGAAGAATAGAGGAATTTTATGGAGAAAGGGGAGCAAGTGAAGGTTAATTTTGGAAGAGGGGGAGGGGGAAAATGATGTTTTAGCAGCAGTCTTGATCTCATGAAATTTACAGAAATCTCTGAGTATAAAATGGAGACAGAAATGAAGATTTTGGACAGAGGCATGAGGCCTTTCAAGAGTCTTCAAGAGCCAACAATTTTCAGTAATAATAAAATTTGTTCCTTTAAGGCTCAGAAAGTCTTAGCCACCTTTTGCTACAACAAATATTATAGGTGGCTAACATACTCCATGGATGAGGAATTAAATTTTTCATCCAATGAGTACTCCCATTCGAAATTTCAGTAAAACTTTAAGGACATAAGTTGAAAATAATAGTTGAAAAGTAGTTTTATTATTTTATTAATTTTTATTCTTTTTACCTTTTTACTCCAAAAATGGTGAATCATCCGCTATGGTTGACATCATCATCTTGAATCCTATTGGTTCTTATAAAGCTGATTTTGGTTGTACATTATTAGTAGGAGCCCATTTTAGACCTCAAAATTCCCCCAATGCACACCGCTGCATTAGCTGCCGAAGCTCATAAAAAACGTGCTAAAGCTTAGTATGATCAAAGTGTTAACCCTCACTATATTCATAAGGTGACCTAGTTCTAGTATACGATCAATCTCATGACAGACTAGGTGCTGGTAAATTCGAACTAATGTGGCATGGTCCCTATATTGTTAAGCACATGCTTGCAAAAGGAGCCTATGAATTAATTGATTATGACAACTTCTCTTTAGATAAACCCAGAAATGGTATTTATCTCAAAATATATTATGCATGAATCTTCGTGTGAAGATCCTCCTTGTACATTAGTTACAAATTTAAAACAGTGTGCCTTATATTAGAGAAGTGTGCCTTAGGATTAGTTACTTTTTCTTAACAACTTTTTCTACTTTCACTATTTATCTTGATTCCTCTTGATATTGTAGATGTTGACATTCCTTCAAACTTACATTGGTTTTTATGACGGCGCCTATCGTAGTACACGGAACATCTCTTCCGTGACATGGGTTATCTATTCACCCACTGATGAGTTAGTCTCTATTCATGGTATATGCCTTGATCAAACAACGAATAATATCTCAGAGTATAGTGCAGTCATTGAGCTATTATTTGATTCCATCACATTTGGTATTCGACGTTTGATTGTTAGGTTATATTTGCAACTCATTGTGTTACCAGGGAAAATTTTAGGGGCTAATATTCGCAGGTGCGTTAATTTTCCATGCTTTAAAAAAAAAGATTTGCCAATTTCCATTTTTTTCTAAAATGATTCACCCTAATTTTATAGTACACCATTATTTGATATTTAAAATCACAATAATATTATATTGAATAATAAAAAATCATTGGAAATATAAATATTTCTACAAAAATATCACCAAAAATTTTACAATTTGTATATTAGGGACTAGTAAGATAAGCCAAGGTTTCTAAACTTTAAGATAAACTTCCATCCTTAAAATTTTCACTGTGTATTACATTTAAATGGTGTTTACGCTATCAAAAATCCAGCTTTGTTAAGAAATTTTTTGAGGGTTTGTCTCTTGGAAATACAATTTGATTATATCGAATATCAATACATTTAAAGAAATTTAAACACATTGGATGATGCATTAGCTAATCGAGTTTTAAATAGACATCTGCAACATTAAAAGTAAAACAAAAAATTATTTAATCCATACTGAACAAGATACATAGAGATCAGAAGTAGTAATATCATTAGGTTAAATAGTTGTGTGTCAAAAAATATTACATCGTCTATGATCATAGGTTTCAAACACCTTATGATCTAAAATATACTAATACAAAAAACAAAATGTCAATTTAGATCGACCATTAGTTATCTATGATAATGATCATGATAGCACACTATGTCACGTGCACGCTGCGCAGAAATATTCTGAACGAGCCTGGGACACAAGTCACATGTCTCTGAAGCCTGAGAGGTATATCATCTGTCCCTGTCTCTGGAGCATCAATAGTCAACCTCTCTAGGCTGTGCTCCAGCTCTGCAAGGATCTCTTCCATAATGTTTTGTGGTGGGCCTACTATAGGTTATGCCTCTCGCCTATCAAAGCGACGAAGCACTACTGGTTGTGTTGGACCAACATCTGAATTTAAAATTCTTATCAGTATTGGACGATAGAAAACCAAATAAAAATTAAATAACATCAAAAACATCAAAATTATTTTCTCACCCGATGCATCCCACTATGCCCCTAGTGGAAGTGAGGTGTCAAGGTCACCTCTAAAATCCATCCATGCATAAGGAAAATATTCAATCATGAAGATCTAGTTCCTAAGCCATATAAAAAATTGAGTAAAGTAAACCACTACACCACCATCGCCACCATGGCGAGCCATCAATGCTACTTAACACAACATACATGGTTCCCTAGGTCCTGTGGGATCCACCAGAGATTGCTGAGGTGCGAGGAGTGGGATCCTCTCCAAAGCGAAGGACAAAAGAATGGATTCCTAGCCGAAGTTTTTCAGCTTCCCATCCTTAGCTCTCATAAGTTGGCCCTTCATGTTAGCCAACACTCCTTCACTCTAGTTTAAAATTGTTCCCCTAGAACATTAAACTGCAGTCTGCATTTGTGCTTTGGTAGCCACATGTGGAGCTACACTCCCACACAACATGGTAATGGTGAATGCAATGATCATAAGGTCTAGTCACACAATAGTTTTGATATAAATGCGTCCATCCTTCAACTCTGAATCTCAGCTACAATATTGAGCCATTGTAAAATCACTTTCGGTAATAATCACATATAATGGAACGTTGTCGACGCGTTTCGAACCAACCAGTGTGGTTCATCATGATGATGAACCACACTGGTTGGTTCGAAACGCGTCGACAACGTTCCATTATATGTGATTATTACCGAAAGTGATTTTACAATTTTATATGGATCACAGAAGCATAGATTCTAAAAATATTGAGCCATGTAACAAGAAGTGGGAAGACAATCTAGTCTTTTCCCAAACAAGGAAATTCCCCTCCCTCTGCGGGGTAATCCAATGAGGAAATAGATATCCTTCGGCTCGATCACAAGAATATGGTCTCCAATGATGAAACATTGATATCGAACATCCCAAGCATTCACTAGCTAGGTCATCAACTAAACCTATGATTTCATACCTTGAATTGCCCAGAATTTATACAAGCCATAATTTTTCAATGTGTGAATTTCTGTCGGATCATCTATGGCTTCATTTTCTACAAGTTCATGCTCTCATTATCAACATTTAAACATGATTAACAACCTACAAACCATCAATTTAATCATTAGAAATCAATTGGGAGAATTTTGAGCCATTTTTGTGGAGAGGAACATGTTTTTCAAAACCCCATGGCGCTTGTGCAGGTTTTGTGTGTACACAGTGCATTTTTGCGCACAAGCTACACGTAGAAACCGCAACGGTCCGATGATGTTTCTATTAAAAAATCATCAGGGTGCGCGGTTTTCTCCACGAAAACCTGTGCACCCCTGATGGTGAATTTTAAAACATTATTTTCCCCTAAAAAATTTCCTAAAAACTTAAAATCAAAAACTAAATTGATTAAAACAAAGATAATGATGATGTGGAATACCTGGCATGGACGGTTCTCGAAATGGTTGGTCGGTTCTCCTAATATTAGCTCCGGAAGATTTAGGGAAAAAATTCTTTCTGCTCTTCTGAAAACTAAAAGGTGAAAGTGACTTGTTTAACTTATTTTTGTATTTTTAAATGAATATAATAATATTATTTTATTTATTTTTAATTTAGAATTCAAATAAAAAAAATTCATATTTTGAGAGGAGATTTCATAAATTTTTTATTGTTTGTGTAGGAAACATGTTATTTTTGGAAGGAATCATTTTGACATTGAGTAGACTTTTATCCATTTTCTAGAGACTATAAAAATACGAAAAAGCGAAACCCTAGAGTCCTCTTTTAATCCCTTTAGAGACTCTCTAAACATTAAAAGATTGTCAAGTACTTGACTATTCGAAATCGTTAAAGTAAATGAAAAATCATCCATTCAGTATAAGTTTACCCCTTTTTTCGGACTAAATTGGACTATTTACAAAAAAGGAACACATTGACTAAGCATGGTCAATAGAGTTCTCTCCTACATTATTTATCATTTTTGAGGCTTGACGGACTATATTTATGAAAAAGAACACTATGGAGTTTACTTATTTTTTTCTTATGACTCCTTAAAATTGAAGAACAACAAGTTAATCCTATGTTGGACTCGTTAAAATTAACTAGTACAGGACCTGTCGATCACAATAGGACCAAACCAATACTTCTTAGGGTTCATTTTTAATACTAAGATGGACTCATTCGAAGGATGAACTTACACAACAAGAAAATTTTATCCTCCTCAAGCTTAACAAAAATAAAGAGGTACTTTCCAGTAATGGTGGGGGGAAAGTGAGAAAATGAATCCATTCATTGTCCTTGTTTTAGAAAGCAGCATGTCGCTCTTGAACACAACACTTTGTCACACTTATACCTGGGTTGGGAAATCCTTTGTCTTACATTTAATCAAACCACATTAAAATTCTTCAGCCGGTTCCCTGGTATTATATTTGAGTCAAATGTTTCCAATCCATTTATAGTGTCATTACATGTTCAATAAAAAGTTTAATTTACCATTCATTGCAAACATTTGTCTCCATTCATGTTGACCATCCTTGAGTCAGTCCTTGTAAAGAATTTCTTCAAAAATTGATCTAATTGCAATGAATCATTTTATATCAACATCAACTCATTATCTAGAAAGTTGATTTAGAATCCTATCCGTACCTTGGAATCTGCATTCCCTAATGGCAGGTTTCTCGCCTTCGACGATAGGTTCTCATCATTGACCTTCGATCGAATGATTCTATGAGTGTTCGACTACAAATCATTCATTCACACTTCATAGATTGTGTTGGAGTAATTTGAGAGCCATTTTCATTTTTGGTGGTTTCTCTCATGCTTGTTAACGGTTCTCATTATTGACCAGTAATCAAGTGGTGTCTACAATGTTCGACTTTGACACAATCAATCGCATGGATAGATTTGTAATAGTTCGAGAAGCATAAATCAAGACCCTGGATCTAGTTTCCACCATCTAGGCTGCGAGGATTTATGTACTCATAATATATTAAACTGCTTATGACAGAAGGTTGTGCCCATACTATGTCTAATTTTTGGCATAATATTGAAATCATATCTGTACCAGAACACTTAGTTTTTCTCTAATTATGGGAATGCCTACCTCAATGATGATATATATTTGCATTGAATTTTTGTACATGTTTTCAACCAGTGTCTCCAATCCTATCCTTGGAATGATAAAGCACTTCACTCTTAAGAAAACCTTTCTCAGAATTCGCACTTTAGGGGGAAATATGTTACACATCATTTTGTCACTTGAAATTTGACTATAAATATAGGTATATCACCATCCATATCATGTTCCCTTAGAGTTAAAAAACACTCATGTTCCTGAACCAAGTCTTGGAAATTGGAGAAAAGATTTGTAAAACCCTTAAAATATTACTTGTGCGGTTTCTATAGGATTTTCCTACGCATGTGCCGATGCTTCTTCCATTAGCCCTAATAATCGCCGCTCTGTTCGCCACTAAAACCTATGCACCCCCGTGAAAATCAAGTAAAAATAAAAATTAGCTTCTAGAAGCCTAGTTGGCCGAATATTATCCCAACTAGAAGCCTCTAGAGTTGCACTAGTTCGAACTTTATCAGTCTACTCATGGAGCTTATCCTTTGGTCCAAGGAACTCAAATACCTTCATGGGAGGAACCCATCCCTCTCTTAATGGTTCTAAAACTTTGTGCCCCTGACTTCACACTGGTCATTCTAGAGAGTAAGCCTTATTAGACTGACGGAAAATGATTTCTCAGACACATGGGAGAAATATGTACAACATCAAGGTGTTAGTCTCTGCAGACATTAGTCTCTGCTATAATCGACAGAGTTAGGATCCAAGAGAGGCGGTTAGTCCATGTCGCAAAACACACGGGGAGCATTGAACCCAATGTCCAACAAGTATAATACATATGGATCTCTATTTCTCATTGTCTTGTTTCTGAATTCATGGAAATAATGTCAATACTTAGAATCCTTTTTCACTAAGTTGGATTAGTATTTATGATTATTATATACTATAGGTTCTTTGATATTTTGTGTTGCTTGTGATTGCAGGTTCTTCTCATCATTGGAAGAACTACTTTGGAGTGAAAGGAAAAAGACTACATCAGACATCTCGGCTGAAAGGTAGGAGCATGTCCTCTTTATTTCATGGTTGTAATAATCTAAAGAAGGAAATATTCAATGGATCTTTATTTCTAGTTACTCCTTGGAGTACTAGGGAGATCGCTCTTGTCCACAAGAGGGAATAATCCTGGTAACAACAAGCTCCTTTAAGAAATAATGCCAATATTATGGATGAGTGTGACGACAATGCTACCAGCAATCTCATGAATGTGGAGGAGGGTGAGTATCCAATTGTTGATTCGATAATTTATTTTGACATGCATTTACTGGATTCCCTTGGGTATTTAGAGTAGGATTTTTTGGACCCCTAGATTCAAAGATTCATGGAATGGTTGGAAGCCCAGTTCCAACAGATGTATAAATTTAGACCCACGAAAAATTAGGAACATCATAAGGAACCTTCCCCTCAAGATCATTTGGCCAAAGATAAACTTGTGTCACCTCCAAACCCTAATCCTATAAAGCTATATACCCCTCTTCCTAAAAAATTTAGCCTGTAAACTGAGCTAAATAAGCTCAGTATTAGTATGTCATTGATTGAGGTTGTAAATATCCCTAATTATAAGTAGGATATTGATTCCTTCCTTAAAGGGTATCATCATCTATCGCAGGAAATGGAATTGACTGAAGTTATCAACCGTAATATTCCCAATTAGTCCTAAGCTAATTAGAATATTCATTTTTGTTTTATTTCTTTTTTTTAAGAATAAAAGTGTAAAGTAGGTCCATAATACTCCTAAAAAATGAATAAATCAAGGCCAAATGTAAAAATGTTGAATCTTGGCTGCTAAATCAAGCACCCTTAGGTGTGAAAAGGGGTTGGACATTTTGACTAGGTCAACCTTGACCAAATCTACATCGTTGTCATGGAGGAGTGGCCATCAATGAGGTACAACGTAGTTTTATATGGAGATGGCTTGTGTGAAAGAAGTGATCTCATTGGAAGTAGTTTAGGGTTTGCAAGCTCTTAACTTATAAAAGGAAGAGGATGGCAGCATGAGAGGGTTGTTGATGATATTATATTTTTCTGAGTATATGGTATGTTTAGACATATCTCATTCTCTTGTTTTTTAGTTGAGAATAATGATTTTTAGCATTAGGTGTTCTTGATCGGCAATCCCACCTCTTTCCTTGAGAGGCCTCTTGGAATAGTTTGTGTTGCATAGTCCACTATCTGGCTAAAGGCCAAGCTTCTTATTTCAACTACAACGTAGCTCCTGTTGAGGGTTTGGTTTTTTTTTCAAGCTACAGCAAGTGGAGGTTAGATCTATTCAGATCTAAGCCATTTTAGTGCTCCTTTTTAGTGGAGGAGGCTTCTATTCCATTGGGAGGAGAATATTGGACATCTTGAGCTTCATTTTATGATCTTGGCATGTGTCCAAACATATTCTAAACCCTACAGCGCATTTTTACTTCCATATCTGTGGTATTCTTGTAGGTGTTGTTGCAGGGTCTTTTGGCACACCATCTAGAGAGTTGGTTTTCAAGTGTTGGGGATCTGCCCTTCACTTTGGAGATCCATTGGAGGGGATCATTCTCTTGTTCATATCATATTAGATCCAGTTCCAGATCTGAATATTTCTGTAAATCTTCAGACTTAGATCTCAGATCTACAACTTGTACTTGGTGTAATGCTAAAAACCCCAAGGGGATTCTGAAGAAGAGCCTATATAGTGTATGGATCTATTATAGATCTGAATTACCATGCACTTATTTTCTCTATATATAAAGTGTAATCTACAATTGTTTGCAACCCAATAAAATAACATTGTAAGGCTTTTTCCAGTCTATATACATGGTTGCAACACCTCTTTTTGAAGATTTTCTTCTATTGGAGACTTGTATTTACTGTTATGCATCTTATGGGACACCTTGTACATCTATTTTCATGCTTTAAATACATTTGAAAGGTCTCCATATTGGCCTCTTGCTTTTTCTTTGATGATCTGTATTATTTCCCTGCAAATCTACATTATATTGTTGCATTACCCATTTGGGAATATTACAGTGGTATCAGAGCATCATTTTGGCACAGCCTAGGCTTCCTAAGAAGCCAATATGTCTTCTGAAAAATAAGAACTTCTTAGTGACAGAGAGAAGAGGTATCTAAAGATAATATAGAATAAATTTGATTACACAAATGATAATGAAGACAAGGGTAAAGCCCCTGTATCTGGAAGTGAAGAAGAAAAGGATTTTCCTAAGATACTTCTTAGAGCCATGCAAGATCTTGATAGATAAATCAAAGAGATGAGAATGGACAGAATCAAAGAATCCCCTAAAGGATTCCATATTGGAGAAGGCTCTGGCATATCTCATCACTGGAATGATCAACCAATGCATCAGCCACAAGTTTCCCAACGCTCTACCATGCCTACCTTTTTGGTTGTGGGAAATGAAGGGTTTCAAGAGCATGAATCCCTTGAAGACTACTTTGAATAATATGAGTATCAAAATTAGAGATTCAAAGATAATCTGATTTTTTAGGAGTTTTGTCACATAAATGAAAATAGAAGACCAAGGCATCATAATAGAGGTGGTGGATTTATTCAGAATCATGATCGACACCACACTATGGTCATATTATTTTTTCCCAATTTTGATGGGTCATCCAAGTGTTCTGCCACATCTTTGGTAGAAAAAATTGACATCTACTTTCAGTTGAACAAGGTCCCAGAGATGGAAGCTATCAATATTGCAGCACTGCACCTTGAAGATGAAGCACATGACTGGTGGTTCCATGGCTTGTCTACATTGGGTCATGCCAATGTGACTACTTATTCAGAGTTCACTAGAAGGCTGGTGGAAAGATTTGATAGAAGAGATCCAGAGGCACCATTCATGAGCCTTGTAAACTTGAAACAATCAGGTAATACAGAAACTTACATCTCTGAATTTTTAAGACTTTCTGTTATGGTTCCTGATTTGTCTGTAGCAAGAAGGGTGTACATGTTCATTGACGGTTTAGATGAACCTCTTCATGGGTTGGTTAAATCTACCAATACCACTACCCTACATGATGTTATTGAAAGGGTTAGAGACCTTCAAGATTCCTTGCCAAAAGAAAAGGCAACTTTTCAGCACAAGCCCTCTTTTCCCTCAAAGGGGAAGGAAAAAAAAACTGCTCCTTCAAAGGAGAGCTCATACAAGAAGCCTCTTGATGATGAAGTTCAGAGATATCTAAGAAGAAGGAAGCTTTGATTCACTTGCCAATAAACATGAGCACCTGGAGATAGATGTGCTGCTAGAAAATCACATTACATAGAGGTCTTCTCAGATGATGAGGAGGAAGAAGAAGATGAACCAAGAAGAGGTCACAACGCTGACACTGTAGGAGGAGAGCCAGCACCATCAGGAGATGGGAATGG
Source organism: Pinus albicaulis (assembly GCA_034641835.2). Classification (NCBI taxonomy): domain Eukaryota; kingdom Viridiplantae; phylum Streptophyta; class Pinopsida; order Pinales; family Pinaceae; genus Pinus; species Pinus albicaulis. The sequence continues at coordinate 908,856,542 of CM076583.1, read as the reverse complement.
ATAATTTTCTCCTATTGGAGGGGCTCTTGCATATTTGAGAGGAGTACCTAAGTACTTGAACTTAAGATTTCAAGGTTCCATCTTGAATCAGAGGGTCTTTGTTTTGATTGATAGTGGGGCTACCCACAATTTTATTGATGCCCATCTAGTGAAAAGGAGGGCAATACCCACTAATACCTTTGACGGATTCTCTTTTTTCATCCCAGGAGATAGAACAATACAATGCATCCATTATGTCCCATCACTTTCAGTCACCATGGGCACATATACATTGATTGATCACTTCTTTGTGGTTGACATACCAGACACCAATGTGATTTTGGGTGTACAATGGCTGATTACATTGGGAAAAGTCACCACTGATTGGGAGGATTTCCAAATGGAATGGGTGGACAAGAATAGTGGTGAAACTCAAACGATAGAGGGCATGCATAAATATCTCTCACATACCACTTCTACACAAAAAACAGAGATGGATTTGCACAATGGAAGCAAGGACCTTACAGTCCCATCTATCATGCTCATGAGATTTCTACATGGGACACTTTTATCTAGTGGCAAACTGTTGGGCTTCCTTTTTGTCTGAATTTTTACAGTTTTTATCAAACAATTACCTGCTCGTACCTAGTGTTCTATCATTATTAAACATGTTATGTTGTTAATTAGATCCATTAGGGAAAATAAATATTTATTTGTAAATTACTTTTGTTAATTAGTTTGGAAGGTATTTGTGTGTAATAGTTTCATTAATAAGTGCCTTCTTGGTGGCAAATTCTCTATCCTTGGAAAAACTGGGGTTAAGCTTATCTCCTTTGTCCCCTGTTACACCTACTGTCTCATTTTCAATATCAACATTGTCACATTCTTCCAGTTCAACATTATTTTATTTGAAAAAAATATTTCCAAACAATATTAAGAATGGAAACTTGGTTGATGCTATGAAAGCTTCAGAACGTATATTGCGTAGTCGATTTAACCATGTTAAACTTGATCTGGACATGGCAAATGCAACTTAAGCTTCATGGAAGCATGGTTGCAAGTCTCGATCTTTGAAGGAACACATTCAAGCTCTCGACAAGGATCACCAAAATCATGGTTATGTTCATATATTTTTTCTAAGAGCATATATCCTAGAAGATTCATATAATCAGCTTCGAATGCGTTCAGTAAGACAGTTATTGGAAAAACAACTTTAAATGTGACTTTGATAGCACGAAGATGCATGCACCGAACAGGGACTCGTATGTGGCATAGAGGAGCTGATTTGGATGGAAATGTTGCTAAATTGGTGGACCTGACATATAAGCCTGGCTTTAAAATAATAAATCTGGAAGATGCACCCAAGGTAGCGGAGTGCCACTTTTCTGATTTGGGGAGAAGATATGGATCTGTTACAGCTATTGATTTAGTCAATCAGCGTGGAGGTAAAGGCATTTTGAGCCAAGCTTATGCAAATTTCATGCAATACCTTGTCAATGATGAGATACGATATGTGAAGTTTGATTTTCATCGAGTCTGTGGACATGTACACTTTGAGCGTTTGTCCCTTCTGTATGACCAAATTGTGGATGATGTTAAGAAGCACAGATACTTTTTGTTGTCTACTAGACGAGAAACACTTGAGGAACAAAAAGGTGTCATAAGAAGAAATTGTATTGATTTTTTGGATCGCACCAATGTGACATAGAGCATGCTGGGAAGGAAATCTATGGAAGCCCAACATTTTGGCGTCGTTGTCGGGGAGTTGTATTTTGGCCCAAGTAAAAATTTTCTCAAAGAGTTTCAAGGATATTGCAGGGAAGTCAGAGGGCAGAGAGAGTACAGTAAGACGTGAGTGAAGAGCCATGCATCCACTATTGTGGAGTTGCTCCAAAGTCTGGCCATCTTGCTTATCTCTTGAACTTTTATTTCTTTATCTTGCTTATGTGTAGAAGTAGAAGCAGGCTTTAGAAATTTAATTTCCAAATTGTTTTTCTTTTAATAGATTAAATAGTACTTTGATTCAAAATTTTCCTTTCATGCAAGTGTGGTGAGCTTTATTTCAGCTGATAGCTTTTAAAATTCATTTATCTTCAGAATCCAATCTTCAACGTTATATCATTTTTGGGGTACTGTAAGAACCCTTGCGTACTAATCCATGTGATGATAGAATGTACCAGTTGGATTGTTGAAAACAAGAAAATGGTATGTTGAGGAATCATTCAATGAGTTTTTATGCTGCTACATGGACAGACAAGTCATCCGATGAAGAATTCACAAGTGCAGAATTTAACACCATGCTTGAACATAAATTCAATATTATTAAATCTTTGATTTCGAAATTGGATGATTTGCAGGAGCAAGAGAAGAACGAAGAACCACTACTTATCCTTTGTGCCAACTGTTGAAAGAAACACTGCCTTGGAAAGTGTCCACTTAGCGGTCTAAAAGTTTGTGAAATTTATGAGGATGGTCATGCAACCGAACACTACCCATCACTGCCACAATTACGAAAGGTACTCAGGGAATCAAGTAAGGAATCGAATAAATCTCCAAGTATAACTCAAAACCCAACACCATTTGATACTTGGAATAATGATTATTTTCCTCAGAAGGTTCCTCAGCATGGTTATAATCCTGCAATTCCATGGAAAATTTTCAATCCTCCTCAATTGAATATCCTACTTCGTGGCCGCAGTGGCCCTCACCTTGGCCCTCATCCTCAAGTCAGATATCTTCATGGCCTCAAGAATCATTTGGATCTTTCTCTCTAGGGAAATATCCCATGCAAATTCAATCATATGAGCACAAACAACAACCACAATTTCTTTCCAATGCACCATTAAGTTATCCTCCTTCATGGTCCCAGTCGTATGTGAAACCTTACCCTAGCCCTTATCCTTACCCTAAACCTAACCCTAATCCATACCCTAGTCCTAATCTAAACCCTAATCCATACCCTAACCCTAGTCCATACCCTAATCCACACCCTAGACCTAACCCTAATTTTAATTTAAAACCTGGACCTAACCCTAGTCCAAATCCTAATCCCAATCCAAATCCAAAGCTTAGTCCAAGCATTAACCAAAACCCTAGCCTAAACCACACCCTAAAACCTAATCTAAACCATCCGGTTGCACAACAGTTCGAACCACCAATTATTTCTGTTGATTCCCCTATTGAACAAAATGTTACACCTTCCATGTTGGAAAAGGGAATGAATCTGGAAACTTCCCCCATTACCATAGAACATTCACCCCAGGAAGATGTAATTCAAATACCACCAGAGGAGCAACCTTTGATTGGAACTTATTCTAAAAATGTTGTTGAAACTCAAAACCCTAGAATCTCTCTCAACCATTCTTCTCAATTTGAAAAGTAGATATTTGAACCTAAACTTGAGGGATTTATCTTTTCTCTTTCACCAAATTCTTTGTGCCTCCAGGAGAGTGACTATCAAACTGTGGAAGACTAGCATCAGTTGGAGAATCCTAAATATGTGGATTCCATTGAATCCTGGTTTTGAGCAGTCATCAAGCCATCTTATTTCCTCATCATTCGGAAACTATTGGTATCATATCAATTGAAGAAACTAGTTTCTCATGCTTTCGTATGCCTTGAAGTCTATTCTTTAAAACTAAGTGTGATTATAATGAGCATTTTGTTACGCACATGGCTTCATTGGAAGTACTCCTATACTTAAAATGGAGTCTTTTGCCTCTTAGGGTAAAGTAGGGTAGGAGAATAAATAAATAAAGCTGTTATAATGCTATTAACGTTTTGAATTTTAAAGCATGCCTGTTAAAACTACTTTTGATCCACATTAGTTGTTAACACACACATTTGTGACAAATCTTGTTGAGTACAATTCACTCTAATACCTTATCATTTTGCAAAATTAACCATGATTAATCACTCTAATAAGTTGTCATCTCGGATATATATATTTTCAGTTTTCCTTAGAAGGTACTATTGTAAAACCCCCTATGGTGGACCACCCTTGTAAAGATCATAATGAGCTATTCATGAGAACACTACAATTATTAACTCAAGGAATCTTCCAGTCATTGTCTGGGATATCTTTAATAAGTCCTTAGGGTAGAGGAATTAGCCAACAATGATTAGTCACTAAAAGCTTTTCACGCCATCATGTACTCTTAAGAAATAGATCTATCTCCCCACTTATTAAGTAACCTTTAAGTTTAATCATAATCAGAGTTTATCAAATATTTAGGGGAGGATAGGAGGTCTCGTGATGAGCCGACCTACCACGATAATAGGATCTAACATGCATGACATTACTGCAGCTGGTCACCAAGCCAGAGTAATGGCTTTCAGCCAAAAAGCTGGAAGATAGGAGGTCTCATCATGAGCTGGCATGTTCATTCATGTTACTTCTTGTGAGTGGCACTGTCATCAGCTGGTTACCAAGTCAGGACAATGGCCTTCATCTAAAGAGGAAAATAAGATAACTCTGAATCTGTATCTAGTAAGTGGGATACTGACATTTCGCTAGGTTAAAAGACATCCGTGTCGAGGTTATGGAAACCTGCGGGCAGCAGGGCCATGTCTGTGGTATTAAAGTTAACTACATATTATGATTTTCTTGGTTATCCTTCTCTTTCCCTAAGACTCATCCTTTTTCTTGGAAAATGGTTTTAAGACAATTTGAACATGATGCTTTCAGTTCTATCTTTCAGAAATCAAGAATCTTTGAATGATGTGGTAACCTTAGTGAAGGTAATCCTTTGTACTAGATTAAGAGGATATTTATTTTTGAATCTGAATAACAATATAATTTAGAGTGCTTGATAAATAGTTTGTTGATTAGTATCATAATTCACTTTAATTCTCATGGTAATCATGTTGGAAATATGATGCAGAGTGTTGTCCTTGATGGCAACCCACTAAATGAAGATGAAGACATGCGACTATTGACATGTGTTGTCCTTGATGGCAATTCACCTGATGAAGTTATTCTTGACTTGATGGACTTGGTAAATGATGTAAATCTGATGTGAAATGATGTTAGTTTGCAATATGATGCTAAGTGTTGTCATTGAATGGCAACCAACTTGATGAAGAAGATGGCAACTTACTTAATGAAGTTGTGCTTGATAGAATATGTTCTTGATGAAGTAAATCTGATGTATCTGCAGTGAGAATAGAAGGCAATGAAGAAAGGAATTCAGCATGTGCTAAATCTTGATGAAAAGAGTATGTCTCTGCTAAATCTTGATGAAAAGAGTATGTCTCTAGGAATACACAGATTTTCCTAAGGTAAGTCGCGTATGCACGCGGGAATAAACGTTCCAAGTCGCGTATGGGAAAAAGTGCTCATAAAGTGCAAAAACAGGGGCCCATGGTATTGAAGGCTCATGGTATTGTTATGACTCATGGTATTGCTTTGGCCCGTGGTATTGAAGACTCATGGTATTGCTTTGGCCCGTGGTATTGAAGACTCATGGTATTGATTTGGCTCGTGGTATTGAAGGCTCATGGTATTGCTTTGGCCCGTGGTATTGAAGGCTCGTGGTATTGCTTTGGCCCATGGTATTGAAAAAGGATAAACCTATATAAGGAGAAGAAATTCATTGTGCAAATCATTAGTGTGGGTGCAAGATGTCTGAGCTTGAATGAGTACTTCTCTGAAGTAGATCCGAATGTGGAAAGGGTTACACTGAAGATAAATCAATGCATGATGCACCAATGATGAAGAAGGGGATCTAGATCTGAATGCATTTGTATTTTGCGAGATCTCAACAAACTATCAAGCATCTAGGCAAACATCTGTCTGAAGGAAAAGGGTAAATCTGAACTGAACATCTGATCTGATGAAGTATGCTGCTCTGTAATGATTGAAGATATATACGCTACTTCGCCGCGGAGGAAGCGCGTATATACGCGGCTTCGCTGAAGTAAAAGCGTGTATGCGCAATGAAATATACACTGAAGTATACGCTGGTTTGTGTGGACGGAAGCGCGTATATACGCGACATCAGTGAAGGGAAAGCGCGTATGCAAACTAGGGTTTTACAAACAAGGGATTATGAAATATACGATATAACTCTCTGTGTTCTGTTATCACGATGCAATGTTGATAAGTATACGTAGTGATGTATACATTCTTAAAAAGTATGGAAAGGGTCCAGTATGAAAATATGATGAAATGTGGCCTGCAAGTGTTGTTCTATTGAAGTTGTTGGATCCGGTGTGAAAATTGATGAAACGTGGTCAAAGGTGGTGTGAGGTTGAAGCCTTCGATCGAAGTTGTAGCTCCCTTCAGGTGGTGAGTAAACGAGATCGGGAGTCGTAGCTCCCTCCGGTGGTATTAAACGAGATCAGGTCGTAGCTCCCTTCCAAGAAATTTATTAAGCAGTCGGGGGTTGGAGCTCCCTTCAGAGGTGAGAATGTGACACGGTGGGTGCCTGCGTGCTGGTCAAGTCTGCGCCAGCACATTTGTTGTAAGATGTTTTCTCTATAATAAAATATTGAAGGCTGAGCAACTGCAACGGTGGTTTTCTCCCGAATTGGGTTTCCACCTAAAAATTCTGGTGTTCATGTGTGATGCTTGGTGTGATGGTTTATTCTGTTCTTACTGCACATGTTTACTATTTATGGAACATCTGATGAACGAATAATGGAATGATATAAGCAAAGAACTAAGGACATAATTAGGTCTCTGTGTATACGCGGTACATGAAATATATCCACGTGTATCTAGTAATAAAAACTAAAGGAAAGTAGCATATGGGTTTTAAGGAATGAAAAAGTGAAAAGTTTTGAGTATGTAGTAAATACTGATTCACCCCCCCCCTCTTAGTATTTTTCCCAACAATTGGTATCGGAGCAGGTGCTTCTGTAGAAGCTTGATCGCTTGAAGGAGATCTGTCGCAATGGGAAGTCAAGAAAGAGTGATGTCTATAAAGCCACCTTTATTCAATGGAAGAAATATGATATTCTGGAAGGTACGAATAAAATCATATCTGCAAAGTCTTAGTGCAGATGTATGGGAAATCGTGGAAGAAGGTTATCAATACCCGGCAAGTATTCCTACGAATGCGAGTGAAAGAAAGAAGTATGAAATCAATGCCAAAGCGAGTGAATGTCTTATTGGGAAGCATGTATGAACCAGAATTTTCTAAAGTGATGCAGCTAAATTCAACAAAAGAAATATGGGACAAAATCATTCTGAGCTATGAAGGAGATACAAAAGTAAAAAGTGCAAAACTCCAAACCCTCAGAATTGAATATGAAAATTTGAAGATGCATAGTGATGAGAGTATTGCCAGTTTATTTTTACGTCTAAATGATATTGTAAATCGTATGAGAAGTTTGGGTGAAACCATAACCGATACTACTCTGGTGGAAAAAGTCTTAAGATCTTTGACTTCAAAATTTGAGTCAAAAGTATCAGCTATTGAAGAAAGGAAAGACCTGCAAACTCTTACTATTGTTCAACTACATGGTATTCTAACTGCTTTTGAAATGAGAAAAGAAGGTCCCTCTCAAATAAGAGAAGTTGTCTTTAAGGCATGTGCAAAAGGGAAAGAAAAGGAAGTTGTCAAGGAATCAAGTTATATATCAGAAGAAGAAGAAGCAAATTTTGTGAGAAGACTCCAACTAGGTACTGGAAGATTCAAAGGTAAGCTTCCCTTCAAGTGTTTTGATTGTGGAAGAGTTGGTCATTATGCTACTAAATGTCCTTATAGAGAAAAACATGATAAAGGGAAACAATTTGAAAAGGGAAAGAGTTATTATACAAATGAAGATAATGATGAAGTGTCCAATGAGGATGAAGAAGATTCTGACCAAGATCTGCAAGTGCTAATGGCAAAGAAGCAAAAGAAGAAGGTTACTCAGGGAAAGGAGATACCTCGGAAAATCATGTATAGCAAAAATTGAAGAAGATGAAAGCAGTTCGCGAAGATCTGAAAGTGCTCATGGCAAAAGAGCAAAAGAAGAAGCCTACTCGAAACAAATAAATCTCTCAGAAAACATGGTTAGCAGAAATTGAAGAAGATGAATCAGATAGTGATTGGGGTCATCCTTTGCATGATCTTAGTTGTACAAACAATAATGAAGTTTGTGAAAGTAGTGTTTTGGAAATATAGAAAGCTCTCAAGATCAAAGATGAAGAACAACAAAGAGCAATTGATAAGAAAGATTCTATCAACAAAGAGATGATCTCTCAAATGAAAGAACAAATAGAAATGCTGAATGGTCAGGTGGACAAGTATCAAAATCGTATTAAAGAACTAGAAGCAGAAATCAACGATCTAAATGCAGATCTCGAAATATCAAGCAAGAAGAATGAAGGACTTGAAGCTGCAATCATATTTCTACAAACAGATCTTGAAGCATCAAATAAGAAGAATGAAGAACCTCTGTCATTTGAAAAGGAAGGCCTTGAAGCAGAAATCATCTCTCTCAAATAAGATCTGGAAAAATCAAATAAGAAGAATGAAGAGCTGCAACAAACATGTGAAGGAAATAAAGATTGGTTGAAAGAAGAGATTCTAAATTTGAAGGATCAAGTTGAAGATGGAAGAAGAAAAGAAGAAAGCATGACAAAGCAATGTCAAGCCTTGGAGGTTGAGGTAAACATTCTCAAAGGTAAATTAGAAGAAAAGGTTAAACTTTTGAAGTTTCATGATAGTACTAACATTTTGGACAATATTCTGAGTAATCAAAGGTCTCCTGCTATCAAACATGGTCTTGGTTTCCATGAAACTGTTAAAGGAGAATCTAGCTCACAAGGAAGTGCCAAAAATTCAGAAGATGTCAATGCAAAACCTGATGTGTTGAAAGAAACAAAAGATCAACCAACAATCATGATTTCTCAAAGGAATTCATTCAAGAACGTTGAATGTTTTAAATGTCATAACTATGGGCATGTTGCAGCAAATTGCAGAAGCAGAACAATTCAGCCACAAATAAACAGGTACTTTGGTAGCTTCAAGGGATATTGTTTCTCATGTAACAAGTATGGACATAAAGCAGCTGATTGTAAAAGAAGGAAGATCAGAAATACTCATTATAATTCTTATTACTCTGGACACATGAGATGTTATTCTTGTAACAAGTATGGACATGTAGAAAAGGAATGCAGGTTGAACAGATATGAGAAATTGGATAACTTCCAGCACACAAATAGAAAGTTTAAACAAATCTTGAAAAAGATGGAGGGATGGAATAAGAATCAATCTAGAGAAGAAAAGGATATTTTTGTGGATGCTCTAGAAGACAATGATTTTCTTGAAGAAAACACTCAATTCAAGATGGAGGACCGATCAGAAACGTAGGGAATTCTGACCCTACTGCAGTCATCCGCTTCTGAAGCTTACTTCTCTTATTGACTGCAGGAATAATGTGGGATACATTATCAGATTTAGTAATGTATCGTGACAGGGGGAGCAATGTATGATGTCTCTCATGGTTGATTTGATTATTCTGGTTATATGTATTTCTGACAGTGCATCTGATGTGAAGAAGACAGGTACATGAGGCATAAGTTCAGGGGGAGATGAAGGAAAGTGAAATTTTCAATGTGTCACTTTCCATACGCGGGTTAGGTGAACTAAAGTCGCGTATACACGCGAGTTTCAGCAGACACAGTCGCGTATGAAATGATGATAAGAGAATTTATCTGCTAGCTGAAGATCTGGAGTAGAGGCTCAGGGGGAGCATCAGTCTGACTGTTAATAACTGTATTATTGACTCAATATCAGCTTAGTTTCTCAGTTCTAAATAATGATGATATGATACATGGTTTCTTGTGTTGAAGATTGTGGATGAGTCTTGTTTTCTTGTTGATGGAGAATATTCATGAGATGAAAGTCCTATAATTGAGAGATAAGGGCAGCCCATGCAGAGATTGTTGCTGATGACTTGCTGATGAACGTATTCAGGTTGCACAAGTTAAGATGGAGCACTGGTTCAGGGGGAGCACCAGGTTGAATACTAATGATTGCATTGTTGGCAATATGACTGCTTATTCTTTGGTTTTTGTGATACTCATGCTTAAATGATGATGACCTGGTACATGGCTTATTATGATGAGGTTTTGAGATCTGTTTACTGAATAGTATCTTGAGTGCTCACACATAGATGAATTTGAAGTCGTTTGATTCAGAAACAAGGATAGATCATGCAGAGTTTGTTACTATGGTTGAGATCTTTTGCCTACTTATGTTACTTCATGTTAAATCTTGAAGATCATGGTGATATTGGACCACTTGGATGATTGACACAGAGTTGAAAATAGTGTTCTGGTATGATAATCTCTCTTGAAAAGATTGTATTGATGCTGCAAAGAATCTGATGGCTTGGTTACTAATGGGCTTATGCTACAACTGTTGGGTGACGCTTGAAGACACAACTGCACTGTTCTATCTATCTGTAGTCCAGGGAAGCATTCAAAAGAAGCTGAACACTGTCTTTTTCTCACAGAGGATCAGATCTGGTTAAAATTTAGAAGATGGAATTGGATATGCGGGTTTCCTGAAACACAGTCGCGTATATACGCTAGTTCCTGCACAGAAAAACGCGTATGTTTGGTTGCTGACAATTTTTGGTTGGTTCATCTCTCTTCAGCATAGCTGCAGTGCTGTTTGGTATCTCTGATACTGTTTGGTATCTCTGGTGGTGTTCCAGTTCTCATAATTCTGTTTCTAATGTTTTGATAAAGATGCCTTGATGATTTGTTGGTGATGAAAGTGTTCAGGATGCACAAACTAAGGGGGAGCCTTAGTCATTTGGAAAGGATGCTTGGATGCACAGATTCAGGGGGAGCATTGGCTTTGCTGAGTATAATGCATTATTGGCATTATGATGGTTCTGAAATATGTTCTCTTTCTTGAGGACTTTCTGGTGTTGGTCTTAAAAGTTATATTTGTAGTTTGATGAAAAGGTCTTGTTGAGACCCATGGTGTAAAATTGTAATGTAAGGACCTGTCAAACTTGTAAACCCACTTGGTTGGGTAGCTGAGTCAAATTTTGTAAACCCACTTGGTTGGGTAGCTGAGTCAAATTTGTAAACCCACTTGGATGGGTAGTTGAGTCTCATATGTAAATCCACTTGGTTGGATATTTGTTGTAAGTATGAGTCTTTGGTGATAGGAAGTTCATAGAGTCATGTACTTCATTGAAAATATGTTTTAAAGTTTCAGCTTGAACTCAGGGGGAGCTTGGCCACTTCAGTACATATCAGATCTGCAGAACGCTTCTTCCACATGAGGAGAAAAGGGGAAGAGTATGTTGGTTTTTGATCCGCCCTTTGCCCTTGATGTCAAAGGGGGAGAGTGACATGGTGTTTGAATGAAGAGAAAGAATGGTGTCAAATATTTGGGAGAGTGACATGGTGTCTTAATGTATCTATCTATTGTGGTAACCAAACACCATCATGGTTGCCATCAAGTCCAAAGGGGGATATTGTTGGAAATATGATGCAGAGTGTTGTCCTTGATGGCAACCCACTAAATGAAGATGAAGACATGTGACTATTGACATGTGTTGTCCTTGATGGCAATTCACCTGATGAAGTTATTCTTGACTTGATGGACTTGGTAAATGATGTAAATCTGATGTGAAATGATGTTAGTTTGCAATATGATGCTAAGTGTTGTCATTGAATGACAACCAAATTGATGAAGAAGATGGAAACTTACTTAATGAAGTTGTGCTTGATAGAATATGTTCTTTATGAAGTAAATCTGATGTATCTGCAGTGAGAACAGAAGGCAATGAAGAAAGGAATTCAGCATGTGCTAAATCTTGATGAAAAGAGTATGTGATGTAAATCTGATGAAAGAGTATGTCTCTAGGAATACACAACATTTTCCTATAAGTCGTGCATGCACGCTGGGAATGTGCTCCAAGTCGCTAAGATAAAGGAAAAAGTGCTCATAAAGTGCAAAACAAGGGGCCCGTGGTATTGAAGGCTCATGGTATTATTATGATTATTATGACTCATGGTATTGCTTTGGCCCGTGGTATTGAAGACTTCATGGTATTGCTTTGGCCTCGTGGTGGACAAGACTCATGGTATTGATTTGGCTCGTGGTATTGAAGGCTCATGGTATTGGCTCGTGGTATTGAAGGCTCATGGTATTGCTTTGGCCCGTGGTATTGAAAAAGGATAAACCTATATAAGGAGAAGAAATTCATTGAGCAAATCATGAGTGTGGGTGCAAGATGTCTGAACTTGAATGAATACTTCTCTATGAAGTATATTTGTATGGAAAGGGTAAAGGATTGATGATAGATATGAATCTATGATGCACCAATGAAGAAATGATGAAGCGGGATATCTAGATCTGAAATGTATCTGTATTTGCTAGATCTGGTTTATGGAAGGCCTAGATCTGTGATGAGGCGAACATCTAGGCGAACATATGTCTGAAGTAAAGGGTTGAATCTGAGCTGAATGTCTGATCTGATGAAGTATGCCGCTCTGTAATGATTGAAGATCTATACGCTACTTCGCTGTGGAGGAAGCGCGTATATACGCAGCTTCGCTGAAGTAAAAGCGCGTATGCGTAATGAAATATACACTGAGGTATACGCTGGTTTGTGTGGACTAAAGCGCGTATATACGCGACATCAGTAAAGGGAAAGCGCGTATGCAAACTAGGGTTTGCTGAAGCAAGGGGTATGAAATATCTGATCTGTTCTGCTGTGTTTCTGCTATCTGATCTGTGTTGATAAGTATCTGTTGGTGATGTATGTTTGTGCTTAAAAGTATGGAAAGGGTCCAATCTGAAAGTATGATGAAATGTGGCCTGCAAGTGGTGTTCTATTGAAGTTGTTGGATCCAGTGTGAAAATTGATGAAACGTGGTCCAAGGTGGTGCTGAAGGTTGTAGCCTTCAGTCAGGGGGTTGTAGCTCCCTTCCAGGTGAGGCTGGTAAACGAGATCGGGGGGTCGTAGCTCCCTTCTAGGTGAGGCTGGTAAACGAGATCGGGGGGTCGTAGCTCCCTTCCAGGAGAGGCTGGTAAACGAGTCGGGGGGTCGTAGCTCCCTTCCAGGAGAGGCTGGTAAACGAGCGCAGGTGGGTGCCTGCGTGCTGGTCAAGTCTGCGCCAGCACATATGTTGTAAGATGTTTTCTCTATAATAAAATATTGAAGGCCGAGCAACTGCAGCGGTGGTTTTCTCCCGACTTGGGTTTCCACCTAAAAATCCTGGTGTTCATGTGTGATGCTTTGTGTGATGGTTTATTCTGTTCTTACTGCACATGTTTACTGTTTATTGAACATTTGATGAATGAATAATGGAATGATATAAGCAAAGAACTAATGATATACTTAGATCTCTGTGTATACGCGAGTTGCATGAAATATATCCACGTGTATACGCGAGTTTACTAAAGGAAAGTAGCGTATGGGTTTTAAGGAATGAAAAAGTGAAAAGTTTTGAGTATGCAGTAAATACTGATTCACCCCCCCTCTCAATATTTTTCCCAACAAATCAGAGTGATGAAATAATCAATGATGACTACTCACAAGGTGTTGGTTTCCATCAATGCTTATTGATTGTAGTTGCCTCTAAATATGTGTTGCATAACCTAGGTACAAGATTATTATCGTAGGTGCAGTAATATTGTGTTAGTACTTTTGAAATTGCACCTCTTCAGTGAAATTTGATTATTATCATAAGAATTTGGATAGAAACAAAATAGGGAATTCATTTGGAACAAGGTAACAGGTATGTGCAACACTCTTTTCTCCATAATTTCTACCCGATCTTGTTTTATCATTTCACATGGTTTTAGCTGGTAATGTAATAGTAATACCAATGTTTAGGGCTAATGAATGCATTACAATATCAAGAATCTTCATCCTTGCTTACTGAAATCTTTACTGACATACTTATCGGAAGCATAGCTTAATCTTCAAGCATGTCCCCTGCCTTCTTCTAGGGTTTTATAGTCTAAAGGTTTGGCTTGCATGAGGACGTGCAAGAAGTTCAGCGTGGGGGGATGTTGGGCTGCCTTTTTGTCTGAATTTTTACAGTTTTTATCAAAAAATTACCTTCTTGCACCTAGTGTTCTATCATTACTAAACCTGTTATGTTGTTAATTAGAGCCATTAGGGACAATAACTATTTATTTGTAAATTCCTTTTTTTAATTAGTTTGGAATGTATTTGTGTGTAATAGTTTCATTAATAAGTTCCTTCTTGGTGGCAGATTCTCTATCCTTGGAAAAACCGGGGTTAAGCTTATCTCCTTTGTCCCTTGTTACACCTACCGTCTCATTTTCAGCATCAACATTGTCACATTCTTCCAGTTCAACATCAGTTTATTTGCAAAAATATTTACAAACAATATTAAGAATGGCAACTTGGTTGATGCTATGAAAGCTTCAGAACGTATATTGCGTAGTCGATTTAACCATGCTAAACTTGATCTGGACATGGCAGATGCAACTTATGGTTCATGGAAGCATGGTTGCAAAACTTGAGCTTTGAAGGAACACATTCAAGCTCTCGACAAGGATCACCAAAATCACGGTTATGTTCATATATTTGTTCTAAGAGCATATATCCTGGAAGATTCATACAATCAGCTTCGAATGCATTAAACAAGACAGTTATTGGAAAAACAACTTTAAATGTGACTTTGATAGCACAAATATGCATGCACCGAAGAGGGACTCATATGTGGCGCAGAGGAGCTGATTTGGATGGAAATGTTGCTAAATTTGTGGACCTGACATATAAGCCTGGCTTTAAAATAATAAATCTAGAAGATGCACCCAAGGTAGCAGAGGGCCATTTTTCTGATTTGAGGAGAAGATATGGATCTATTACAGCTGTTGATTTAGTCAATCAGCATGCAGGTGAAGGCCTTTTGAGCCAAGCTTATGCAAATACCATGCAAGACCTTGTCAATGATGAGATAAGATATGTGCAGTTTGATTTTCATAGAGTCTGTGGAAATATACACTTTGAGCGTTTGTCCCTTCTGTATGACCAAATTACGGATAATGTTAAGAAGAACATATACTTTTTGTTGTCTACTGGACGAGAAACACTTGAGGAACAAAAAGGTGTCATAAGAAGCAATTGTATTGATTGTTTGGATCGCATAAATGTGACACAGAGCATGCTGGGAAGGAAATCTATGGAAGCCCAACACAAACCACTTGGGAGGCCACCTGATTCATATTTTGTGGGATATTTCTCACAATACGATGCTCTAAGCTTAGATCCAGAAGGGAAAGGAGCACTAGAATAAAATTATACAACGTTGGGAGTCTTGGGTAGGCTGAATGAGGAGGGAGATTTTCTCCCAATATCATCATCACCCACTCTCATTTTAGCTTCTGCATTGTGGAAGGAGAAGAATGGAAGGAATGGCCTTCCAACATATACCTTTGGCATAGGAAATTTCAAGGAGGAGAGCAGCCACATGACAGACATTTTAGTTGATACATAATCAGCGTTGTCATTGTTGGGGAGTTTAGATCCATATTGGAAATCCCAACTTTTGGTGGATTATTCCAAGGATCTTCACACTTGCATGATACTTGATGACCAGTTGCATGAAGAGGGATATTTAGTCCAAGAAGGAGTCATCTATCATCATGGTAGGATCTTCTTGTCTAGAGCTTCCAAGCTCAAGGAGAAGTTTCTACAAAGGGCCTATGAAGAAAAATGTTTCAGCCACACATATTCCATGCGGATATATAACATCATCATGAGGAGCTCTGATTGGGAAGGCTTTGAAGGAGAAATACATAGCATTTTCAAGAATGCATAAACCATGTCAAGTTGGGACAACAACATGACTCTATGAAATAGTTATTTCAGCCATCTCTTCCTTCTTTTGAGAGAGGAGAAAGATCTATGCACCACTCCAGTTGGACAAGGAGGATTGTTGGTAAGGACATACTAATGTAAATCATGTTTTATTTTCTGAGTGTATGTATTATTTTACCATGTGTATGCAAGCCATGACTCCAAGAATGAGTGTTGTACCTTATAAAATTCATGGCCAACTTTGGGCCACAAAAATTCCTGAATATGGCCACTCCCTTGGAGGACAAAGGGAGATCTTGCTTCATGATGGGTGTGTTCCTAAAGCATCAAATATATCTCACAGTTTAAGCCATGGTGAGATGACATGGGTAGTAGGTAAGTGGTGGGGAAACCACTTACCACATATTGATCTAATGTAGTCAGGAGATGCACTGCACTGGTTCCACATGTGGGACTATGACCCACCTCCATATGCACAAATTTATGTTTGTTTGTATGTAGTTTTTCTCCCATAGATTGATGATGTACTTGTACTTTTTATGGGAATGTATGGAGGGAGGATGGGAGGTATCTATGTGCCCTATGGGATGGAAACTATCCATGTACCTTATGCTACATGTTTCAGGGAGAAACTTGGGAAAACCATGTTTGTTTCATTTGAACTATTGTCTCCTTATGGGATGGACTATTTTCATCTCATGAGAACTTTGGAGGAACAATTCATGGAGGGATGGATTGGTGAACACTTAGCTTATGGCGGAAGCTTATCACATGTTGGTGTCACCAATGGAGGAGGAGAAGAGTTGTAGCACTGACCTTATCAGTTGCTTGAGGACAAGCAACATTTAGGAGGGGAGGACTGTAATATTCCCAATTAGTCCTAAGCTAATTGGAATATTCATTTTTGTTTTATTTCTTTGTTTTAAGAATAAAAGTGTAAAGGAGGTCCATAATACTCCTAAACAATGAATAAATCAAGGCCAAATGTAAAAAGGTTGAATCTTGGCTGCTAAATCAAGCACCCTTAGGTGTGAAAAGGGGCTGGACATTTTGATTGGGTCAACCTTGACCAAATCTACAGGGTTGTCATGGAGGAGTGGCCATCAATGAGGCACAACGCATTTTTAGATGGAGATGTCTTGTGTGAAAGAAGTGATCTCATTGGAAATGGTTTAGGTTTTGCAAGCTCTTAAATTATAAAAGGAAGAGGATGGCAGCATGAGAGTGTTGCTGATGATATTATATTTTTCTGAGTATATGGTCTGTTTAGAACTATCTCATTCTCTTCCTTTTTAGCTGAGAATAACGTTGTTTAGCATTGGGTATTCCTGATCGGGAATCCCATCTCTTTCCTTGAGAGGCCTCTTGGAAGAGTTTGTGTTGCATAGTCCACTATCTGGTTGAAGGCCAAGCTTCTTCTTTCAACTACAACACAGATCCTGATGAGGGTTTCATTGTGTTTGCAAGCTGCAGCAAGTGGAGGTTAGATCTATTCAGATCTAAGTCTTTTCAGTGGAGGAGGCTTCTATTCCATTGGGAGGAGAGTATTGGACATATTGAGCTTCATTTTATGATATTGACATGGGGCCAAACATATTTGAAACCCTATAGCACAGTTTTACTTCTAGATCTACATTATTCTTGTAGGTGTTGTTGCAAGGTCTTTTGGCACACCATCTGGAGAGTTGGTTTTCAAGTGTTGGGGATCTTCCCTTCACTTTGGAGATCCATTGGAGGGGGTCATTCTCTTGTTCATATCAGATCAGATCCAGTTCTACATCTGAATATTTCTGCAGATCTACATCTTGTACATGGTGTAATGCTAAAAACCCCAAGGGGATTCTGAAGAAGAGCCTATATAGTGTATGGATCTATTATAGATCTGAATTTTCATGCACTTATTTTCTCTAGATCTAAAGTGTAATCTACAACTATTTTGAGCCCAATAAAATAATGTTGTAAGGCTTTTTCCAGTCTATATACATGGTTGCAGCACCTCTTTTTGAGGATTTTCTTCTATTGGAGACTTGTATTTCCTGTTATGCATCTTATGGGCCATATTGTACATCTATTTTTCTTTTAAAGAGAGGATCCATACAGGTGAAATAGATTATAGAGGAGAGGAATAACCTGTTTCTGAGTTTTTATTAATTACCCAACATTTCGGACTGTCTATGTGAGTCCATCATCAGGGGTACACGTCAAGGTTCTTTGAAAAATTGAGAGAAAAGGGCAAAAGGATGTATAAATAAATAGAGGATAAAGAGGATCTACATGAAAAAATTCATGAAAGTCGGCTTTAAGATGGGAGAGAATTTTAGGAAAAAATCTAATTTAATTTTTCAGATTTATGGATAATTAAATTTAAGTTGTAATATGGAATATTATTATAAATGGATAATATATTTTTGAAATGAAATATTTTAGATAATGTATTAAAATAGTATATATAATTAGAATAACTTATTAAGTTAAAATTTAATGTAAAGTTGTTTCTTTGATTTTACGAAATTAAAAATATTTTATGTTATTTTATTTTTATTTATTTATTTATTTTTATTTTTATTTTTTATTTTTTATTTTTATATTTTTATTTATTTTTTTATTTTTTTTAATAATAAAAGGATGGCTTATATAACTAAATGATTTAAAATATTATTTGTTTAATTTATTAATTATTAAATTATAGTGATAACTAATTGGGTAGCTAAATCTATGATTTTAATTATTAATTTACTAGTTTATATACTTATGTTATTTTTCTATTTATCTAATTATTTACCATTATTTACTTATTTTATTTTATTTATTTATTTATTTATTATTATTATTATTATTTTATTTTTTTTAATAAATAAATTTTTTAATTCTTTTTTTTTTTTTTAATTAATTTTTTTTTTTATTAAATTTATTTATTTATTTATTTATTTTTATTTTTATTTTTATTTTATTTTTCCTACTGTAAATAAATTTGAAAGGTCTCCATATTGGCCTCCTACTTTTTCTTTGATGATCTACATTATTTTCTTGCAAATATGCATTGTATTGTTGCATTCCCCATTTGGGAATATTACATCAACATCCCACGATGACCCCAAAAGTTCCCTTAGACCCACAAATCCAAAAAAATGGTAATTCGATTCATCCTTTCTAGATCAGTCTCAAGATCCATGACTCGAATATTCACAATTGCATGCTTGATTCAAGCACCTCCCATAACCTCATGCACAAGGAGATCATGGAAAAAAGAAGGCTCAACATAATTCGAGAATATCATGATCTTTATTCTTTTGACACACGCAGAGTTAAGTTATTAGGTGTCATCAAATATTTGGTAGTTGTCTTGTCCTAGGTCTCGATTAAAGGTGTGGTTATAGATATAGTTGTAGCAGATGTTCCTCGCAATTATGGGTCGCTTCTCTTGAGGACCTAGGGTGCCAAGCTTGGAAGATCACTCTAGCTAGTCCTCTCCTATGCTACCATCCCTATCTTCAGAGAAGGTACTCGTCGATTGTATAGGGAGTCTATATTAACTTATACAATTAGTTCATAACAAAACCCTGAGAACTCCCCAATTTACACTTTTGAAGAAAACATGGGAAACTTTGTGTTATCACTGGAAAATAAGACAAGCAAAGATGACATTATTAAATGTTAAGCAGAAGGATTTACAGGGTTGAGGCACAGTAGAGACTTTGAAATTTTTTTAAAATATCTAAGGTCCAGAAGAAAAATCAAATTGCGCACTCAAGACACTAGCAGAATGCACCTTTGCGCACATTTTTCTTCAATAGGTGCGCCTTTGCATAGCTTTCCCTCAAAAATCCACACATACCTGAGAGTGGCGGAAGTCACTTTCTAGGACCACAAGGTACACTCGAGGAAAATGATCCCACACTTGAGGCTACCCAAGGACAGCCACCTAAGCCTCCTTGGACCTCAAGGGATCACACAATAGAATCATGTGGCACATAATGGAATCAACCCATTCTCTTGGGTCACCATCCATCAATGTACCAAGAGAGGGAAGGAGAGTTTGAATTCATCTATAAAAGGCCACCAGGATATGAAAAAGGGGAGAGCACATTATTTTGTTGGCCAAAATTGCTTTAAAGCAATCCAGTAGTGTGTAATCTGGAGTAGAATTAGAGAGGGGATTCAGTTGTTGGCCATCCAACAACCCCAATCCTTTGGAGTAGAGAGAGAGACCTTGCACCAAGCAGCTAGGAGGCAAAAAACATCCTTTCATCGGGTCTTAGAACTCCATAGTTCTAAGGGACCCTTGGAAAGTGTGTAAACATACTATCTTTTATTCCTAATAGCACACAATAAGAGGGGAAATTGACGCCATCGTTAGTATTATTATGTTGTTTGAATCTATATGAGATTTCATGTTTTTTGTTTAGTTTAGTCTTGTTTCTCTCTACATATGCATACTACATCATTATCTAGTGTGTTTTTTTATAACATGTTCACTAACCTTCTAAATAATTTTTTTATCTGCCTCTGACCATAATCTTAAGAGGTAGTGACCACTCCTCTTAAGCAAGTGTGGATTGGTACACTTGTGCACCAAATCCACAAACATAGGATTGGCGACTCCACTGATTTTACTTTCTAGTTAATGTGGTTGTGCCTAGTTCAGGGATCTTTTTCTTTGCTCTAGAGTTTGGCTTGAACAACCCCTCTTCTCTTCTTCTCTGCCAGTTCACCCTCAGTGAGAGGTCGAAGTTCAAAAGCTTGAAAAAAATTGTTGCAAGAAATTCGCGTGCATTTTACATTGACAGATGTGCTCGACCACATGCATTCAATAGTGACCTGCGCGAAGATTGCGTGTCTATGTAAGACATTTGCACGTGGAAACCAGAGGCAGAAAATTTCTGCTATTTCCCTTCATTTCTTGTTTGTAAAGTAACTGGCAGCCCATAATAAAACTGGCATCACTGTGTGATGTGTCCCATGACTAGTTAAAACTCACTGTTGGCTACATTTGAGTAGTTCTAGGTGTTAGTTTTAAAATTTCAAAGTTTATTTTCACAAAAAAACCACATAGTTTATGTAGGGGGAAATTTACTTGCAATATGAAATAACTAATTTTTTGTGAGCATAGACACCAAAAAAACATAGGTAATTAGCTAAAGTAAGTGGCCCTAGTCCACACATGCTTCGCTAAATTTTTCATGTTTTCCTAGTTTAAAGTCATTAATTTTAGTTTAATGTTTTGGCACTAGGATTTAATTATCCTTAGAGAGCAAGTAATCTCTACTACCTTTGCACCTTTTGGTGGCCCTAGGAAAGCATATGAATGATCTCTGCTGATAATTTTCCATCTCCCTTTAGTTGATCACTTAGATTAACTAGGAAAAATTTTAAACGGCCCATATCCGCACATGATTTTCTTTTAGCAAAGGAGAACCAAACGTAGATTAATAGGGGATTTGAAAAGGTTCACCGCATATCCACATGTTAAAACTATGTGATTATTCACCTCTTTATCACACACTTTCACATGATAAGTGAATCAAATCAACCTTAAAACTAACTTATCTAAACTCATTAACTCTCCCCATAGGGGCCACAAGAGGAATTATAGCTTAAGTTAGGACCAACGGGGTAGGCATCCAATAAACCACCTTGGTGAGTTTACATCTTGAAACATAGAAATTGAATTTTTAGGAAGCTTTTAAATTCGTCTATGTGCCCATGGAAAAGAAAACCCGAGCGCCCAAGAGACTCGATTTAGAGGGGGTTAATCTTAGGGCCAGTGTGTGCAGTATTATTCGGGGCTACCTGACCCATCTAATACTCGGTACTGGTAGTTGATTTACCAAGAAGCTCAAGATTCGAACGCTCATGTAGGACGATGATACTTAGTGGCAAAATCTAGGGCATCCTTCATAAACCAGGGACAAGGACCAAAATATGCCTAGTCCCCAGTACAAAACCCACCCATGCAGAACAACGCACATGTGAAATTTTTGCAGCCTTCCCAAGCACAATCGCGCCAACCATACAATCAGTAGAATCATACCTATCCTCATAATGCCACAAGGAGAAAATTAAAAAATAAGGAAAGGGTAATCCTCGACAGGGGGGAAAAAATCGACAATGCCCTCCACGATCTCAGGCTAGAGGCAACTCCAGCTGAAAGCAAAACCAGGAGAAAAGAAACTCCCAAGGTTAGAACAAGAGGGTGAATCTTCTGACCAACCACTCTTGTTCAATATGTAGTGAGTACAACCATTACACTCATCACTGTCCCGATCTCCCTGAGTTGAAGAAGCTTCAAGGTAAATGTGGACAAGGGGGATCCTCACAGTAAACAACCATCATGCAGGAGCCTTTCCCCCATCAAGGGACAGTTAGCACCCACTAACAACAAACATCTCCTGACGATTCCAGAAAAAACAACCACGAAATCTACATGACTGGCGAAGAAATTTTTCTTCAGACATGGAACCGGAACTACGATACCCCACTAGACACTAATTCATCAAGGGTTAGTGCAAGTGCACCAAGAGCACCATTGACCATATCAAATATACCTATTAAACCTTTGCCAAAAATGGCTAAGGGACCAACTAGGCAGGCAGGAAACCATTACAAAGCGACCCATAACTATAGCATTGTGGATGATTTAGGCCCAATCTCCCACCACCATGTCAGCTTTGGAGGTATTAAAATCATTCCCAAAGCAAAGGAAAGCATTACTTTCCACATTACGTGCCATCGACCCTACCGATTCACACCTAATGGCCTTCGATTTAGATAAAGGCACCCCTACGCTTCCTTAGATGGTCGCCTTTTAGATACTAGTGTCGGTTCAAAACATCACCATTCACCGTTGTATCATTGACAAGGGTGCATCCACGTGCATCATGTCAAAGAAATTCTGGTAGAAGTTAGGGTCTCCTGAGCTAAATCCATCAGACATCACACTCATAGCATACGACGGGCGCCCATCAACTCCCATCGGTCTCTACCAAAACATCTTGGTCTGCTTAGATGACAAGATGGTCCTTATAGAGATTGAAGTCTTGGATGCTCAACTGGATTAAAATATACTCCTTGACCGAAGTAATATTTACGCCATGTGAGCTATAACCTCCTCTGTCTTCCGAACTATTATGTTCCCCCATGAGGATCGCATCATTACTTCGACCAATTGACATACATGACAAGTAACCCCTAACAAATACTAATGTCATCCTACCCTATGTAGACACATCTGGTGAGATGCTTACACGGTACCAAGAATATGACCCCAGCTTGTTCAAACTGTCGTCCATTGTTGGGTCATTCCTAGGAGACCCCCCTATTCTACCAAAATCATCATTTGATGTCACACACGGTCCAGTGTGAATGATGTACACATCAAGAACTGAAGCCAACCAAGAGATGGAGACAAACACTAACAACACCGATTCCTCAACCATGACAACCTCTCTAGACTACGCCCCCTCCCAAACTCCTTTCGTCTATCCCCCAGCTTGTTTTGTATCCCAGCAGGTCTTGGCCACCATGGTGTTACCAAACGTATCATTTGCGCTCCCAGTTTGGTACATGGTCCCACTTACTGGGATGGGAGCCACGCACATCACCTCTACAGGGTTAATCCCCCTCACCCCTGGGGAGGCCCCACCGATTTAGGAGACTGTCACAAACATCCTTGCGAAGGCAATTCCCATTGTAAAACTGATGGTTACAACCAAGAACACCAATAAAAAAGGGAAGAATATTGAGAATCCCACCATGCAACGGGAGTTACAACCTTGCACCATATGCGACATAGTAGGCCACCCTACCCACATGTGCCCAGAGATGGATGAGTTAAAACCACTCCTGAGCTGTGCAGCAAATATCGCAGCCACAAGTTCCCATAAAAGGGAACAAGCCAGCAAAAATCAAGGCAAGGCATTGCATACCAATCACGCATGTGCTATCTACATCAATTATGGGCACTATACCCATCATTGCCCAGAAATTCCATGATAGAGGAATTCCTTACATGCCCTCGAACAATCCTATCAAGAGGATCCCTTCATCCAATCAGCTGGAGATGAACCTCGCATTATTTTATACCTACATGAGGAACTATACTCACTTGAAAGACTAACATTCATCTTCCCCCCTCCTATCATACGTTGTGCAATGTGCGATGAGCATGACCACTTCATAGATGAGTGTGCAACTCTGGAACTCATCCACAGGTGGTATCCAATAGAGTGTGTATACTATGTTGGTTTGTGAGCATCACAGTTTACATGTCTAATATGTGCTGACAACCACACATTATAACAGTGCCATTACATCCCTCGATTTTGCTTAGCACTAGCTAATTTGCGCTCAGCCATAGTTCGCCTCTCCCTAGAAGATGGCTCAGACACTGAATCCATGAATAGCTTGACAACCCAAGAATATGTGACGAGTAGATCCATCCTCTTCATGTCAGCAGAAAAGCGGCTAGTCGGCGAACCCTTAGTCACCCCCAACCACCCTCCACAGAAAAGATCAACGTGTGTGTTATGTAACACAGAAAATCATGTGGTCCCCACTTGCCTTGACTTAGAAGCGCTACATCGCTGGTACCTAGTCATGCCATCAAACGAACAAGATGGGAACCCCATTTCTAGGATGTTTTGTCTAGTGTGTCAGGGCAATCACCATGAGCAGCGTTGTACCTATATCTCGTGAGTACACCCTCTAATTGACATGATACATCTATTAGACACGAAACATCGGGACCTTATCAATCCAAAATGTAACGACCAACGTGGAAGGCAAAACACCCACAGGAAGTCTACTCCATACCCATTTCGGCATATTGGGAAAGTTAGGAAGGCGTGCCAACCAAGCATGACCCAGGTTCAACCTAGGATAACAAGCGGGCTATGTGACAGAATTGGCCACCATGTCAATCAGTGCAAAGAACTAAAGCACCTCGTAAACATTTTTCACATAGTCTATTCCCTCTCGCAAAGAAATCTCTCTAACCAATAGAAAATCACACAACGCTATTGTCGGATTTGCTCACATTATCATCATACAATAAAATGTGATCATCTCTAGAAGATTAGAGTGGCAAGAGAGGCATCAAGTCTACACTCCATAAGAGAGTTAGACATACCCAAGCCACAAACTCGAAAATGGCAGCAGAGGACCCTCTTCTCTAGGCATGACCCCTACCGAGCATCCACTTTTGAGACGAAGAGTAGTTTTAAATCCCATACAATCTACTTACATGGCACAGTGGTACCATGCACCATTTTCACTAGCCATATCCACGAATCAGAGGCATTCCCACAAATGGAAACATTCAGACACCTCTGTACTAGGCACAACTTCCATCTCACGGGAAATTCCCAGCCTAATAAGGAGTCTAGCCTTGTGCTCACACAAGCCCCCATAATGGAATTTCCTCCCTCGCCAAATTTTGATGACATGATACACCATATACGATTCAGATCATCATGTATCAGAACTATGACTCGGGTTGTCTACTCATCTTCCATATGTGTCAAGTCAGCTGCAACTACGAGAGTGGCTATACCAATGAAAATGCAAAACCAATCAGTATGCACTCTATCAACCTCGTCCGGTTCAACCAAGTCGACGATGGAATCTTTTTCGTGTCTTTCAACCAACTCCATTTGGACCGAACCTCTTTTGCAAAACCTTGCATAGAATCAATCCCCCTTAGGATCCCTATTTCACTCAAATAAGGACATCCTGGAGTCCATGACGAAGCCAGATTACCCATGGGATGCAATGCATCACTGCTCACTCTTTCTCCAAAGAAAAGAATTCAGTCCTAAAAAGACAAGGGAACAAAAGATTTATGCGATTGAATCAAAATATTTCCTCCCGTCACGAAAATTTGATTGTTTCAAAAACCCCATCCCAACGCCCGATGCGTTCGAGGAAGGAAACATGTCAAACATTTCACCTACCATCAAGGTGAACATATCTCAAAATCCTAGAAAGTTTGAAGAAATCTCACTGGGGGTAGCATGTTCACCAGAAGAGATAACCTCTTATACCCAATTTCTATAGGAGTATAGAGATATCTTCGCATGGAACTACTCAGAGATTCCTAGGATTAGTTCCACTATCGTAGAGCACCATATTGACACCGAGCCTGAAGTACTACCAATATGGAAGAAACAGCGTCAACTGCACCCATCCAAGGCAGAAGAAATAAAACGAGAAATCAACAAGCTTCACAAAACCGGGTTTAGCTACCCCATTGCTTACACATCTTGGGTTTCCAACCATGTTCCCATCATGAAAAAATAGGGCACCATACATGTTTGCACCGATTTTCTCGATTTCAACAAAGCATGTCCCAAGACAAATTACCCTACCCCATTCATTGACGAAATCATCGATGCCTGTGCAGGTCACGAGGCCCTCTCCTTTATGGAAGGATTCTCTAGGTACAATCAAATTCAAATCCGCCACGCTGACCGGTACAAAACTACGTTCACTACCCCCTGGAGCACATTCGTATACAAGGTAATGCCATTTGGCCTAAAAAATGCAGGAGCCACCTTCCAGAGGACCATGAATTACATATTTCATGAATTGTGACACCTTATCCTCGCTTACTCGGATGACCTCACCGTCCGATCCAAGAAGCATTCAGACCACCTCGAGGATCTGTGACTGGTATTCCAATGATGTCGACAATACAACCTATGCTTAAACCCCCTCAAGTGCATCTTTTGCATCACAATGGGAAGAATTTTAGGTTTTATCATATCCCAGCAAGGAATTCAAGTGGACCCCCTCAAGGTCTAAGCCATCAAAGAGGTACCTCCACCTCGAACCCTCAGGCAACTACAAAGCTTGCAGGGAAAGGCCAATTTTCTAAGATGTTTCATCCCAGATTACGCCACTTACGCTCAAGGGTTCCTGCGCCTCCTTCGCTAGGACATCCCATTCAAATGGGACGACCACACGCAACAAGTGTTCGACGCGCTAAAAGACACATTCTCTTCAGCACCACTGATCAGTCCCACAAACTACAACAATGATTGCATCCTGTATTTCTCAGCATTCGAGACCTCTTTGGCTAGAGTATTGATCCAAGAGGGACCAAATGGGAAGGAATATGTAATATACTATGTGAGAAAAACATTATCAGGCCCGACATTAATATATGAACCTGAATAAAATACTTCCTTAGCACTAACTCATGCCGTCCAAAAGCTTTGCCACTACATCATCTTAAAAACCACAACGATCATCGCAGATATTAATCCCATCAAATATCTGCTCACACACTGCCTAATGAACCACAAATACACCCTCTATATAGTTATTCTAAGAGAATATGACTTACAGTTTCCCTCCCCCAAGAGAAAAAAGGCATTAATCTTAGTAGAGTTCATCACGGACATCCCAAGTCATAATAAAGAATCACCAATAAATGATTCAATACTAGATGAACATCTCTTCCTCGTAGAAACCAACGAACCTTGGTACGAAGATATCCTCCTCTTCTTACTAACCAAAAATTTCAGACCCCATCTCACTCGAGATGACCATCAGTGCATTCACCATCAGGCCCCCCAATACCTCCTTATGGGAGATGTCTTATACCAACGAGGCATGGACACCATCTTATGTCGATGCCTTACCCACGATCAAGTGAAACAAACCCTTAATGACTGCCACGATAAAGATTGCGGTGGTCACCTTTCCGGAATGGCCACCGCCCAAAAATTCCTACGAGTATGATATTTCTAGCCCACTGTATTTCACAGTTGCATTTTAGCAGTCAAGAGGTGCAAGCGATTTCAACACTTCGCTCACAAGGCAAGAGCCCCTCCCACTCCCCTGCACCCCGTCATTATCGTTGGTCCCATTTGTAAATGGGGGATCGACTTCATGACTTGCAACCCTGCATCGTCGGGCAATCACAAATACATTATAGTGGATGTCAATTATTTCACCAAGTGCACAAAGGCTTTTCCCACATACAAAAATACCGTAGAAACCACTGTAGGATTTATATTTAACCATGTCATTGCCTGATTCGGTGTTCCCAAAGAGTTAGTCTCCGACCATGGGAAAAACTGAAAAAATGATGTTTTCCAGGAGTTATCTCACCATCTCGGATTCACACATGAATTCGCATCACCATACTACCCCCAATCCAATGGACAGGTAGAAGTTGTGAACATATTCCTCAAAACTATGTTATAGCGTATGGTGAATAACCACAAAACAAACTGGCACCACATGCTCTTCTCCGCCCTATGCGCATACCGCATGACCGTGAAAATATCCATTGGGTTCACACCCTTCGAGTTGGTATATGAAGTTGAAGTCATGACTCCCAAATAATGTGAGATCCCGAATTTACATGTCGCCATCGAACTCATCGATGACACCCAACCTCTAGAACAACGTCTAGGAAAACTAGAGTATGTCGACGAAAGCCGACGACAATCGTTGCAACACAACAAGGCCCACAAGAAACGGGTAAAAGCATCATTCGATCGCCACATCAACCCTTTTTCATTCACTAACGGAGAGTTAGTCCTCCGCTACGATGTCGCAAAAGAATCCCTAGGGTTAGGAAAGTTTGAAACTTTGTGGAAAGGACCCTACATCATAAAACATTGTCTCCTCAAGGGGGCATATATCTTGACAGAGCCAGAAAAAAGATGCCTCAACAACCCTGTCAATGGCCTTTACCTCAGGAAATTCTAACCATAAGGGCCCACAGGGCCCACCCCTAGAGCCAAAGTACACAAACCAAACACTTTAAATTTTTGACCAAAAGACTTGTCACAAAATACACTCTAGTGTCACAATGGATTCTCAGCCCGACCATTACTTTGGATTCGCAGATGGAGCATCACGATGGTCTCAAAGTTTAGCAGCAGCCGCCTGGGTCATCTATCACCTTGACTGATTGTCATTTTTCACCAACAGTTTATGCATCGGCTCAGCGACAAGAAATCAGGTAGAATATGACATCATCATCAGACTTATATTGATGCCCTCAATCAATGCATACACCATATGCTATCTACCTCGATTCCTAGTTAGTGGTGTCACGTTTAGAAAATATTTACGTGCAAAAAAATTAAGTCGTTAATTTGATCACATTACATTCACACATGTACCAAGGAATCAAAACCAAACAGTTGATCACAAAGCTAACAATATCCTAAACTGGAATACATATCGGATAAACCATCATACATAAAAACAAAAAACATAAAAAATATAGATATCTGTCATCATAGTACATAATCCATAAACAGGGGACACACCATGTACAAATATACAAGTCAAAAAATAAATAAAGGAAGCATATTCATAATGGGCACTTTCCATGAGTACAATAAAGCCTCTAGGGTGGTGCCCCCCTAGGTGGGGCACCTGGACCCACATCCAATCCCAACGCAAAGTCATCCGATAGCCCCTCTCCTAGGCCATCAAAGTCTCTAACCATGCATCATCAAGGTCATCCACAAAACCTCAAATAGGCATCCCCTAGGTCAAGTGGTCCACTTGACCCCGTGCATCCTCTAAAACACGATCTTTGACCTCCAGAGTAGCTATATTATCTTTCATCTCTTCAGCGCGAGCCTCCGTCACCTCAGCACGTGCAAGCACAACAGCGCACTTGGCGATAAAATATCTGCTACCCTCCCTCGAAGGACCAGCCTCCCTGCCAAGTGCTCCACCCTAAGGCTGTGCAGGAGCTCCTCCCTGTCCCCCGCCTACGCGACGAACATATCGAGGCCTCCGAATCGGCTCATGTCCCACCAACCGAGCCACAGTATGTCTAACCTCACAAACATCTCCAAGAGTAACAAAGCTATGTCAATTTCATCATAATACACATATAAAACATAAATACTCAATTATATGCATACTAAAACACAAAAACATACCTGTTGGCCCCCATGCATACCCAGCAGGAAGACCCATGTCTTGCTCTCCACAGAAGTCCATCTCCGCATAAGAGAAAGGCATGAACATCTGAGGATTAGCCTGAAACTAAGCCTCTGTGGTGGCATTCCAATAATTCCCCACCCTACCTCCAACATAGCGATGCATCACTAGGGCCCACCTCCTCATGCGAGGCTCTCATGGAACCCTAGCAGGTACAGTGTAATATCCCCAAAATGGGACTGTCAGCAAAGCATGTCTGAAAAATGCATTTTTCTAAAATGGGTGCTACAAAAATCCAAATCAGCCCTTGGATCCCTTAGATATAACAATCTAAGACCTAAATCCAAGAGGATATCAGAAACAAATCATCCTAGGTGAGGTAAACAGGTCTCCCACACCTAGTATGGCTTGAGAAATGCCCAAGAATAGGACTGCAACAATATTAAACAACACTGCTTCAGAAATAACGCAGTTCAGGAAAATGAAAGCAGGAGGCCAATATGGAGGCTCAATAATGTCATTTACATTAGCAATATAGAGTTATATTGAAGCCCGGACATTATAGAACAGGAAATAGAAGAATTTACATGAAGAAATCCTCAAGAATGAGGTGTTGCAACCATAGGAAATGACTGAACAAGCTTGACAGTGTTATTTTTATTGGCTGAAATAGTAGTATATTACACCTCAGATCTAGAGCAGATATGTGTACAAAAGGTTAGATCTATATCAGATCTTTACACTAGAAAGGCTCCTCTAAAAATGCCCCTTGGGGTTTTCATCAAAACATGTAGTACATGGAGTAGATCTGAGATCTTATGCAGCAGATCTGTAGAATGATTCAGAAATTCTGAAGTAAATACAAGAGTATTCATATCAGATATGAATATAAAATGGATTAGATCTGTAATCCACGGATCACCATAGTGAAGGGCAGATTCCCAACACTAGAGATCTCTCTCCCAAAAGTGTGTCAAAAATCCCTGCAACTTATTCTTTGCAAATAAAGCAGTATAGGAAGATGGAATGCACTGTAGGATTTAAGAATAGTTTGGCCTGATGCCAAGGTGTAGATCTAAAGCTCCACTCAGCTAATACACTCTTTTCAATGGAATAGAAGACTTTCCCACTGAAACAAGGCACTAGAATGGCCTAGATCTGAGCAGATCTAGGCTCCACTTGCTGCAGCTTACAAGGACAACCAAACCCTCAACAAGATTTGTGTTGTAGTTAGAGGATGAAGCTTGGAAAAATACCTGATAGTGGACAAGATGCACAAGACTCCTCCAAGAGCTACTCAATGGAAGAGATGGGATTCCCGATCAGGAACACCCAGTGCTAAACAACACTATTCTCAGCTAAACAGCAAGAGAATGATATATGTCTAAACAGGCAATATATTAATGAAATATCATACCATGAAAAACCTCCTCTTGTTGTCCCCTCTTCCTTTTATAAGATGAAAGTCTTGCAAAACCCTAAACCATCTCAATGATTTAGCTCCTTTCACATGTGTAGCCTCCAACTAGAACTGTGTTGTGCATCTAGGAGGTTCATTTCACCTGGACAGCGCTGTGGATTTGGTCTTGTTGACCCAGTCAAATGTCTCAATCCCTTTCATACATAAGGGTGTTTTATTAAGGCAGCCTAGATTTAGCATTTTTCACATGGGGCATTGATTTATTTGTTGTTTTAGGAGTTTTATTGATCCTCCTTTACAATTTTATTCATGCACAAGAAAAATGAAACAAAATTGTGTATTCCCATTAGCTTGGGCTAATTGGGAATATTACATTCCTCCCCTCCAAAATGTTGCTTGTCCTCAAGCAACTGATATGGTGAGTGCTGCAACACATCTCCTCCTCCATTGGTGACACCATCAATGATCAAGCTTTCCTTACAAGCTAAGTGCTCACCAATCCAACCCTCCATGAATTGTCCATTCAAAGTCATTATGGGATGTACATAATCCATCCCATAAGGAGTCAAGAACTCACATGAAACAAACATGGTTGAACCAATACTCTCTCTGAAACATGTAGCATAAGGTATATGGAGATTCTCCATCCCATTAGGTACATATATGCTCCCCATCCTCCTTCCATACAAGCTTATAAACAGTACAAGTATATCATCAATGTATGGAGGCAAAACTATGTACATACAAACAGAAAATTGAGCATGAGGAGGTGGGTCATAATCCCACATATGATACCAACGGAATGCATCTCCTGCCTGCCTCAAATCAAGACATGGAAAGTGGTTTTTCCACCACTTACTTGCTACCCAAGTCATCTCACTATTGTTGAAGGTGAGAGATATTTTTGGTGCCTTGGGGAAGCATCCATCATGATGAAAAATCTCCATTTTCTCATCAAGGGAGTGGCCATATTCAGAAATTTTAATGGCCCAATAGTTGCCATGAGATTTACATGATACATTTCTCCTTTTAGGAGTCATGGCCTGCATAAAAGTGGTAAAAGAACATGTACAATCAAAAAATGAAGCTTGCTTAACATGAAAAGATCCTTTACCCACAATGCTTCTCATACACATGGAGTTGTGCATGGATCTTTCTCCTCTTTCCCAAGAAGGAAGAGATGACTGAAATGACTGTTGCATAGAGTCCCATGGCTGCCCCAACTCCACATAGCTCATGCATTCTTGAAAATGCTAATGTAGTTCTTCTTTCAAGCCTTCCCAATCAAAGCTCCTCATGATGATGTTGTAGATCTTCATGGAATACAGGTGGCTGAAATAGAACTCGTTGTGTGCTCCTTGTAGTATCTTATGCTTGAGCTTAGAAGTTATAGACAAAAATATTCTACCATGATGATAGATGACTCCTCCTTGGACTAAGTAGCCCTCTTCATGCAGCTGGTCATCAAGTATCATGTATGTGTGAAGATATTTGGAATAATCCACTAGCAATTTGGGATTTCCAATACATATCTACACTGCTCAACAATGACAGTGCTGATGATGCATTAGAAGACGTGTCTGTCATGTTGATGTTCCTCTCCTTTACATCTCCTATGTCAAAAGTGTGTGTTGGAAGGTTGTTCCTTCCATTCTTCTCCTCCCACAACACAGGATCAGAAAAGAGAGTGGGTGATGATGATAGGGGAAGAATATTTCCCCCCTTCTTGAGCTTACCCAAGTCTCCCAGTGTTGTATCTTTGTCTTCAAGTGCTCCAATCCCTCCTGGATCTAAGTTTGGAGCAGCAAGTTGTGAGGTTTTCCCCACAGAATCTGAATCAAGTGGCCTCCTAGGTGGTTTGCCACTATATAATGAGGTTTCAGGGACCATCCTCATATGCAAAATAGATGGGATCCTCATGTCCCTACTTCCCCTACGTAATTTCAACTCTGTTTCATGCGTGGAAGTCTCATGAAATTTGGAGACCCCTCTTAGTGGTGCAAGAGTGCCTCTAATTGGAGCATTTGCTCCATTCCCTTCTCCTACAAATAGTGGATCATGTTCTGCTATGTCAGCTTTGTGATCTCTCTTTTTTTTTGTCTCATTGTCTCTTAGCATAGACACATGTTTCTCATGCCCTCCATATGGAAGATCCTTAGGAACTCCTTGCAAAGATGCAAGAGCCCCTCTAGTGGAAGTCATTTCTTCATCTCCATCTCCCAATGAGAATATATCTCCTCCTATTATCACAACGCTGGAGGATCTTCTCTTCTCTTTCTCTATGTTCTCCTCATCATTGGAGAATGCTTCATCATTAAGAGACCCTTTTCCTTGATCCCTTATTGAAGAAGGAACACTCATGTCTTCTCCTTGAGAAGAGAGACCTTGTTGTAGTGGGGTTTTTGCCTTTGGCAAATCATGCAGCAGATTTTCAACCCATTCAACAATGTTCAGAAATAGAGTTGGCTCTATAGATCCTTCCAACTCATGCAAAGATTCAGATTTCTCGGGCTTGATTTGTTCTCCCCAAGAAGTCTCAGAATATCTTACATCAAATATTTTCACTAATCTCCTAGTGAACTTTGCATAAGAAGAGATATTTACACTTTTCAAGGAAGAAGACTCAAATAGCCACTAGGTATAAGCCTTACCTTGAAGATGTAGAGCTGCTACTCTCAAGGCTTCTTCTTCTAAAACTTGATGCAGTTGGAAGTATGTTTCAAGTTCTCTTACCCAATACTTGGCTGAGTCCTTAGGTAATCCATCAAAAGTAGGTAGAGATAATCTACCCAAAGTGTGTTGTATGCACTCCCTTCTTCTCCTGTAGTTGCTAGATCTTTCTTCTTTAAGTTGACAGAACTCTGGGAAACTGAGATGCTCTTTGAATCTCTCTGATTGAGACTCATATTCTTGGAGATAATCACCAAGAGATCCCTCCTTTGGTGTTCCTCCCTTTCCTTCTTTCTTTGCCAAAAAAGTAGGCATGCTCCAACGTTGTAGATCAGGTTGTGTAGCTAAATGCTCACACACATAGTAAGAAGTACTGGGGCTTCCTTGATGTAAAAATATTCCTGAGGGATCCACATGTCTTTCCCTCTTCATTCCCAAGATTTCTCCTTTGAGTTCATACATAGCTTGAGAAAGAGTTTTAAAGAACTCTTCTCCTTGCAATCTTCCTGGTAAAGGGGTCTTACCCTTTACTTCTGTGTCTTCAGTGTAATCATACATCTTCTTCAGTCTTTTCTTTCCATTAAAAGACATGTTGTCTTCTCAAGAAAAAAAAATCACAATATGTGCTAAGATGATTGCTCTGATACCACTGTAATATCCCCAAAATGGGACTGTCAGCAATGCATGTCTGAAAAACACATTTTTCAAAAATGGATGCTACATAAATCCAAATCAGCCCTTGGATCCCTTATATCTAAAAATCTAAGACCTAAATCCAATAGGAGATCAAAAACAAATCATCCTAGGTGAGGTAAACAGGTCTCCCACACCTAGTATGGCTTGAGAAATGCCCAAGAATGGGACCGCAACAATATTAAAGAACACTGCTTCAGAAATAATGCAGTTCAGAAAAATGAAAGAAGGAGGCCAATATGGAGGCTCAATAATTTCATTTACATCAGCAATACAGAGTTATATTGAAAACTGAACATTATAGAACATGAAATAGAATAATTTACGTGAAGAAATCCTCAAGAATGAGGTGCTGCAACCATAGGAAATGACTGAACAAGCTTGACAGTGTTATTTTTATTGGCAGAAAAAAGTAGTATATTACACCTCAAATTTAGAGCAGATCTGTGTAGAAAATTTTAGATCTATATCAGATCTGTACACTAGAAAGGCTCCTCTACAAATGCCCCTTGGGGTTTTCAGCAAAACATGTAGTACATGGAGTAGATCTAAGATCTTATGCAGTAGAACTGCATAATGATTTAGAAATTATGAAGCAAATACAAGAGTATTCAGATCAGATCTGAATATAACATGGATTAGATCTGTAATCCATGGATCACCACAGTGAAGGGCATATTCCCAACACTAGAGATCTCTCTCCCAAAAGTGTGCTAAAACTCCCTGCAACTTCTTCTTTGCAAGTAACGTAGAATAGGAAGATGGACTACACTGTAGGCTTTAAGAACAGTTTGGCCTAATTCCAAGGTGTATATATGAAGCTCCACTCAGCTAATACACCCTTTTCAATGGAATAGAAGGCTTTCCCACTGAAAAGAGGCACTAGAATGGCCTAGATCTGAGCATATCTAGCCTCCACTTGCTGCAGCTTATAAGGAAAACCAAACCCTCAATAGGATCTATGTTGTAGTTGGAAGATGAAGCTTGGCCAAATACCTGATAGTGGACAAGATACACAAGACTCCTCCAAGAGCTACTCAATGGAAGAGGTGGGATTCCCAATCTGGAACACCTAGTGCTAAACTGCACTATTCTTAGCTAAAAATTAAGAGAATGATATATGTCTAAACACACAATATATTCATAAAATATCATACCATGAACAACCTTCTCTTGTTGTCACCTCCTCCTTTTATAAGATGAAATTCTTGCAAAACCCTAAACCATCTCAATGATTTAGTTCCTTTCACATGTGTAGCCTCCATCTAGAACTGTGATGTGCATCTAGGAGGTTCATTGCACCTGGACAACGCTGTGGATTTGGTCCTGTTGACCCATTCAAATGTCTCAATCCCTTTCATACATAAGGGTGTTTTATTAAGGCAGCCAAGATTTAGCCTTGTTCACATGGGGCATTGATTTATTTGTTTTTTTAGGAGTTTTATTGATACTCCTTTACAATTTTATTCATGCACAAGAAAAATGAAACAAAATTTTGTATTCCCATTAGCTTAGGCTAATTGGGAATATTACATGCAGCCACCGTAGGCCTCAGCAGCACCACTCGCTCATACATGATGCTACACAAAATACTAGCATAGGTAAAAAACTTCGATCCACCTCGAACCTTCGAAAGCTAGGCCATCATCCCATCATAACAGTGATAGGTGAATTCAAAAAAATGACTAGCCCATAGCCGGCGCAAAACACTAATTTGTGGGCCAGACGCCCGATTGGGCACTGATGACCCCGACAGTCTCACAATGGCAGCCAGAGCACACTGCTCATCCAAGTCAGTTTCCGAGGCTATATCAATACACCCCTCCATGAGAGGTGCCCTGCCACAATGACCTTCTGAGAACCACTGAAGATCCACTCACCTAGGGGGAAGAAGATAAGGAAGCGCCTGACCCTGAGGCAGCAGCCCGGTCAAAAAATAAATATCCATCTCGGGACGGATAGTCATCTCACACCCCCGTAGAACCATGACCCTCCGTCGCCTGTTCTAGCATCGGATCAGGTAACGCAAAAGATGATCCTATGATTGTAAGAGGTCATTATCCATGAACTTGAGAAGACCTTAGCATGCCAACTGTTGGCCTGCATTGGCATCAGATGCCAAAGTGACTTGGAGGTTAGGCCAATCCCTCTCCCTCCACAACATCCTGGCATCAAACATGCACACATTAGTCATAGTAAACGAACCAAAAAAATTAACAAAATTTCCAAAACAAAATTCAAAATTTTACTTTGGCCCTCAGTGGGCTTGTTCCCCAGATAGGCGCAAGAGATGCGCGTATGTTTTTCCCACAAAATTGAAAAAGGCGCCCTAAAATCTAGTACAAACATGATAAGTGCAAAAACTGCGTGCATGTGCCTTGATCACCAATGCCGTCAAGGAAAAAGATGACCTGGAGTCCATACAAACCTATTTTGTACGGACCCTGACACTGACATACTAAAAACATTAGAACGCAGGATGTCATGGGGCCTACCTAGCCATGGTCCCTGGTCACTGCTGCTTTTTCTAACCCGACCTTGGGCCACTAAATCCCCATCATCATTTTTCAGTCACCCCTCGCCATCATGCCTATGTTAAACCTATCACATCCAAGATCCCGATCCCTTGCATCAGTGACTCTCTCATTCGGTTGAGGCTTCCTTTTTGTCGACTTCAACTCCTATTTTCCAAAAAGGAAGCGGTACCTTGGATTACCCCTCACCACGAAAGGGACATCCTCGGGTGGCACTGTGGGAATCATTATTGCCCACATATGTCATCGATCCTCTTGACATTTGACTATGATGCAATATTTCATGTCAACATGGTATGGTACCTTACAACCATTACACTTTTCTCAAATTCATCATAGACCCATGCCATTATAAGCATCTCTTTCAGCAATGCTAACACGGGAAGGTCCTAGTAATACACCCATGGGTACAAAAATCATTTATATGCCATACCAAGCTGACGCATGTGGGTACCACATTCCACCTATTTTCAAAGAAAAAATTCCCCTAAGGGCGTCAGCAGTCATCGTCATCAACTAGCAGATCACTACCATACTAGTGACAGAGACAAAATCTGTATCTATCAAATAGATTTTTTTAGCTAGCCAAAGCATCACAAGCATGGGACATGCCCACCTCATAGAAAAATTATATTTATTGTATCATACCATTTCTTCCAGGGTTCCCATAGGACATGGTCGCTCTTCGACCCGTTGTAAGGCATTTCCAACTCCTTGCTACAGTACAAAGAAAAGAAACTATAATTTATTTCGGCTATATAGTTCTTCCTAGACCTCACACATTAGGGGGCAATTGTTATCACTAGAAAATCAGACAAGAAAATATGACATTATTAAATGTTAGGAAAAAGGATTTACAGGGCTGAGGCATAGTAGATAATTTGAAATTTTTTAAAAATCTCTAAGGTCCAAAAGAAAAATCAAATTGTGCACTCAAGACACTAGCAGAATGTGCCTTTGTGCACATTTTTCTTTGATAGGCACGCCTTTGCGCAACTTTCCCTCAAAAAGCCGCGCGAACCAGAGAGTGGTGGAAGTCACTTTCCAGGACCACAAGGCACACTCCAGTAAAATGGCCCCACACATGAGGTCACCCAAGGACAACCGCCTAAGCCTCCTTGGACCTCAAGGGAGCACACAATGGAATCATGTGGCACATAATGGAGTCAACCAGCGCTCTTGGGTCACCATCCATCAATGTACCAAGAGAGGTAAGGCGAGATTGAATTCATCTATAAAATGCCACCAGGATATGAAAAAAGTGAGAGCACATTGTTATGCTAGAAAAATTTCTTTGAAGCAATCCAACAATGTGTACTCTGAATCAGAAGTAGAGAGGGGATTCAGTTTTTGGCCGTCCATCAACTCCAATCCTTTGGAGTAGAGAGAGAGACCTTGCACCAAGCAGCTAGGAGGTAAAAAATGTCCTTGCATCGGGTCTTAGAACTCCATAGTTCTAAGGGCCCCTTGGAAAGTGTGTAAACGTACTATCTTTTATTCCTAAGAGCACACAATAAGAGGAGACATTGACGCCACCATTAGTATTATTGTGTTGTTTGACTCTATATGAGATTTCGTGTATTTTTTTTAGTTTAGTCTTGTTTCTATCTACATATGCATACTACATCATTATCTAGTGTGTTTTTTTTATAGCATGTTCACTAGCATGCTAACTCTTTTGTTTGTCTGCCCATGACCATAAGCTTAAGAGGCAGCGACCACTTCTCTTAAGAAAGTGTGGATTGGTACACTTGTGCACCAAATGCACCAACACAATTTGCATGTTTTGTGTCGGAATAGGAAAAGTTTTCTCTCACTAAGAAGGATGATCTCCTCTCCTTTCCCGAATACCCTAAACAATTTGGAATATTTACTTTGATAGTTCCTCCAAATCTAGGTCTGGTGTCGGTGTTGTTCTAATACCACCTTCTCAAAAAAAAAATTATGTTTCTTTTAAATTAAATTTTGAAACAACTAATAATATAGATAAGTATGAAGCCCTCCTCCTTGGATTAGAAACAACACACAAACTTAATATTAAGAATCAATCTATATTTGGTGACTCCAAACTCGTAATTAAGAAAGCAACAAACAAATTTCAGACTAAACATCCTCGTTTTTGTGCCTACGGGAACAAAGTCTGGGACTTGTTCGATAATTTTTCCTCAGCAGTCAACTTTACCATTGTTCCTCACAAACATAATCAATTAGAAGATGTCATGGCTATTATGAAAACGATTTTCATCCCACCATCTAGACTTAAAATAAAGTTGGAAATAGAAGTCCTCTATAGGCCCTCAATAGTTGAAAATGTGAAGCCCTAACAAATATTCGAGGATGACCAGGAGGTAAAGAGATTT
The DNA here is from genome assembly GCA_034641835.2 of Pinus albicaulis. Classification (NCBI taxonomy): domain Eukaryota; kingdom Viridiplantae; phylum Streptophyta; class Pinopsida; order Pinales; family Pinaceae; genus Pinus; species Pinus albicaulis. The sequence goes on along the minus strand of CM076583.1, from coordinate 908,817,207 downwards.
ATACATATGATCGAAGAATTATCATATAATTGCATAGATGAAGATGAAGATATTGACCAGGCCTAGGCCAGTGCTCCCCCTTTAAGACTTAAGATCGGAAAGCATGATGTCATTCCATTGAGAAATAATTACATCCCAAAAGGCTTAAACCCTTTGGAAAAAATATTTGACTATAATGACACCTTTTCCATTCCTGCCCTTAAGCCTCCCAATATCGAGATAAAAGCGATAAAATTTTCTACTACATCTGAGGATAAATTGATTAATTTGTCTAAACTTCTCTCACCCCAGGTTAAGCAGAGATATATCAACTCCTTTAAAATTATGTTGATTTTTTCACTTGGACGTATGACGAACTCAAGGCCTACGACCAAAGAATAATAGAAAATCAGATTCCTTTGAAGGAGGGAGCCAAACCTTTCAAGTAGATGCTCTGTTACATTAACCCTCTTCTTCTACCTCCCATTGATAAAAACATAAAGAAACGTTTAGATTCGAAGATCATTGTCCCTTTATGATATTCCACCTGGGTGGAAAATATAGCTCTCGTGAGAAAGAAAAGTTGCGAAATTTTGTTGTGCATAGATTTTAGGAATCTTAACTGAGCTTTCCTAAAAGACAACTATCCACTCCCTAATGGATGCTACACTCCAATGAGTAGTCAGTCCCACTGAAATCTCCATGATGGTTAGATATTCTGGATACAATCAGATAGGCATCCATAGAGATAATATGCTCAACATTTCCTTCACCACCCCTTGGGGTACATTCATGTACCAGAAGATGCCTTTCAAGCTGATGAACGCCGAAGCAACCTTTCGAAGGGATATGTTGTAATATTCCCAAATGGGAAAAGCAGGAATATAGTGCAAAAAATTGGAATTAACAGTGTAAATCAACACATCAACAATGCAGACCAATATGGAGCCAAAACATTATGTATAAGAACAACAAATAAATACAAAATAGTGAGACACAAGTCATATGATATGAGGAAACAAGCCTCCCATAAACAAGTACTCCCAAAAGTGAGATGTTGCTACAATACAAAATTTCGGAGAGCTACCACAGCACAATCATATCATGCATAACTACAGCTCGAGGTCATACAAAAATTTAAATACAATTATATATGCCTCAATAGATGCTATACATACAGATCTAGGCCCTATATCACCTTTCAAAGATAACCCAAGAGGGTTTCTGGAAAATGTACACAATGTGAAAATGTGAGCTGCAACCTTAGAGCTGAAAGTATGTTGAAACAACATAAATGAGAAGATATGGCTGAAGCTGATGTATAATCCTATAGTTCTTCTCCAACATATCCTTCGAATGAAAGGTTGTCCCCTTCACTGAAGAAATCACCTCCCAAATCAGACACTACAACCACCCCTACAACTCCTCCCTAAAATAATGCAGATCTGAACTGAAACTGCACTATAGGTGATAAAATCATCTTGGCCTGATACCAAATATATCAATGAATCCCAAGGGGTTTCTTTACTGGCCTCCCAATGGAATGAAACCTTCCTCAACTGCAAAACTAGCTCAGAAAACACCCAATACAATCCTCCAATGCTGCACCCTGCAACACAGCAAAACTCTAGCAAGGCACTCTGCTGTTGAAGAAATTTGTAGCTTGGCTAAATGCGAGAATGTGGAAATGTAGTGCAATACTTATCCTAGGTGCTCCTCAAGGAAATAGGTGGGATTCCTGCTCGAGAACACTGCGTGCTAAAAAGCACTGCAATCTTAGCTAAACAACTGAAGAGAGCGACAAGTCTAAACAGACCATTAACAAAATAATAATCTAATCATCCCTATAATGGCTGCCATCCCCTTCCTTATATTCTTGGTGAGATTCCTCACCTTGGGCCCCACTCATTAAAGCCACTACTTCCATGCATGGAGTCTCCCTCTAAAACTATGTTGCCCCTCAATGAATGCCACTCCTTCCATACCGGCGCTGTTTGATTTGGTCAAGGTTGACCCAGTCTACATGGTCCATCCCCTTTTCACAGCTAAGGGTATTCAATATAGCTTTTAGATGACCTCCCTTCACATTAGGAGTGTCCTTATTCCTACTAAGGAGATTTATGGGTCTCCATACCCTCTTATTCTTCAAACTAAGAAGCAAAATAAAAAATTAATATTCCAATTAGTTGTGTGCTAATTTAGGAATATTACAATCCTCCCCTCCCAAGTGTTTCTTGTCCCCAAGAAACTACAAGGATAGAATTGAAGATCCTCCTCTCCTCCTCCTGTAGCACCCTCATATGATAAGTTCCTCCAAAGACCAGAGTGTTCTCTCACCAATATGTCCCCAAGTTGCTCCTCCTAGGTGTATAAGTAAGCCTTTGGTGATAAATCCAAATGGACCACATCATGGAAAAGTGAGATATCCATGGAGGAAAATATATGTGGTCTAGAGGCCTCCTTGAGGCATGAAATTAGAAAATTATTGGGAACCTTCATTCCCATGTGAAGCTCCAATCCCCAAGCTATCATCCACACAAAGTGAGTCACCCTCCAAAATGGCAACCCATAGAAAATCTCCTCCACCTTTGGCTCCTACAATATAGGTGGGCTACATATCTGAACATGATAGACCAAATGGCCTACCCCTTGTTGTCTCTCTCTCTACTTATGGAAAGTGTAGAGCTGCTATTGAATTTGGGCTGCAATAATGTTGCCCTCAAGAGGAAAAAGGAATTGGATCTTCAAAGACCCCTTCTCTAGTATCATCAGCCCAAACCATCCCATACAAAGTGAATAGCTCATCATCACCATATGGTATCCAAATCAGAAAGATATTGAATGTTATGTGTAATGCTGGATGGTACTAATGGCTTCTCTAGTGGATACAATGCAATTTTGCTAACTATTGTTTCAGAACATCATGTGGCAAGTTGTCTTCCAACAATTTTCTAGTTGTGCATGTTTTCTCATCTACTAAGAAGTAGTAAATGGAATTATATATCAATTGAGCATAACAAGAATATCACAACCCATGCTCAAAGCCATCCAAGAAAGGGCTTCCTCCATCAGTGATATTTGTCTTAGAAAGACCATGTAACAAAAAATAGAAACTTGCCCTGTTGTGGAGCAATGAACTGTACATATATTGCAAGATAATGAAAATATTTTTTTAGATGAACAATAAGTAAAAACGTACAATTCTTACCATGTATTGTGAGTAGGCTAAAAATGAGGTCAAGGGATGAGCACTCCCATGAGAATCTCCTCATAATGGTTTGAAATATAAAGTGATACATACGCCCATTGGAACACTCCATCAATAGATGCATACTCCCAAGTGAGAGCATTCTTTTCCTTAGTGATAAGGCTCTTGTCACCCCATGACTCCATTATTTGACATTCCACATGCCAAAGTCATCCACCTTGATGTTGCTATAAGTGGGAGATTCCTTCCTATGTGGAAGCACCTCCTGATTTTTTCAAAACTAAGGAGTAGCCCCTTTGCACCCTGATTGTGCCCCCATCTACTCCTATAATATCATGCAAAGTATGGGAGAAAATCAGCCCATAATCTCCCAAGAGAAACCAGAGCAACAATAGCTCTTATTGCCTCCTCACATCTCCATCATATAGACCATGGAGTGAAAACATGATGATTTACATGAAAAATGTCACATCACCCTAATGTAACCAAAATCCTTGCTGCCATATAATTCAAATTTCATTCCAATTCCCAACCAACAACATACCCTTTGAAGTAGGATATGTCACATGTTGACCAAACTCTTTCAAGAGTAGCCAGTGGAGTCTAGCCTCCTGCTGCCCTGTGTCATAGATCTGTAAGTGGCTCTCTAGCCTCTTTGTCATCAACATCACCCATCCAACCAATGGTGAGTGTCTATTATCATGCTCCCAATGGGTATTCATCCAATGGAGAATACCATCCTCCCAAATCAGATCAATAATTCTACACTCCATGGGATATTGAAGTGCAACCTTTTGGAGATCTTCATATGAAGACCACTCCTCAATGACCATGTTGAACCCATAATGATCCAAGTATACTGAAGGAAAAATATTCTCATTGAGCTGTGAAGTGCTCATCAAGAAGGATCCATCATAATAATGTGAGATAAGATGTCTCTCATCAACCATCTGCCTATCCCCTGCTACACATGTAGAATGGTCATTGTAATGCTCCAATAGTGGTTGGACCCCCAACTCATCACTGCTTCTCAATGATAGCGTTATTGATCTCCATAATGGTGCATCTATTGTCTCATGATCATGCTCAATTTTGAACACATAGTTCTGCATCGGATTTTTTTGGACAATACTCATCCTATCCTCCAAAAATCTACACTCCAACCCCAAGAGTTGTGTGCAGCTCAATAATGACATACTAGGATGAATGTGCATCTCCTCCTTTATCCTATCAAGGGTCCTCTGTGCAGTGATATTCTACTGCTCCAAATCAGTAATGTGTCTTGAACCTAGGTCATGCAATGGCATATCCCCACAACCTTTCATAAGATGTGCTGAAATAATAGAAAGTGGAAACATTTGCATACCTTATTTTTGCTTGGAAACATATTGTACTGCTACAAGGGTTCCTCCCACCGGTGTGATGACTTCCCAAACTAATGGTGATGATGGATGCTCCTCTATGGATGCACCAACGCTGGTATAAGTCTCCTCCTCCTCATGCATCTCTAGAATAGTGCACGGGACTCTAAATGTCACGAGATCAAGACCACTTTGCAAAGGTGCAAGTGTTCTTTCTCCTAATGCTAGTGCTCCTGCAACAAGTGGTGGTGGAAGTTTCTCCTCCTCTGATTTATTGTTGTCAAAATTATTGATCAACCTCTGAGTAAAGTATGCATATGAAATCACCTTTGCATGACTCAAATGGCTGAACCACCAAACATTTGCTTCACCCTCAAGGTGTAGCGCTGCAATCTCAACAGCTTATCTTTCTACTACTAGATGTAATAGGAATAATGCATCCAACTTCATTCCCCCAGCCCTTGCTATTCATTTGGATGACCCATAAAATGTAGACAATAGCAATCTATTGTGCTTCCTTATTCTATTGCTGCAAGGTCTTTATTCTTCTTTGAGCTGAATGAACTGTGGGAGAGTTAGATCCTCCTTGAAAGCTCTTGATTGAGATTTTTATTCTGCAAGATACTCACTTAGAATCTCATGATCTAAGTTTCTTCCATCTCCATGCCTTTTATCTTCTTCTTCAAAAGAAAAGGGCATAGCATATTTCTTTGGAGCTCTATGCAATACTGGTTCTTTCTGCTGATAGGAAGTACATGAAACTTCCTCATCTTAAAACCCCATTATGGTTTCATTGCTTCTATGTTAACTTCTTTGCTTTACCTCCTTGGTGAGGTCCCTCGTAGATATAAAAAGAGATGAGATAAAACTCATTCCTTCCATCATTTTCATCTCTTTATCCTTATTCTTATTCTCCTCATAGCATAATGGCTAAGATCCACAGGCTGAGCCAATATTATGCTCTGATACCACTGTAATATTCCCAAATGGGAAAAGTAGCAATATAGTGCAAAAAACTGGAATTAGCAATGTAAATCAACACATCAAAAATGGAGACCAATATGGAGCCATAAAATTATGTATAATAATAACAAATCAATACAAAATAGTGAGGCACAAGTCATATGATATGAGGAAACAAGCCTCCCATAAACAATCACTCCTAAAAGTGAGATGCTGCTACAATAAAAAATGTTGGAGAGCTTCTACAACGTAGTCATATCATGCATAACTATAGCTAGATATCATAAAAAACTATAAATACAATTAAATATGCCTCAATATATGCTATACATACAGATCTAGGCCCTATATCACCTTTCCAAGATAACCTAAGAGGGTTTCCGAAAAATGCACACAATGTGCAAATGTGAGCTGTAGCCCTAGGGCTAAAAGTATGATGCAACAAAAAAAATGAGAAGATATGTTTGAGGCTGATGTATAATCCTACATCTATTCTCCGATAGATCCTCCATATGAAATGTTGTCCCCTTCACTGAAGAAATCACCTCCCAAATCAAACACTGCAACCACCCCTGCAACTCCTCCCTAAAATAACACAAATCTGAACCGAAACTGCACTGTAGGGGATAAAATCACCTTGGCCTGTTGCCAAATATATCAATAAATCCTAAGGGGCTTATTTATTGGCCTCCTAATGGAAGGAAACCTTCCTCCACTGCAAAACTAGCTCAGAAAACACCCAATACAATCCTCCACTGCTGCACCCTACAACACAGCACAACTCTAAGCAGACAATGTGATGTTGAAGAAATTTGTAGCTTGGCCAAATGATAGAATGTGGAAATGTAGTGCAATACTCCTATATTCTCCTCAAGGAAAGAGGTGGGATTCCTGCTCGGGAACACCCTGTGCTAAACAACACTGCAATCTTAGCTAAACAATTGAAGACAACAACAAGTCTAAACAGACCATTAATAAAATAATAATCTAATCATCCCTATAATGGCTTCCATCCCCTTCCTCATATTCTTGGTGAGCTTCCTCACCTTGGTCCCCACTCATTAAAGCCACGACTTCCACTTATGGAGTCTCCCTCCAAAAATGTGTTGCCCCTCAATGAATGCCATTCCTTCCATACCAGCGTTGTTTGATTTGGTCAAGGTTGACCCAGTCTACATGGTCCATCCCCTTTTCACACCTAAGGGTCTTCAATCCAGATTTTTGATGACCTCCCTTGAAATTAGGAGTGTCTTTATTCCTACTAAGGAGATTTGTGGGTCTTCATACCCTCTTATTCTTCAAAATAAGAAGCAAAATAAAAAATTAATATTCTAATTAGCTGTGTGCTAATTTAGGAATATTACATATGTATATTGATTTTTCTAATGAGAAGGATTGGTTCATAGTCATATATGTAGATAACTTGATAACCTTCTCCTCTAGTGATGACCAACATCTTAAACATCTCAAATAAATCTTCCACAAGGGTCGCGGGTTTGGTCTGTCCCTAATCCGAAAGAAATATTTCTTTATGATGACCAAAGGGAAACTATTGGGGCACATAGTATCCCTGCAAGGTTGTTACATAGTAATTTTTCACCATGCTCACTTCTCGTCCCTGGTCCTAAAGTGCCCTGTAATGAATAATGTGCACTATATCCACCTTAATAAAAATACATCAAGATATCCCTTAAAGACTAAAATAAAGCTTCCTTGAAGAATTTCTGAAGAAGATTAGCTCAAACCCTAAATTTCTAGGATGACGCTTTTCTCTTGTTATCTTCCTGTGCTAATGGTAGTAGACCATTATAGCGTAGCACTTCCGGTGCTCTTTTGATTGGAAAAACCATGATGAACCATTTCTAGCAGTGTTTCCTCAAATGGGGGAGAAGCTTCGAGCTCTATAAGTTTCCAGGACGATGAGCTGGATATTGTTCGGTGGAGATATGGTCGATCTCTCTCATTTGGATTTCTTGATATTATTAATAGGGTATTATCCCTTCAGAAGTGGGCCTTCCTGCTTCTTTCATGGGATCCTAACTTGCTCTCCCTTCCTATAAATTGATTTCGATCCCTCCACTATTGGTTGGTCACTTTTGGGTTGGTCTTACCATTCATCCTTTACATCCCTATGCTATGCTAAGGTATAATATGCCATTCGGGATAAGGATCGCTTGAAGTGCCTCAGTTTGGACTCGAAATACACCAAATGGAGGCCTCACACATCAAGGTCATGGTTGTAAGCTTCCTAATTTATATTATCAATAATACATCTGGTGTTTCACTTTCTATATTTTTTTGGATATCCATATAAGTAGCCTAATGCTCCTTGATCCACTAGGTAGTTGAAGTTTAATGTATGGTTTGTATTGGATCCATTTGTTTTTGTCTCTTGATTTCCTGTAGGTATTTGAATGCCACTAGTAGCGAGGATGGAGCTTGAAGGATTGTGGATCAAGGCCTTCACCAAAGGGTTGAGAATATCATCAGGAAGAGGTAGGTTCTTTTCCCTTTCACATATTGCTTTGAATGTTAATAAAGAAAGTGTTCATTAGATAGTATCTACATTGCTAGACACACTCTAGGGCTAGAGAGATCTCCTCTATCCACAGAGGGGATTGTCTTCACAACAAATTGGCAACTCCGCTAGGGACATGTAGCCTCTTTTCCTTCCCTTTTCCGGTTCGGTTATTTTATTAGTCTGACAAACCATTGAGATTTGAGTCTGTTTAGGTATTTATAGGTATGCATAGTGGTTGATTTTTTCATTAGAGTATCAGGTATAGGTTCCTACTTTCGTTTAGATTCCTTTTCCTAAAAATTCCTTGACCAGTGCGTCTTTTTTCAGAAACAGTTGCACTAAAACCACAAATATTTATAAGTAAATTCATGTTGAAAACCATTTCTTCCATTGTCTCTTCATGTTGGTACATTTTCGTAGGTTGGAACAGTTTTTTATATGAAAAGTAGCATTGGCAGCATAGGTTTGGGAGTCTAAAGTAGCGCTGAAAACCCTCCTAGCACATTTTTTGCTATGTAAAGTAGTGTTGGTCCTTAAATTTGAGAATTTTGGGGGTTTTGCTAAAAGGCCTAGTGTGTCTTGATATCTGAAGCCATCCTCCTACTCTATGTGCATCAAAGTTTTGCCTTTTTGGTGTTAGTCTCTTTGTGGTGGGCAAAAATCCATCCTATACTTGAAGTGGTAAAAGTGAATTTTGGTTGAGTCTTTGATTCTTTGAGTAAATTAAAATTATTGTTTGTTGCTTGTATATTTGGAAGGAATATTGATTTTCCGTTGATTGACCATTATTAGTTCTTTTTAGAGCATAAAAGAAATTTATTTTGCATTCATTTAGTTTTAATCTCAAATTTTACTTTTCGTTAAAGTGCATTAGATAAGATTGCATTGAAAAGCCATTTTTGAGATTTATCATTGAACTTAGACTACATTGTTTAGTGATTGAAAGCTAAAAGGTGGATTGAGTGCATTCTAATTCCTTAGAAGGTGCATCAATTATATTCCCATTTCTTCGAAAAGTGCATCGAATGCATTCTCATTCATCAAAAAGAAAAAATGAAATTTTGCATAGATTACAGTTGCATATTTTTAAAAAAATAAATTTTTCATAAATTACATTGCAAATTTTTCATCTTTGAATGTTTTGACCTGAATTGGGACAGTGAGAGTGATATGGTTATGAAAATCTTCATTTGCTGCATTATTGTTTGTTGCATCAATGTTTGAAACTCTTCCCTAAACTATATAGCATTCATTGAATAGAAAGAATACTTTTCTCATGCTAGTTGCATTATAGGTATTCAGGTGACATCGTTTTGAGCCTTGAAATTGAAACTTTTAATCAAGATCAACTTAAAATTTACCAATTAACCTAAGGGGAATTTCAAATTAACTCAATCATTTAGATGTCTAGGCTAGAGACGTTTTCCAGCGCCGTTAAGCATAGCAACTGTCGCTAACAACATGTGTTGCATCTTGTGGGTGATATCTCGTCCCACGAATAGAAGTATATAGGACTATGGTCCACATTTAGTAAGTAGATGGGGACGCTCTCATCGAACGATTACACATTAGAGAACACTACTACAGACTGAGCTCCAATGTACTGTCGAGCATATTTTGGGAGACCCCTATATGTTGCAAACTTGCCATGGGTAACTGAGTCGACCGCCTTGTAGACGTGATACACCAAACACAACATTCGAGGAGATTGGCTGCAATACATTAAGTACTTGGTAATTTATTTTTCCAAGATTTATATCGCAATTCACGGATACATCATAATCCTTTTTTCCTATATTACCCCTTTTTGGTTTATTTTGTGTTTAATTTCTAAAATTTACTGACCACCGCATAACATTTTACCCATGCACAACTCCGTAGCAGATCTTAGGTTGGGACTAATGGCAAAAATTCATTACAGAACTTTTGAGGTCTAAAATGGGCCTCCTAAGAAAAATTTACAACCAAAATAAAATTTATAAGAACCAATAGGATTCAATATGATTATCTCAACCATCGGGGATGATTCACCATTTTTGGGGTAAAAAAGTAAAAATATTAAAAAATAATAAAATAATAAAACTATTTTTTCAACTTGTATTTTCAACTTATCTCTCTAAGGTTTTACTCAAATTTCGAGCGGGATTACTCGTTGGATGAAAAAAATTATTCCTCATCCAAGGAGTTCCCATGTTGCATACTTTTGATAGACCCTACTACGCAAAAAATGAGAAATATATGAAAAAGCATGATTGCAATGACATTTTTCATGTATTTCTCATTTTTTATATAGTAGGATCCATCGCAAGTATGTAACATGGGTACTCTTTGGACAAAGAATTAAATTTTGCATCCAACGAGTGTTCCCCCTCAAAATTTGACTAAAGCCATAGAGAGATAAGTTGAAAACAGGAGTTGAAAAAGTAGTTTTTTTCCTTTTTCCCTCTAAAATTTGATGATGTAATATAATCTTATTTTATTATTTCCACTATTGTTTTATAATTTCCTTAGGAGGCCAATTTTAGACCTTAAAATTCCCCTAATGCCTGATTTTACCAATCAAGTAATCCCCTCATATGGGAATCATGTTCTTTTTCCTTATTTTGGAAATGTTGGTGCTCACTATGTGGCAATTTTTTCCCTTTCGGGATTAACCATTGGTTTTCCAGTTTGGATATTTTCATCCCCCATGGTTCCAAATGTCCAAGCTACTTCTCAACCAAGTTTTCCTCCACCTAACCAATGTCGACCTCATGTTGATCCTAAGGTTGACGCCTTGCCTTCTTCACCTATTTCTTCACTTCGTTCTTCCTCTTCGCCCGGTGAAAGTTTGAATTATAGTAACCAAGAAGATAAGAAGAAGAAGAAGAAGAAGAAGAATACAAGGAAGAATAAGAAAAATAAGCAAGGGGGAAACCAAGAAACCATTTATACCAATGAAATTAATGTTAAAAAACCTTCCAATCAATCCCACAATGTCAAATTCCCTTTCAAGATATGTAAGGGTGACCAGCTTCTTAGAGATTGTCTTGGTATTCCCAAATTTTTAGAAGTGTGGTCGACTGGCTCACATCAACCTTTGACATCGGCCTCTAGAGATCATGTTGGTGACAAAACTTCAGCTAGTGATAACAAGGCCCATGGGAAAAAGGTTAAAGTCAAATTTCCCTGTAAGTTATAAGAAGGGATTCATCCCATTCACCTTTGTCCTTATATGGACGAATCCTCTAAGGTCTTGGATAACCTTACAGCGTTTCAGCCTCAACTTCCCGCTGGTTACGTAAGTCTTTCCTCTAATACTCCACTGGTTGATTAAGTGATTGATCAGAATTAATCTCTGATCAATCCCACTCTCTTCGAATGTAAATCCCATGAGTTTGTTCCCAACCAATAATTAGTTGAGAAAATGATGGACCTGATTCCACCTTCAATTGATCAAGTCTTTTCTGTAGAGATTGAACCTCATATGACTCAAATTGTTTTTGTTTCTTTAGATGCCCATAGATTGGAGGGAAATCCTCCCATTCCCACGATACATGACGGTGATCCTTCTATTCCCGTAACACAAGGGGTCAGATCTCATGTTCTCGTTCGCACGACACCCCATCCAAGTATTTTAGTTGCTTATTTTGATTAGAGTCGACTCACGGGATATTGCATTCCTTCTTACACTCCCTTTGAGATCATAGTACAAGATTATAATGTAGTTGTACCTAGCACGATAATATATGAAGGCTCATCTATTAGTATTATGTATTCAACTATTAGATGAAGGCTCCACATCTTGTGCCTGTTACCCAGAATCTGTTAGCTTGTAATAGATGAACCGGTCAACTATTACAGATCCTTCTGAAGCTTCCTATTACTTTGGGAAGAAAGACTATATATATATGTGTGTGTGTGTGTGTGTGTGTGTGTGTGTGTGTGTGTGTGTGTTATGATCATCCAAAGCCTCTTGGATTTTAACTTACTCCTTCAGAGTGACTATACTTATGCCATGGGAGCTCTTGTCTCTTCTGTCTTTCATATCATGTGTTTCTGACATGAAGGAATAATCGCTACCATTGATCAATTGTTATTCATTGGTCCTAATTTAGCTCCCAGTTAACCATCATCCCTACATGGTCCTTACATGAAAGTGGTATCTTTCCTGCCACAATTTAATTATGTGGCCACCTATTCCATGTCTGTGTCTACTGATGATATATTCATTGATATAGTGCATCATTTACTCGAGGCATTGGACCCTAATTTCCAGAGTGTTTTTCTCCCACGTGATGAGAACCTCTTGGAATACATGACCTCTTATGGGCCATGATCAAGTCTGTCGGAGCATAGTTATTTTTCTTGTGTCAATCTCCTTAAAAAATGAAACAAGGTGGCTGAGCATAGTTCCTCGTCTTGTATCAAGCTCCTTAAAAAATGAAACAAGGTTTCATGAACATATTTCTTTTATTTTGTCAAGTTAATTAAAAAATGAAACAAATCCCCTTTCAATTTGAGTCATTTATTAGATCTCATAAATTCCCAATAGAGTCTTTCACGTGATCTTGTAAATGAACCTTCATTCTATCCACCTGTTGGTAACCAATAGTCTAACTCGTTGAATGATATGAAGCTTAGGGAGCATCTACCTCGAATTGATTCATTATGTTGGGGGCATGTAAACTTTCAAGCATAGTTTTTCCTCTATTTCAAGATTTTGTAAAAACGAAAACCATCTTGAAGGGTTCTCAATCATAGTTTCCCATGTTCCAAGCTTGTGTAAAAATGAAACCATTATCATCCTACGTCTTGTGATTGTGATTTTATCAGCATGTTTTTCCATATGAGCCTTGGCTTTCTCATTCCGTCGTCATCATCTATTTGGTCGATCATATGCTTTCACTTGGTTATTTTACCCTTTCCTGAGGAACCATTGTGATGAGTGGTCTTGTTAGCCAGCCTCTTGAACTTTACTTGTTCTGAGTAGTTCCACCATAACTGGAACCAGTTGCTACCCCTTATACCACTCATTCCTCTAGGAGGAGTCCTCTTTCAACTCTTTTCAGACTCTCAAAATATGAAAATATTGTCGAGCACTTTTCCTTTCGAGCTCGTTAAAATAAATTAATTGATGTCATCTCAGTATATGTTTACCCATTTTTTGGGCTGAGATTAACTATTTAAAAAAAAGGAATACCTTGATCAAACATGGTCAAGAGGTTCTCTCGAATATTTGTTTCTACCTTTTCAGATTCGAGGGACGATTTACGAAAAAGGACATGATGGAGTTTTATTTTCCATTTCTTTTTCAAAATCTCTAAACATGCAAAAGACATCGAGTTACCCTTCCAGCATACTCATTAAAAATTAAACGGTGAAAGACTTGTCACCATGACGAGACCAAGTTCCTCCTTCCTAGGGCTCTTTAAAATTACTAGGATGGATTCATTCGAAGAATGAACTTACATGATCAACATATGCTATCCTCTTCATGTTTTCTATAAAAAATAAAGAGGTACTTGTTAGAAATAACGAGGGGAAATTGAAAGTGGAACATCCTATGTGTTAGACAACATGTCGCTCTTGAACATGACACTCATATGCATTTTTTGTCGAGCTTGGAATATCCTTCATTTGTCACTTTCCTTCCTGGGTTTGGGAAATCAATTTGCCTCTCATTCGATCACCATTTTTTCCATTATGACCTCTGATCCCATTTGAGTCAAATGCTACCACACTCTGAAATCGTGTCGTCGATATGTTCAAGAGAAGTCCTTTTCGTCAACTCAAACATCGTATGTCTATCTTATCCTCTCTGTAGAAATCATGGATCACTCTTATTATGTTGAGAAATCCTTTGTTTCATGTCGATGATGTGGGTATCATTATGGTCCTCCTTCATCAGATCACTTCCTGTCAAATTTTTCTCATTATCAAAGAAGATGATTTAGAAACTCGTTTTAAGTACCTTGGAGCTTGCATGCCTCAATGGCAAGTTCTTTGCATTCTATGAAAGGTTAACCTCACTGGCCTTCGATCAAATGAATCTGCAAGTATTCAACTTCAACACATTTATTAATACTTGTAGATTGTTTTGTTGTACCTTGAGGGCTACTGTCATCATTGGTGGTCTCTCTCATTCCTGTTAACGATTTTCATCATTGACCAATAATCAAGTGGTTTCTACCATTTTCGACATCAGAACATCTATTCACATGGTTAGATTAATACATTGGGTAGATCGTGATTGCAGTCAAGGCTGTAGATCACATTTTTTATTATCCAGGTTGCGTGGATTTATTGAGTATTCATGATTGTACATATGATCCTTTCTATACATATGTATGTGACCATACCATGGATCCATTTCCATGATATCCTTAAGACGGATGGTTGCAGCCATGTCGTGTGTTCATGTGTTATTTAATGCCTATTCAAAGATATATTATTAGGCATATTCATATCAGAGATGTCATATATTGTATTGTGTTTGATTTGGCAGGTTTCCCGATGGTTTTCTGATTCGTTGGCTTGGTTCGTAAAGCATTTCGCGCATCACTCCCTGTTTTTCCTTCATGCTTTAGGGGGCATCTGTTACACTATAATTTTTCACCCGCTTCACTTCTCATCCCCTATCCTAAATTTCCTTGTGATGAATATTGTGCATTATATCCACCTTTGGAAAAATACATCAAGGTATCCCATAAAGAGTAAAAGAAAGTTGCCTTGAATAATTCCTGAAGAAGCTTAGCTCAAATCCTAAATTTATGGGTCATCTCTTTTCTCCTGTTATCTTCCCATGCTGATGGTAGCTTTCCCATTCAATCCTAGTGCTATTAGCACTCTTTTGATTGGAAAATTTCTGGCAGTGTTTCCTCAAATGGAGAAGAAGCTTCAGGCTCTAGAAGTTTCCAGGACAACGAGCTGGATATTTTTCGGTGGAGATATGATCAAGATATCTCATTTGGAGCTCTTGATATTATCAATAGGGGATTGTCCCTTGAGAAGTGTTCCTTCCTCCTTCTTTCATGGGCTCCTAACTCCCTCTCCCTTCCTATCACTAGCACATTTGCCCCAAATTCCAACGACCAAAATGTCGCTCTTGCGACACATAGGCCACCTAAGAGCGACGTTTTGAGGTGCACCAAAACGTGGTTTCTCCTCACGTCAGACTTCTGACACTTGACTTAAACATCAATATAGCAATGCTAGCTCCAACGTTTTAAATTGGTGTCACACTTTCGACTTTTATTGAAGCGTCGCAGTTTCGACGAGATAAAGTGTCACTATTCTGATGCCCTCAAATGTTGCTGGTCCTTGGCTCCAAACGTCGCTAGTCCAACGCCTCCGAACGTCGCTAATCCAACGCTGCCATATCTTCGTCACAAGACCGACATGACTAAATATCGTTGCAAGACCGATGGTAATTAAACGTCGCAGTACCGATGGAAACAAGCACAAAATACTGATGGAGGATTTACGTCGGAATACCGATGGTCGTGAAGTGTCGCAATACCAACGGCAAAAATCGCACAAGTAAAAAAAAATGTTGCAGACCAATTTCCAATAATGTTTTGTTTCCGTTTTGTTACTAAATGATGGTCATCAAAATATGATGATATTGTTTTTGAATCTACCCTTTGTAAGTTAGGATATGCATCTTATTTGAAATCTTTTTTGAATTCTTTCAAGTGGAATCTAATGGATCTTCAAAACTAAGTTGATTTTGGTTGTAGCTAAATTCAATGTTGAGACAAGCCATTATCTCCGCATATTAAAAATTGATAAAAATATCTTTGCATATTAATCTATCCATTGTCTTTTTATATGTTATCCTCTATAGTGTGTTTCACATGAAAATGAGGTTAGGAACTAGGCTACGAGGTCAATAGCATCAAATTATACTATCAAAACTGTAGATACCCTTCCATCCTTGGAGTTGCAACAATGAGATTATCCATTGAAAACTTATTAATTCAATTCTTACACACTTTTCTAAATATGGACTTCATGTTCCATCCTTGGAGTTGCAACAATGAGCTTATCCATTTAAAACTTATTAATTCAATTCTTACACACTTTTCTAAATATGGACTTTACTGACCACCTTCAAATTTTTCGTTTAAGTGAAGCTCTACTGCAAATATGAGCTTCACGGGAAAGGGAACAATGCAATCATATAAATTCCAGTTAAAAAAACACTCTCTTGGAATGCTTCACAATAAATTGCTACTAACAATATGCCTAAAAATAATCATATTTTTACATTTGCAATTTATTAACATGTAATTTACACTCGGAAGCGCTGGAAGGATGAAATGGGGCTAGATATATAAACCATTTCATTGCTTGCCCTGTAATTGACTTCCAAGGCACTGAATTCATCTGAAGCATGACTGGATCTCTTCAAGAGTCTGTCCCTTTGTTTCAGGTACACATAGTGCCACAAAGGCAAGGATGAAAGCAGATACAATAGCATAAATCATGAATGTGTTGATCAGCGGTTGTCATTGATGTCAACCCAAGGAACACCAGGGGCTAACCTAATATTGAATGGGAAGTTTTACCTACCAAATTAATATATTCTGGGTCAATAATAATTTTGATGGTTTCTACTTGTCGAGATGTTTCCATTCATATATGGCACGCCATGTAATTCTTCACGGTTTGAGAGATATTCGTGTTTGAAGTTTGTACCCCAGTTAGTGGGCTAAAACCCCATGGGGTTGGGGCATGGGTCATTGAAAAGTCATAATTAATATTTTTTAAGCTCCTAAAATCCCTCCCACGTTCTCTTGTTGAAGCCCCTCTCAACTTAAGCATTCATATATATTGTGATCTTCATTTCCTCCTTAGGTAAGGGATTCGGCCATCTGAAATGGGTCATCATGGAATTTTCGCTCTAAATTTTTTTCTACAAAGGCTCAGAAGCTGAAATGTTTATGAGGCGAAGCCAAAATCCTGAGGAAGCTGCAGTAAAAATTTCAGATCCATTTGCGCAATATTTTTGGAGATATGATATGTGGAAGTAAGGGTTTTTGTAGGCTCTTGAAATTCATCTCAAAGAAGTGACCTTGGTAAATTCGTCATAACTCTCTCTCTGAGTATCAGATTGGAATTCCGTAAAAAGTGACGGATATTGCATAGTTTTTACCTTTCTCTCTATCAATTTCAGAAGCAAATGAATAAACAGTGACATGTGGCACGCCGTACAAGTGCGCTCTGCTGAAACAGTCCATAATTAGGGCAGTGTGAGAAATTGGGTATAACTCTCTCTTGAAGAATCCAAATTGGGTCAGAAATATGGCATTGGAAAGAAGACTCAGAGGAATACTACAGGACTGAAAATCAGATATTGAGGATCTGAAATAACAGAGATACACCAGATTCAATATCGAGCTCCTAGAAGGCAAGAAAAAGCTAGATCATGTGTTGTCAAGGGTTGCAAAGGACCAGAATTTCTACGTAGAAAAGCAAAGAAAGGTGCAACAGAGGGTAGCATGACAAGAGCAGCAACAAAGGTGCATAATAGCAGAAATAATTTCATCATATTAAGTCTTCAAGTGGGCGGCACTGCATACAATCATTGTAAAGGTATCATTGTACTTAGTCATTGTAAATACATTATTGTACAAATTGTACTAGTATCTATCTGCCAAGGGTTGAAGAGGCAGTGTTGGGAGGTCTAGGATCATCATTAGGTGGTTGTGTCAAAGTTGGGGTTATGGTCTAGTATATCTTCTTCTTATACATCATTCTATATCATTGTAAAGTGGACCATTTTCTCTGGTACGAGAGTCCATTATTCTTTTATTCTTCTATAGGGTGGTAGGGTGGTGCTAGGGTGAGTTGTAGCTCATTGGGTGTTTGTGAATCCGTTCAGTGACTACTGAAGAATCTCAGGCATTGGAGTGTCCATCCAGTGGGAGCTGGAGAAGAATGCTTTTCTAGATTCTAGGAAGTTGGAGCTTTATTTTCAATTGGAGTTGAAAAGAATTATTAGAAAAGCATTAGGTGGTTTTTGTCCCGGAGTGGGTTTCCACCTTAAAAATTGTGTGCATTTGTGTTCCTCTTGTTTGCTACTATCATTGTACAAACACTGATAATAATTAAATATTAACTAATGCTCTAATTGAAAGAAATATTGATTCACCCCCCCTCTCAGTATTTCCAACAATTGGTATCAGAGCGAGGTTCCTTCAATAGCAGTTTAACAGCTGGAAGGAGGTCATGGAGCATACCAAGAATGGTGTACCTCTATTCAGTGAAAATAATTGTGCACTTTGGAAAGGAATAATGGAGGTCTATCTCTTGGCGCAAGGTTACGAAGTATGGGACACTGTTCAAAATGGATTTACATCAACCACAGATAACAAGGTAAGAAGAATTTGGTAAATGATGCAAAAGCAAAGAATATTATTATCAGTGGACTTATTGAATCTGCTTATCATAAGGTGTTGGGTTGCAAAACCACCAAAAATGTATGGGACAAGCTTGAGAATATATATGCAGGTGACTCAAATGTCAAAGAAGAAAAGCTTCAAATCTATAGAGCAAAATTTGAGCAACTCAGAATGAAAGAAGATTGCAAAATTGTTGCATACTTTCAATACGTTGATGAAACAACCAATACTCTGGAAGGATTGGGAGAGCCAGTTGACGAGAAGACTATTATACGGAAGATTCTTAGAACATTACCAGGGAGATTCAACCCAAAGGTATCGGTCTTAGAATACAGTGCAAATTTGGACAAACTCAGCAAATAGGAATTACATGGAGTTCTCATAGCATATGAAATGAGACTTGATGAAGAAGAGGGTACTTCACATCTAGAAACTGCGTTCGTTGCATCTAAGAAAACCAATAAGGATAAACAACCTTCAATTGAAAATACATGCACCTGCAAGTGTGAAGAAAAGGGAGATGATGAAGAAGGTCTTTCAGATGAAGAATATGCTTACTTCACGAGAAAACTACAAATTGGTAAGGGACAATTCAAAGGTAAACTTCCATTGATATGTTTCAGTTGTAATGAGGTTGGGAATTTTGCAGCAAAATGTCCAAACAAAAGTAATGGCAACTCAAAGTGAAAGAAAGGCTTTAAGAAATTCAACAAGCAAGGATCCAAAAGGAACTTTCTCTCTAAAGAAGATAGCTCATCATCCTCTGAAGACAATGATAGTGAAGAAGAAGCCAATGAGAGAGTATTGTTTATGGCCAAGCACAATAAGCAAGAGGTATCAAACAACGAAGAAGAAGGATGGACCATATATGAATTTTATGAGGAAGCAATCAAGCTTATAAAAGATCTCAAGGCGGAGAAGATCCGTTCCAAAACTCTTGAAGAACAAGTTCAAGGTCTCAAAATTGAAGTTGAAGAACACAAATGCATTGAAGAGTCACTTCAAAAGAAGTTGGAAGAAAGCAACCAAGAAAGGGAAGAATTAGAAGCCCAAGTAGTCTCGCTGCGTGAGGAAGTGAAGAAAGGAAAAACTATCCAAAACTATGCCAACAGCTCAAGGTCATTGGAAGAACTCATCAACAATCAACGATCTTACAATGACAAAACTGGCATCGGTTACAAAGAAGAAGAAGCAGGACCTTCTACAACAAAATACAATGAACCTATGAGATCCGACATGCATGAAGACTTCATTGGACAAGATTCGCAAGAACAACCTTGGAAGACAATTCCTCGACGAAAATTTCCATCCAGGTACCAACATATTTTTTATGGCTACTGTTATTCATGTGGAAAATTTGGTCATAAAGTTGTAGAATGTCGCACGTACCCTAGGAACGAATACAATTCCAGGAGATCTGTCAAATATGAACCTCCCAGGGCTCAGCGAAACATCAATATATTTGAACATTTAAGAAATAATATTGAATGTTACAAATGTCGAAACTTTGGACACATAGCCAAAGACTGCAGACTTGAAAATCCTCCAGAAGAATCTTCGAAGCCACAGAATGAATGAACATGGAAGAAGAAGAAGAATGATAATTGTGCTCTCGCTCTCAAGTCTCAAAAGAACAAAGATGTGTGGTATGTTGATAGCGGTTGCTCAACGCATATGACTGGAGATAGAAATAAATTTGTATCTCTGAAAGAGAAGAAGGATGGAACCGTGTCCTTTGGAAATGATGGATCTTCAAATGTTATAGGGCCAGGTACTGTCACTCTTAGAAGCAAAGATTCTCTAGCCAATAATGTTCTACTGGTTGAAAACATGAATCACAATCTGCTCAGTGTTGGACAGATGTGTGATCAAGGACACACAATACTATTCAACTCCACGAAATGTGAAATCAGGAAAGGCGTGTATGGTGAAATTGTGGCTACAGCAAGTCGAGCTCCAAACGACATATATGTTCTGGATGAAGCAACTAAAGCATGTCTAATAGTTAAAGAGGATGATACAATAATTGGTAGCAATGATGATCGACTAAGTAAGAATTTTGCTACAAAGGTGCAAAGTGATTTCGAGATGTCTTTACTTGGTTGCAAATTGAGCATAGATGACTCATCTAAGGATGTGGATCAAAGGTTGTACAGATCTATGATTAATAGTCTTCTATATGTAATAGCCTCCCGACCAGATGTTATGCAAGCAGTTGGACAAGTAGCAAGATTCCAAGCAGCACCAAAAGAATCACATATCAAATATTCAGCAGCATTGGAATATCTTCGCCAGAAGCTTGGGATTCTCCCAAGTTCTCATTAGATTTTCCTTTTTCAGAATATAAAGGGGGAGTGGAAGTGTGTACAGGTCTACAGGACGGTTGTGTGTCAGCGCAAGTGGAAGTGTGTACAGGTCCGCAAGATGGTTGTGTTTTATGGGGAGTTACCCTTTTCCATTGATGTCAAAGGGGGAGAGAATGTTGTAGGAAGATGCGTCATGATCGCAGGGGGAGTACTTTTGTTGCCATCAATGCCAAAGGGGGAGATTTTTTATCAGCGGTTGTCATTGATGTCAACCCAAGCAGCACCAGGGGCTAACCCAATATTTAATGGGAATTTTTACCTACCAAATTAATATATTCTGGGTCAATAATGCTTTTGATGGTTTCTACTTTTCGAGATGTTTCCATTCATATATGGCACGCCATGTAATTCTTCACGGTTTGAGAGATATTCATGTTTGAAGTTTGTACCCCAGTTAGTGGGCTAAAACCCCATGGGGTTGGGGCATGGGTCATTGAAAAGTCATAATTAATATTTTTTAAGCTCCTAAAATCCCTCCCACGTTCTCTTGTTGAAGCCCCTCTCAACTTAAGCATTCATATATATTGTGATCTTCATTTCCTCCTTAGGTAAGGGATTCGGCCATCTGAAACAGGTCATCGTGGAATTTTCGCTCTAAAGTTTTTTCTGCAAAGGCTCAGAAGCTGAAATTTTTATGAGGTGAAGCCAAAATCCTGAGGAAGCTGCAGTAAAAATTTCAGATCAATTTGCGCAATATTTTTGGAGATATGATCTATGGAAGTAAGGGTTTTTGCAGGCTCTTGAAATTCATCTCAAAGAAGTGACCTTGGTAAATTCGTCATAACTCTCTCTCTGAGTATTGGATTGGAATGTCGTAAAAATTGATAGATATTGCACAGTTTGTACCTTTCCCTCTATCAATTTCAGAAGAAAATGAATAAACAGTCACACGTGTCATGACGTACAAGTGCGCTCTGCTGAAACAGTCCATAATTAGGGCAGTGTGAGAAATTGGGTATAACTCTCTCTTGAAGAATCCAAATTGGGTCAGACGTATGGCATTGGAAAGAAGACTCAAAGGACTACTACATGACCAAAAATTAGATATTGAGGATCTGAAATAACAGAGATACACCAGATTCAATATCGAGCTCCTAGAAGGCAAGAAAAAGCTAGATCATGTGTTGTCAAGGGTTGCAAAGAACCAGACTTTCTACGGCAGAAAAGAAAAGAAAGGTGCAGCAGAGGGTAGCATGACAATAGCAGCAACAAAAGTGCATAATAGCAGCAATAATTTCATCATATGAAGTCTTCAAGTGGGCGGCACTGCATACAATCATTGTAAAGGTATCACTGTACTTAGTCATTGTAAATACATTATTGCACAAATTGTACTAGTATCTATCTGCCAAGGGTTGAAGAGGCAATGTTGGGAGGTCTAGGATCATCATAAGGTGGTTGTGTCAAAGTTGGGGTTATGGTCTAGTATATCTTCTTCTTCTACATCATTCTATATCATTGTAAAGTGGACCATTTTCTCTGGTACGAGAGTCCATTCTTCTTTTATTCTTCTATAGGGTGGTAGGGTGGTGCTAGGGTGAGTTGTAGCTCATTGGGTGTTGGTGCATCCATTCAGTGACTACTGAAGAATCTCGGGCGTTGGAGCATCCATCCAGTGGGAGCTGGAGAAGATTGCTTTTCTAGATTCTAGGAAGTTGGAGCTTTATTTTCAATTGGAGTTGAAAAGAATTATTAGAAAAGCATTAGGTGGTTTTTGTCCCGGAGTGGGTTTCCACCTTAAAAATTGTGTGCATTTGTGTTCCTCTTGTTTGCTGCTATCATTGTACAAACACTGATAATAATTAAAGATTAACTAATGCTCTAATTGAAAGAAATATTGATTCACCCCCCCTCTCAGTATTTCCAACAGAATGCTCCTGCAATAAAAAGGACTAGCTCAATAACCAAATAGGCAAGTAAATAAGGAAACATATAAGCTGTAATCCAAAGACAAAAACATTTTCCTTACAACTATCCTAATCGTTCAATACTAGTCAATGATAGTTGCAGACTAACTTCCAGGGGCTACTCTCATCATGTGAAGGACCAAAGGGCCATTGTAATCAAGTGAAGCCCAAACAAAAATCTCTGATGCCCATGGCTTAGGCAAGCATTCAAAGGAACTATACTTAAATTTTCCAAACCTTACCTGCAAATCTCCAATGCAAAAGTAAATTGATAGTCATTGTTATTGCCCATGACGTCAACCAATTTGAAAAAGTAGCTACACTACTGCCCACACCCTTGAAATTAGCAGGGAGTATCTACAGTAGGAAAGGAGGATGCAAAAGAAATCATTTATTCTATTGTTTAAACTGTTGCATAAAGATATTGGTTAAACCATGAACATAATGATATAATGGAATTAAATCAATATGAATAAAAGAGGATGCAGTATTCAATTTATGCTGAGAAGTAGTCATCTCATAGTGAATATCTAAGAAGGTACATTACCTCAAACATAATAATCCATGGGATGGCCCCAACACCAAGTGAGAATGAAGCAATATAAATCTGTAATGAAACCATCAGCCAATAAGATTAACTATTTATCACATGCAAGATGACAGCAGCAACTACAAGCCCATGTTAACAGTTATACAATACTCTGACAACTAGAACTCTAAAACGTACCATCAAACTCACTAAAGCCAAAACAATGAAGAATGTTTCATATTGAGAATCTGCTCCAGAATGAGCCTGAAACAAGAAGAGACTAAATTTATCCTTCACACAACCAAACAAGTAATTTCAGATAATATTCAAACCATACCTTTGAAACATCTTATTTTAGTTCAATTCTATGTAATAAGCAGAGTAGCGGACTGAATATATGAAATATTTTATAGGAAAGGTTTGTGAAGATTTAAGCAGAGTAGAGCGTTATAAAATTATTGGAGAGACTTGCCTTCAAGTAAAATGAGAAACTAACGAGGAAAAGACATACGGCCATGCCCCCAAATGAGACCTGTTAACATCAACACAATTTCATGTAAATGTTTTTGATTGAGATAAGATTCATGAACATACCACAGTTAGCTGTAAACCATTTTCTCACCATAAGGAGGAGATGTCACCCAGATTTATCCATGAGCCATACAGCAACTACAATCATGATGACCTATACAATAGATTACTTAACATCCCTCAAACACAAAAATTTGACTCTAATACTTGGGATAGAAAACCAACAACTTGGATTTTTCATCATAGCCTTAAAAAATTAGTGGAGCTCTACCAGACTAAAAGAGAAAACCTGGATGGCACCAAGTCCAAGTGATGCAGCATTGGAAGATGAAATTTCTGTAAATGTTCAAGTTAAAGAGTTAATTCAAAGTTCAAACATTACTGAAGCCAAGCCAAAGATGTTGATATTAACTGTTTGAGTTTGATATATATATTTCCCGAAATAAAGGTTTGTTATTTTCGATGCATTAACCTTTGCTGTGAGAAGTTCCTAAGAAATCCACAGATCCAACACATTTTTTCAAACTGCTACTATAAAATAGAAAGAAACCCACTTCTTGATAAACAACAACAATATGGAGAAATATATGTCAGATGAGAACTCACCTGCAGATTTGAAAATGTTACTGCTGTAAAACATGATACCATTAATTCCACTTAATTTTTGCAAAAGAAGCAATCCAATGCCAATCTGTGATATCCCATTTAGATGCACCAATGTCAGTATAGAAAACTACAGTTCATTCTCATTTCAGAATAAAAAATATGCCTCCACCTATCAAAGAAGATTTGAAAATCTTCCAAATCAAATGAAATTCAAAATGTGACTCAGGGTCAAAGGCAGTGCATATATGCGCTCAAAAAGCTCTGATATCTTGATGCTACTTTTTTGAGTGCCCGTCTCCATGATACTCTGAAACACAACAAAATTTGATTAGTTAGAAGATAATTGTCCCAGTATAAGAAAAGGACTAATTCATGTGATATATATTGTTCAATACACGGACCATTTGCAAAGGCCCAAAAACTGAAAGAAACAAGAAAAACACACAGACTTTTGAAAATGGAAATGGAAAGGAAAATGAATGATGGATGAGAAATGAATTAAATATTGGGAAACCATACAGACAGAAGGAAAAGTGTAAACAACTGAATGAGTACATTTTCTGCAGAAAAATACCCTAATTTCAATAGCTTCTAGAGAAACATCAGCATTAGAGCCTCAGAGAGCCTGTAATGAACCTTCAAAATTTTTATTACCAATATTTTCCTGCATGTACATGGCCATAAGGAATGAGACCTTACCGATAATGGATGATACTAAATAAGTAACAGGGACACCTAAAGAAAATGTCATATCAACTCAATGTACATGCTTGAATGTGCTACTAACTCACTAGCCATCTTGGTGATTCCGGGATAAAGAAGAGTCCCAACACACAAAGGGAACAAGGAATTATGCCTGCCCAGTTAAATATGTCATTATATGCCTATTATTTGGAAAATGATAAAGGATCTCCATAAGCTATCCCCAACAAAAATGAATTCAAGGTACCTATAATTGCAAGCGGCCTCCAGGAAATGAATAGTCCAAACAAGTATGCCAACATAATACCAACTGTCACTGAGAACTATTAAAAAAATCAAAAGTTATGCTTAATATTGATATTATAATCAAACATTTTATTCTTATGAATTTTCAGTAAATCACTATCAGTGATTTTGAACATTGAAATTTATGCACAATCATATTTTCTATGGCACTTCAGAAGACAGTAACGAGACTAAATGTTCCTAAAATTCCTAATACAACAAAATCTCACTTGATTTACTACCCCAAGTCCTCCTCAAAGGTGCTTTGGTGCTATCTCAGATATGTATATAGGTACCTAAAAGAACCATATCAAATATTGTATGTCAGAATCATACTTGTCCATTTGTATACATAATCTTCATTCACATATTCTGCAAGATAAAATAAAAAATTGGCTTCCAATTTAGAATCCAAATGAGCCAGAAACTATTTAATTTCTAGACAAGACCCTTATCTAAGGTAGTTTAACTTGCCTTTGCAAAAAAAATGACAAGCCACCCAATAATATTTGGAATGTAAGCCACTAATAATGCCTGCATACAAACATAGAAGAGATTAATCCTACCAAACTGAATCAAAGGGATGAAAAATGTAGGAAAATAAAATTTAAATCTTATTCAGACCACATAAATGAGGGGACTACATGGATTGTCCCTATAACAAGCTGATATCTATTTGAAATAATATCAAAAACAAAAAATAGTAATTACGCTAAATCCAAGTCTTCTTAAGCAATGATAGGGTTGGAACTTGATATATAGAGTATTAAAGGCACTTATGCCTTTCCATCCAATATAATCAGCTACCTGTCCACTGACTATTGCATCCACCATGGCTCCCACGTTAGATAAGGATCCAAATAAAGAGAACTGACACGGAATTCAACATGTTTTAGGTCACAATAGGCCTTTCTATAGTCCCGTTGGGAAAAATTAATCACTTTAAGCCAGTAGGCAACAATCGAATTTTTTTATGGTAGCATTCAAAACTTATGGACTGATTGTGTTGGAAAATAGTAAATTCACCAAAATAGATATCAAATAGGTCCATGAATTTCTTAAGATATGTATGATCATCTATGTGTTTATCCTAAAATTCTGACTAAAAGACATGCCCTTGAAAATTTTCTAACAGTGAAAACATATACCTGAGACAAGGTTAAACCATGATCATCAATGATCCCATTTTCAGTAGGTGATGAATATCCAACCTGTTACAACATTAGTACGTTGTCAGAATCATGAGAAATTTAATTAACGCTTCCCTGTTGTGAAGACTGAAAGGTACTCAAGATAAAGGTTCAGAAGCAAACTAAGAAATAAGAAAAAGAACTTACACAGAATCGAAACTCTATTGGCCCCAAGGCAACAATAGATGTAAAAAGTATTGCAAGGAGAGAACTCCCTTGGAAGGAGTGACCATATACACTTTTAGCCCCTTTACCACTAGGATGACTAGATTTTGATCTGCTACGTCGGCTACTTATTTTTTCTAAAAGAGACTTCTTCACATCTCTACTATCAGCCATGTTTCCTGTCTCCAAATAATCTTTGTATGCCATCTAATTCTCAAGGGTAAAAGTCCCAGAGACAAAATTTCTTGCAAATTTAATGCCAATTTACTAAACTCCTCCTGCAAAAACCAGACCATGAAAACCTTTAACAATAGCACATGATGATGATAGACATCAATTCCAGTAGAGAAATCTCATAGCTGGGAAAACAGACAATGATAATTCAATAATACTATGATGTACACGAGTATGGTTTTGAACAATATCATAGTAAGCAAGCAACAAATAATCATTCAAACTAGTTCATGAGGGACATGAAACTCCAACAACTAGAGGGACATGATTACATCACTATAGTTAGAGGCCTCATCATTTACTCAAATGAAGAAGTTATCAGTAGGTTCCCCACACTTCCCATGGGCATAAGATGGAGAAAAGAGGAAAGAACTAAGGCCATTACAACAAATAAAAACTTATTTCTTGAATATGAACCCATAGAAGATAAAAATGAAGAAGGGAGAGTTTGAATTATCCTTGGTATGAAGTATCCTAAAAATATATCTCATGTGAAGGGAGACTTAGTATTGTGTATGGATACCAATTGAGGTTTCCCTATAAACCAAAATTCTAAATGGAATTTCTTATGCAAGAAAGGATAAGCATCCCTCATTTCTTTCTTCAGTAAATAAAGGAAATTAGCCTAAGGTTAAAATGTGGAAAGGAACAGTACCTAGCACACCATGGGATAGTAAAATTAATAGTCATGGATGCTTTAGAGTTTATCCAAAACCTTATTCCTTGGGTTGATTTTATAGATATGGATAGAGAGGCCTTCTTAGAGATTCAAGCCTAAGCTCAGCTAGAACTAGAAGGAGCAACAACAAAAGGGGAGTCTAAAGAAGAGGAAGCTAAAATTGAAGAAGAAGAATCAAAAGGAAAATCAAAAGAAGTGGAGAAGGAAGAAGAAAATACAAAGACACAAACTGAGGTAGAAACAATGACAAAAGTTCCTAAAGAGGAGCTAGCCAATCTTGAGTAACAAAAATAGGACAAAATATCCAAGAGGCGACATGAACATCATCCAGGCCACCAAAGAAAAGGACAATGGAGGTGAAAGAAAGCACTATATAGGGGAACATAGAGGAGGAAATTGTTTCTACGCTAGTAGGCTTAAGTACCCCAACCAAACCTCAAGGAAGGAAATAAAAGAAAGCCCTCACATACTTTAAGACCATAAAGATTAATAGGATCAGATAAGGGAAGCCTCAACCTCCTTCACCAACACCCATCACTATTGAGGAATTAGTTAGTTGTCAAAAGGAGGAATATAAGAAACAAAATAGACAATAAGTGCAAATAACCTCCAATAAAATCAAGTGAAAACAACCACATATCTAACAAATAAGGCTACGTATCAAACCAATATTTCAGGAAAATCCATTAAGCTATAGGAAGGACCTGTAGAGCCAGAGAAAAAAATTGTGCAGCTAAAAGTAGAGACAAAACACCTACAAAATGGGACTGTGGGGCTACAGGAATAGGATCCCAAATTATAGGAGCTAGACCACTAGCCATATCATGGATATTACTATGCCTATATTGAGGTACGAAAGATACTCCCTACTTACTTTGTATTCCAAATATTCTTTGAATTAGAAAATGAAAGGGTTAGGACTCATAGATGGATTCAAATTTCCAAATAAAAAAGGGTTAAATATGTGGGTATTATAGAGGAGAAAATGAAGGAGATGCGGTAAGAGATGGTTGAACTTATGTTCAAGGAAACCAATATAATGGACCACATGCAAAAGGAGAATAAAAAGCTGAAGGCCTACCTACATGAAACGGAGGAAAAAATTTCCAATATGGCTAGTTTGTCCATGGAAGCCACACACTCTAGAAATCCATTAAAAACATACTCTCTATTCGTCAAATACTAATGGTGCCAATTTTAGACTAGAGTATTAGCCCAACAAGGATCCCATCCTTTCCAAAACATCAAAACATTCATTTATTTTTTCCTTAGGTGTAACATTCAAGATAGGGATAAGATGGCAGAATTTTATATGGATAATTTAATACTGCTTTCTATGAATGTGTGGGACCCCAAATCTCAGCTAGGTGATGTGAAATTTATTTCTTTTGTCTCCTGGATGACCCGTGAAGAGACCATGGCAGAATAAATCAAAAGAATCATGGAAAAAGAGATATAATAACCTTTGTGGATCATGGAATAACTACAAGGCCCTCGCATTATCACTATTAACCAAATGATTATAGTAGAAGATCGAACAATGACAACTATCTACAAAAAAAAAAATAGGAGTAGGAAAAACTTCATTTTGAAGATACCTTTAGATTTTTGGGATATGAGAGCCTACAAGCATGCCAAAGAAGGTGGCATACCTTGCCACATAGTTTTCGAATAAAGGAATATCATTCACCAAATAGGTTGAGTAGTGTTTTGGATAGAAGAAAGATTAAAGAAAGAAAGATTAATGAGCTAAAACAGATGCAAATCATTCCAAAATATCTCTCGTTTGATTTAATATTCCACCACAAGGCCGAGAGTAGTAATTTCAGAGAATCAAGAGTATTCGTTCAAGTGCTTGTCTTAGGAAGTGGGTCACTGCCAATTTATAGTCTTTCTCTTGGATAGAAGGGGATCCAAGGAGACATTAGTTGTCAAAAGGAAACAGTTAATTTAGTTGGTTTCTATGGGGTTCTTTTTGGCTCCTTAGTCCTAATTGCATGCTTGTCTTGCTCAATTGAAAACCCTCTATATTCTGGTGTACATTGTTGCAAGGTAATAATTGATAGTCAATAGAGTTGGTGATATCTTTGATTCTGCGGTACTTAGTAGTAGTTGGTGGTATATAACTTGGTAGTACTCAATGATCAGTGATACTTAGTTGTGCTTGATGGGTACTGGATACTTTTTTGTATGCCAAAGAAATTATTTACCAGTTAGGTTGAGCCTATAAGTTAAATCATAGTGATGTGATGTACCTTTCTCTATCGATATAGATCATAGTGCTAAAGAATACTTTGCAAATCTGATAGATGGTTATGGAAAGGATATTGGACTAAAGGATGTTGGATAAATGCAATCCTTCTATAGTCTGATGTGGCATTGCTCCAGGGTAATAACTGATACTCAATAGAGTATCAAACATCAGTGATATGTCACTTGGTATTACTTGATGGTTGTGATATTCAGTTGTGCTTGATGGGTGTTACATACTTCTTCATATGTCAAAGAAGTTATTTTCCAATGAGGTTAGGCCTTATATGTTAAATCAGAAAGATGTGATGTATTATTCTCTACTGATTTAGGTCTTAGTGCCAAAGAATATTTTTCATAACTGGGAAATGATTATGGAAAAGAATAGTGGAACAACAAATAATGGTCAACATGAATGGATTTATTAAAGAGGTTTGTAAGAATATTGAAATGTGAGATGCACTTTTAGAGTGTTTGGTATATCAGCTTTTCAGAGATTTTGTGGATGTGTGTTTTCACAAATTTCCAATTGATTTTTCTCCACAAAAGGTAGTGAACTGTGTTATTGAATTGTGTCAAGGTATAACACTCTTATAGGTAATATACATAATATGAAATACTAAAAATGAGGAAATGCAATAGCTGATTAAAGATAGTGATAGACAGGTTGTATAAATAACAAACACCAGAAGAACCTATTAAGAGATATTCATATGCAGAACCAAAAATGTTTTTTTGCACATTCATATGGTTCCTCAAAAAATGATTAAATGGGGGCTTTGGGTAGATATCCACTCTCTTTAATTTTGTCATCATTCAGATTTCTTGTATGATAAAATTATGTCATCATTAAGATTTCTTGCATGATAAACTTATTAGGGCATATAAATGCCCATGCTTTGTATGTTCTTATTCCATAGTTATGTAGGATTGAAAGTAAAAATTTTAATTATTAAGTGCCCCATCCTATTGATGGAGCTATAGAGGAGGTCAGGTACACCACAAAGTGGTATCAGAGCCTCTAGGTTTAATTCATTGGACCTCTGGGATACTGGTAAATGGTTTGAAAAAATGTGGAATGAGCATATAGCACACACTACTTACCAATTGGTTGTTAAAACATGTGAACTGAATTGGTGTCTGAACAAGCCAGTTGTGGAGAATCATAAACAATGGCGTTGTATTGAAACCCTTTGCTGCTACATATGGTTCCATGCTCCCTAATTATAAAACTGTCTATTTGGAATAACTTACAAGGAGATACTGTTGAATAGTGTAATTGTAAATAGATTGAACAAATGTGCCTATTTGTGTTATGAACTTAAGACTCCGTGACCAAAGAACAGAAAGATGATGATCTATTATGTCACCATTTTCAGTCATGGATAGAAGCTTTGATTGACTCCACTTGGCGGTAAATTAGGATATCTCATTAACATGTATTCCTAGTGCCAAAACCTGGTTAATACACACACCCTACTTGAAAAAATGTGTTAAAGGAGAAATGTTACGTAGTGGGTTTTGAAATAACATAGAACAGAGCACAGTGAACGTGAGTGTTCTTGCTGTGTTTCTTCTTCTCTCAAAGAGAGCTCAGTAACGGCATTAATCCTGTCTTATCCTGTTTTTCAATCCTGCTGGAAAGCATAAAAAGACGTTCTCATATACCAAAAATATGCAGAGAAATTAAAAGAATACATGATTCAATTGATAGCTTCTGCTACTGATGTCCAGGAGGTGGTTGTTGTTGCTACTGCTACTGACCAGTTGGCGGAGGTGGCATGTCAGGTCTCGACTGCATATGACGAGGAGCACCGTACATAGGAGGGGCACCACAGCCGGGTGGAGGAGGGGCCATTCTAAGCCTGGGTGGAGGAGGACATTCGATCCTTGGAATGGAAGATTCAACGTTTTCAGTGTCAAGAAGCTTTATAATTTACTAACAAAAGGAAAACTAAACCCTAGGACTACAACACAACACATTCCGCGAAAGCCATAACATTTTATGTGTAAAATAGGTCGTTGAATGCATAGTCACACCTAAAACAAGAGGAGCCATAACCCTTTACTTTCAGAGACAACGCAGTAGAAAATATAACAAAATCTGGGGTGTGGAGCTAGGGTTTATACCTGCAATACATAAATAAATTAACTATAAGTTAAACCTAGCCACTAGAAAAAATAAATAAAGCATATCTCTACTCCAATCAATGAAAAATTGTCTTTCAGATGGCATAGACACTCCTTAAGGGAAAATATATCTGCAACCTTGTGGGGAGTAGAAAGAATGACTACCTGAAGATTGCCATACAAAAAAGTCCGCGGAATGCCCCCTTATAGGGAAAATTTTTATACTTATACAAGAAACATGGTAGAATGTTTTTCTTCAACTTCTCTGCAACTTCTAGCTGATGAAGACTATACGAATAAAAATCTACATCAAAATAGCACAAGTGTGTGACAACTTCATCCCTAGATCTAAGAATATTCTCCCTTTGTAGTCAAACGCGCCGCTCATATAAGGGCATTCTCCAGCAGGGTAAAGAGGATACGAAGCATCCCTAACCCATTTCCCCGAATATATATCACACTGCACTTGTGGGTTTTCATTCTTTGTCACTGTATATACTTTTCCATAAGTCCTTCTGTCAATTACTTCGCCAAATTCCAAGATTTTTTGAGATATCTCTCCACTTGTCCTCTACTAGAGACCAAATTCTCACCACTATGATTCTAGCTTAAAATTTTACCATTTTTGTAGCCATCACTGTCTACACTAAGATTATTTCGATGCTAGGCTTTTGAAGTACTAATTTTGTCTCCATGATTTACTATTTCAGAATTATTTTGCAAAGGAGAAGCAAACAGAGCCAAGTTGCCAATAGCTTGGGAGTTTGGATGAAAGCTTAAAGTTCTCCTAAGCCTAAGATTCTCCCCTGTTTCTTGACCTTGTGACATTTCAGAGGAGAATTAAATAACAAATGAGACTGCACTTGCAGCTATAATAAGAGAAGAAATCTTGTTATTTCCAACCTACTTCAGACATGCATCCAGGTGACCCATGATTGGGAAAAGCAGGTATGGAAGCGTGTCGACTGATGATAAATTTTTATACTTATACAAGAAAAATGGTAGAATGTTTTTCTTCAACTTATCTGCAACTTCTAGCTGATGAAGACTATATGAATAAACATCTGCATCAAAATAGCACAAGCGCATAACAGCTTCATCCCTAGAGCTGAGAATATTCTCTGTTAAGAAAACGAACAAGCGGAATTAGCACCGAACAAGCGGAGCAGGAAAATAAATTTGAATAGGTCGATTAAGATTTTAGAGTAGCCGCCAAATTAAATTTCCATGTGTTTTCCCTTAACGTCGTAAGACTGACGTTTGGGCCCTCAATGTCACAATACCGATGGTATCCCTAAATGTCGCAAGACCGACAATCGTGTCCTAAACGTCGCAATACTGACGTATGTCTCCTAAATGATGGTATTCTGACAGTTTTTCCTCAACATCGCAAGACTGACAGTATCCCTAAACGTCGCAAGACCGACGGTTGTCTCCTAAACGTCGCAAGACCGACGGTTTGTCCTAAAACGTCGGTATTCCGACAGTTTGTCCTGAAACGTAGGTATTCCGATGATTGTCCTAAATGTATTTGTTCTGACGATACTCCAAAAACGTCACTAGAGAAACGCTTGTTGGCGGGATTAAAAAAATAAGAAAATTTGGGGAAATTTCTGACAATACATCAAAACTGTCAGAACTAAAGTGTTGGAATTTTGACCATATGTACTAGTGTATAAATTGGTTCCCATCCCTCCACTACTGGTTGGTCATTTTTGGGCTAGTCTAATCATTCATCCTTCGCATTCCTATGCTATGTTAATGTCTAATTTTCCATTCAGCATAAGGATCACTTGAAGAGCCTTATTTTGGACTCAAACTACACCAAAGGGATACCTCCAACATTAAGGCCATTGTTGTAATATTCCCCTTTTATAATATCAATCATACATCTGGTGTTTCACTGTCTATATTTGTTTGGATATCCTTATAAGTAGTGTAATTCTCCTTGATCTATTAGGTAGTTGATGTTCAATGTATGCTTTGTATTGGATCACATTTTTCGATGTCTCTTGATCTCCTGTAGGTATTCAAACGCCACTAGTAGCGAGGATCGAGCTAGTGAAGGAATGTGGATCAAGGCCTTCACCAAAGGGTTTATTATAGCATCAGGAAGAGGTAGGTTCCTTTCCCTTTCTCATCCTACTTTGAATGTTAATAAAAAAAGTGATCATTATATAGTATCATATGTTTCTAGACCCACTCTAGGGTTAGAGAGATCGCCTCTTCCTGTAGAGGGAATTCTCTTCACAACAAAGGTGTTCGAGTCGATGTTGAAAGGGTGCAGGTGATTCAAACTATTTCTCTTCCTCACACTAAGAAAGAGGTCCAGGAATTCTTAGGAAAATAAAATTTCTAAGAAGATTCATTCCCAATTTTGGATAGATAGTAGAGAAAATCACTCGTATGTTGAAAAAGGGGAATTATATCAAATGGGATGAAGAGTCAATGAAATATTTTCAAGAAATTAAAAGATCTATTATGGAGGAAAATTTTCTCATTAGCTTAGATTATACCAAGGATTTCATCATCTTTCCTTTTTCTTCAGAACATACTATTGTTGTTGTCTTGCTACAGAAAAACCAAGATGGGTATGAAAATCCTGTTGCTTTTTTCAGTAAAGCCCTCCAAAATGTAGAACTGAAATATAACATCATAGAAAATCAGGCATATGCCCTAATAAAAACTCTTAAAGCTTTCAGAGAATAAATTCTGATATCTAAATCAATAGTATATGTCCCACACCCTTTGATAAGAGATATAATCCTGAAACACGATATCAAAGGAGGAAGAAGAAAATGGATTGCCAAAACTCAATAATATGATCTGGAACTAAAATCTATTAAAATTATTAAGGGGCAAGGGTTAGATATTTTATTGACAGAGGCAAATTTTGATGCACTGGGAATCGACTTAATTGCTCTTGAAATCTTGGTGGTAGTGAGTGAAGGTCAATAGGATAAGCAGTCATGCTTGCTGCTACCTTTGTCAAATCCTAGTACCATTCAAATCGAGACTTTCTAATGTCTAAGTGGTACAAGGATATTATTAGTTACCTTCAAACTATGTAGCTGCCTAGTTCCTTGAGCAAGGTTGCAAAGAATTCACTCAAGATAAAATCTATTAATTATTTTATCATCGATGGTAAATTATATGGGAAATATCCAATAGGTATCCTTTTAAATTGTGTCATATCATCTAAAATTGACTATTTGATTGCTCAACATCATGATGGGGTGTGTAGTGGCCACTACGCCTGGTGGGCTATGACCTGAAAAATTTTAAGGAGTGGCATTTATTGGCCCACCCTCTTACGCGATGTGAGCATGAAAGTGAGGGCTTGTCACCAATGACATATTTTTTCTGGGACGCAAAATATCATCGCCTTATCCCTCAAGCCCATCGTAACCGAAGCAGCCTTCCAACAATGGGGCTTAGACTTCATCAGAGAGATCCACACCCCTTTTAGTAGCTAGCACCATTAAATTATCACTGCAACTGATTATTTTACAAATTAGGTGGAATATGCACCATTGAGGAAGATTAATGATAAATTCGTGATGGAATTTATGACTAAGAACATATGTTCTCGTTCCGGTTGTCCCTAAAATATCATAGCTAATAAGCCTAAGCCTTTTTGTTCGGTTTCTTTTCATATTTTTTGCGATAATTATGAGGTTATGTTAGGAAAATCAATGGCTTATTACCCTTAGGTAAATGGGTTTGTTGAGTCTACCAACAATCATTAAAATTATGAAAAAATCATTACATTCGAAGAAGCAAAACTGGAGTGTAGGATTAAAATATGTAGTCTAAGCGGATAGGAGCAGTACCAAAATATCCATTGGTACTTCTCATTTTCAGCTGGTTTATGGCCTATATGCCACCTTCCCATTATACCTAGATATTAAGGTTATCAAAAGCCTGAAAATAATAAATGAAGAACCCAATTACCCAAAGAGGTGAATCAATCAAATGATTCAACTCCATAAAGAAAGGGATTTAGTCTATGAAATAATAAATCAACATCAGTCTAAGGTTAAAATGGTCTTCAAAAACGGGCTAAGAGAATATTTTTCCTCCCTAGAGACTGGGTCCTCAAATGGGACAAAAGAAATGAAGAACCAAGAAATAACAGTAAGTTTGACAACCTGTGGCTAGGACCCTTTTTCATTGATAAAGGTGAGGGAGAAAACGCCTTCTCGCTTAAGAACTTTGAAGGAGAAGTGGTTGGTTTCACCATTCACGACAAATTTCTTAAGCATTATGTTACCTAGTAAATATTTTCATTAAAAAAATTTAAAAAATGGAAAATGAATAATAATTATTATATTTAATAAATGACATGGAAATGAAATAACCATAATAAGAAGTGGTTTAAAAAAAAATTATGTGTATGTAGGAGTAAAAATCAAGGTTTGTATAATTGGAATCTCTGTATATTTGTCACACCATTCATAATATAAAGAAACTCATATACCATTAAGAATAAAAAGAACATAAGGTCATTTTTCCCCATCAAGAATTAAATAAGTGCTAAATTTTTAGTTACAGTTTTTCTTACGATACCCCGGGTGGTTCTTAAATACAAGCAGTTTTAGGGGTACATGATCTACGTAACAAAAAACTTCATACCCCACTTTATCTCTTTATCCTATGTCCCTGAAGGTAATCATACATCCATGCATTCTTTTATAAGTCATGTGAGGACCTTTTATGTTGTATCCGTCCAACTCGGGATAGTAAAGCAAAAGTATTCTCATTCTCTATGAAAAAGTACCATCATAGTCTGTGCCTTACTAATCTTTAGCCTGTCTTATTAGGATGGGGTATGATGAAAACCTCCGCTAGGGCTATGTACTCTCGCAAGAAGCAAAGAAATATTAGTGGTATTGAGAAATTCAGTGCACAATCTACCCATCCCCGTACATTTTGGTTTAGCAGTGTATGCTGATGACTCCCCCAGGGCTATGGACGCTCATTGGAAGCAAAGCTACATCAGTGCCATTGGAAATATCCAGTGTGGTTCTTCTTATTGTTTCATGAAATAAAAATGAATGAAAGCAATAAATTAAGTACACAAACTAACTTAACTTTATGGAGAAATAAGAATCGAAGGCAAATCCTACTAGTAAGGAAATGAATGACTTCGTCGGGGCTATGGACGCTCACTAGTAGCGAAGTGACATTCGATGGTAAATTCCATGCAAGGGTGTCCTAAAACCATTTTTTTTAATGTTTTTGGTCCCACATCTTAGTCTTCCCATACGAAATCTTGTTACATAGACCTATATAAAATCTTCAGGAGACACTAGTTCCTCCTACTTACCCCTTATTTCCCTAAATTTTGTTGTTTATCACTTAACCTATATCAAGCTCAATTTTGGAAGTCTTCGGGATAATAATTGGAAAAATCATCATTCATTATGCACTTATATTTATAAAGGGAAAGAAATATGTATTCTAAAACAAATTAAACAACCATTTATAGGCATTCATTATAAAAGGGAAAAAAAGAAATAATAAATATTCATTTATCTCCTTCACTTATCCAGCATAATTTCAATCAACAGAAATAAAAAATGAACCAATCATTCTTCAAATTTAATAAAGTAAATATCTTGCATTGCCCATACATCTTCCACTCTTAATTATATATGCATAAGTAACAAAGTTGTTCGACATCAAGTCCATTAAAATTTTTAAACTGAGCTCATGCACTCTATAATACGTAAATTCTATAAAAAATTATACATTAAGTAGACTTCCAGTCAAAAACAAGGTGACTAACCTGAGAATATAACTATCTAAAACCTCCATTATCTCCTTGGCAGTGCTGGAAGAGCCTGCAAGGTGAGCACTTCCAGCTAGTTCTCGCGGTCAAATACTCTCAACTCCCTGGTAAATTCTATGTAGTATCACAAGTTGGTCCTCAATATGAGCCATGCTCTCTTCCATTTCCACCAAGAGATGTATAATTCAGTCCAATTTCTCATGAAGATTCTCTCGTTGTCCTCTACTACCATTATCAATTCCCTCCATCACAATTTTCTCCCTCTGTCGCAAGTAGTTAGGGAAATAATTGCGTTTAACGTGACAATTGTCATTATATTCCCTAATTAGTTTCCGTTATTTCTAAATTAATTCTTCCATTTAACCCATCCCATCGCAAATATCCCCCCCGTGTCATATCTGTACATAGTTGTCAAGTCAGGAAATCTATGCCTCTAGTTAGTTTCAACTCCATGGCCCAACCAGTAAGGTACTTGGAAATGTTCTTGGTTACCCATAGCGGGGAACCATCCCCAAACAAAGACAATTTTAGGGGCTAAAATACCCCTCCCCTCTCGAATTTTAGAAGTATTCAAACTTATGTGTGTTAAATGGAGGGAAAGAGGGTCCACCTAAGGAGCGATCTGGTTAATGGAGTTGAGCTTACCCAGCAGGAGATCAATGGCCCACATGCACCTGTCACATTCCATGATGGCATGCTTTTATTGTTTTACCAAATTCGGGATGTGTTTTAATGTCCACTCAACTCTTCGAATGATTTCCATCGAGGTTTAGATCCGAAGACTCAGCGGGGCACCCGCATTTGGACAAGCGCATGCGTTAATATCAAGGCTATCGCCTGAGTGAATCCTCGTCGTTCACGCTTGATCAATATAATGGATATAGGGAATCGTCACACCCAAAATTGTCTACTCATTGAGCTTTCCCCGGTGACCCAATGTCACAATAGCCATCGATCAATCCCATATCTCCAATAATCACAACAAACTTGCGTGTTGTTTAATTTTTTGCCCCAATGTGATGGTCGAGTCCCTCTCGCCATGTTGGTGTGTTGAACCAATGAAAAACAAGCATCTATATTTCGCATTAATTCTCCTCTTAACCTCCCATTAAACCTTAATTCCACCATATTTTAGACCATTCTCCATGTTAGTTTTATCTTTGCATGCTCTCCGAGGAAGTGTGACCATTACTATCTTGAGGTTGCAAAGCTAATCTCCGGTTAATGAGTTCACTCATGTCGATCGGTAATTTATTACCCTTTTCCTTCTGTTGGCTCCCCGTGATTTGCAATATTGGCAAGAACAACTCTACAGGGAACCACATCAAACCACTTTGGAGTCCAAGGACCTAGCCTTCCTGGACTCAGAGAGGGCTCTCTCTATGTATGTATTTATAAATGATATATCTTTATGCTCTTTTTTTTCTGACTTTAGGCTACTTATGAAGTTCTAGGACTATTTGTTTTGTTTTGATTGGTTGATTAATTGATTCTGAGATTAAGTGATTGACTGCTTTAGTTGAATATATGGACCATGGGAAAAATTAATCCATTGGGCTATGGATTCATAAAAGGATTTAATTGTTCATCAACTCTACAAGGGTTTTCATAGGTCAAGCTAACTATATCAAGTGGATCTCTTAGATTAGATGAAATATGAAATTACAGTAAGTTGTGAAATCAATAAAGCTAAAGGTCAATCAAGAATCCTTCAACTCTACTTCAACAAGAAAAATCCTTTTAGGTAATTTTTTAATAAAAAATAAAGGACGGGGCAAACCATAGAATTCTTTGGCCAGACTCTAGTAAGAAAAACTTAAGACAAAAATTCAGCAACCCCGGAGAGCAAGACACCCCTGAATTCTCTTGCTATTGCTTTCAAACAAAGAAAACATTTAAGATAACAATTAGTGAAACTAAAGAGCAAGATACACCTGTCTTCCTTCATCAAACTAATAAAAGACCTTCAAAGCAACAATTTAAGACAAACCAAAGGACAGGGCATACCATAGACTTATTTGGCTGGACTCTACTAAGTAAAATTCAAAGAAAATCCTTAAAAATAACACTTCAAACAAAACCAAAGGACAGGGCATACCATAGAATTCTTTAGCTGGACTCTACTAAATCATTTTCAAGGAAAAAAGCTAGGTGGAGCTAGAGAGCAATCAAGAATTCTCTAATTAGACCTTGTAGAGGAAAACATTAAGATGAAAGAAGCAGACAGAATTAAGGTGCCAAGACAACATATCTTAATCTAAATTTTATGTTCTTTTATCACAGAAATAATGGACAATATGGAAAACAGAAGGGAAACATTGACAAAGAAGGATAACTTCACCATTAACATAGCTCAAGAATCCTATGAACGTGCTTGTATTACTGATGTCCAAAATAGTTACATTACTCCAGTGTAATAATCTTTGCAGCTCAAAGTCTGATCAAATCCAGCCTAGCAGACAATCCTCTAATCAAGCAGCCAACCAACTAATCAAACAACACTAAAAATGAATAATACATGCAGTATTTATTTGCAAAATGAGGAGGTTTCCCTAAGCTAGGGTTACAGATTTGTATTTACTATAGAGTTAACATATTTTGACCTTTGAGACCATGCAAGGCCCAAGGAAAAATATCTATGACTGAGTCACTGTCATAATAACTTTTAACTTAACTACTGAGCTAAATTTAGGAAATGTTTGAATTTTAAGGATTTTTATTAACTTCACAATAACTTCTGAGTATCTGGGAAATATCTTTATCTGTTTCAATAAATGTTGTTGCCTTCATTGAAGTGAAATGAGACTTATAGGTGTCGAAAGTGTTTATGAGAAGTAATTGTTGTTTTGTTTTAGCATTAAGATCTGTCTTCTGTGTTAATTTGCCTTTGATTTATCCTTTAAACCCTGAATTGGCTTTTAAACTTGGATTTATATTCATTTTTTATCATACTATCTTCTCCCGCTAATTTGTCTCCTAAACTCTACTTTCTTCTATTTAATTGCTCTAAACTGCCTTTGATTTGTTCTTTAATTCTTTAACCTCTCACTGACTGTGTTCCTTTATTTGGTTTTATCCCTGCATGCCACTGTCATAAACCTCTTTGTTGCTTTGGTGTGTTTAAATGACCACCAATGGTCATGATCCATTGGTGTTCATGCAATTTCTGCATTGATCCCTCAGCCACCTGCACATTAAAATCAACTTATTAATTTAAAACCTGTGTTTGTGGCTTTTCTGCATTCGTTTATGAATTTTTGAGCTTTTGGAGAGTTTTCAAAGGCTTCATGGTGGCTCTGGGGTTTTATCGCAAAGGTACAGGCCTTTGAAATGTTTGAACGAGGCAGTTTCAGGTTTTGGCAGGAGGCATTAAGGTGGTTTTCACACAAAGTGAGGGCAATGAATGGTTTTCGATAGAGGGACGTGATGCCATAGGAAAGGTGATGCATGCCAAAGGGTACAAGAGCGAATATTGCCCATTTCGCGTGTCTTAGAGGTGGTAAGAGCCAGGTGGTTGAGGGAGCGATATGCGTTGGGGACCATTGGATTGAGATGATGGAGATCAACGGTGGTTGGGGTTAAATGGAGTGGCGGGCAAGTCTAGGCGGTGGGGCCCAGGGGTTACGTGGCGGAAGGCTTTAAACGATATGGCGGAGTCCTTTATAGTGCGGGGCCAAGGTTATATGGTCATGGGGGTTAGTGTTTATGCAGGACCCAGGGATTTATGAAGGTGGGGGAACTTATCATTTGCGGTGGGCCATGGTTATATGGTCGTCGGGGGTAAAATATTTTTAGAGTGGGGATAAGGGCTCTTAAAGAGAGGGCTTAAAGCATAAAGGAGGTGGGTTTCAACATATAGAAGGGGTCGGGTAGATTAAATAAAAACAAAGTTTAGTTAAAATAATGGGGCCTAAATAGTATAATTTTTTATTTAGAACAATGTAAAAAGGACTTTTTAAATTGTTTTAATGGAATAAGGGAAAATGATGAAGGTGAGGGGTTTTAGTGGGGAAAATGAGGCTTTAGGTAGGGAGAAAGGGTGAACATGAGAGGATTAAGCCCAAACATGCATTTTTTCAGAGCAGGAGGGAAATTTAGAGAAGGAAGAATGAGATATGGTGAATTAGGAAAAATAAAGATAATGAAGGCAGTGAGATTTCTGAAAATAGATAATAGTCAAGGAATGGTATTTTCAAAAGTTTGTAGAAAATCCATAGTCATCTAGTGATACTGTAGAATACAGGAGGATAACAGTTGCTCCATCTAGGGAGGGCAGCTCCTTTAGGAGGTGTCAAGAACCTCAGAGTTCAGATCTTTGGAATTTGTAGATCAGTGCCTTGTTTGAATTTGGAAATTTTTTTCATT
Organism: Pinus albicaulis; assembly: GCA_034641835.2. Classification (NCBI taxonomy): domain Eukaryota; kingdom Viridiplantae; phylum Streptophyta; class Pinopsida; order Pinales; family Pinaceae; genus Pinus; species Pinus albicaulis. The sequence goes on along the minus strand of CM076583.1, from coordinate 908,775,054 downwards.
CTGCAATATCTGATCTACTGTTGTTCTTTGTAACTGTGACCTTTAAAACTTGAAAACCATTCTTGTTGCAACTAAATTCTACCTACCCATCATTCTATTCTAGCATTTTTTTCTTCATTTGGGTGCATTTAGACTAGGAAAACCTTGACATCATTTTTATTTTGAAAGAAAAAAACTATCTATTTCTACCCTTATATCATCCAAAGGCTCAGATTAGACTGATGAGTTCCTTTATTCTCTACCTAATCTACTTATCTGTCAAGATTAAACATTTTAACAGATTTTCATTCTCTAATCTATCAACATGAAATTTAAAGCATGATCAAATCAAGATTAAGCAGTTTGATTATCGTGAAATTGTGGCATTTTGGACAAGCTGCACACAATATTTATTTTGAAAAAAGTAAAATAAAGCATGAGGGCTTTGGTTTTGGATCTTTCATTTATCACTCATCCCTTTCTTTTCTTCTTGGTTCAGATTTAGACTTTGGAACCAATATATTTTTCCTATATATCTACTAATAAGCCAAGTTTAAACAGTTTGGCAAACCTTCATTTTCTAACTTATCAGCAAAAATTCAAATTTTTTTCAATCATGATTAGGCCATATGACTGAACAAGACTTCGTTTTCAAAAGTAGTGGCATTTTTACTTGCAGACTTTCAGAAATATCATTTTTTGGTATGGGGATTTACCTTTTCTTTTTAACTTCCCTCTTTCCTTGTTTTCTTTGTTTCTTCTCTTTTTGTATCAATTTTCTGAGATTTTTGTTTCAACAGAGTTACTTATAATCAAAAACTTAAAAATGGGAAGATGCTCATAGTACTGAGCTTATTTTCACACCTACCTATCCTAGTCTAACTTGGAGATTATATATATACTAGGTGAACTCTTTTCTCCAATGCAACCAATCAAGTAAATGACTACATGATTGATATTTGTTCAGCCCTTTGGGTATGCTAAAATGACAAAAATTCCACTCCCATCTCACTTGATCTTGAACAACAATGCTCAAAATCTTCGTCACACTCTGCAACAAACAGTTCTAGTATAACACACTCCTTCTTTAGATATCTCCAAGAAACCTGCAAAAGGATCTTGGAATAATAACTGGGCCTGGGGTTTTGAATAATCAACTTCTTTCAGGACTACTCCTTGTTCTTCCTTTTTGTGCTTGGGATTCTTTGGAGAAATAATTTCTTCTATTTCTTCATGATCATCTGACTTGGCAGCCTCATTGCATGTTACTGTGTTTTCTGTGCACAAACCTGATATGCTTTGATTGAATGGGTTGAATTCTATCTGGAGGTCCTCATCAGGAGAATCCTCTGGTAATAGGTCTTCTAGGGGAGGCAACACAACATTAGTATCACTCTATTCTATAGTTTCTGCGCGAGAAAATGCATCAATGGACAGGTCAACAATGGAACAAATAGAAAGATATTCTTTACATAAAATTTTAGAGGTTGGTTGTATGTTTAGAATCTGATTGACTTCTTCATCAATTAAAGGAGGAGGGAGCCCTTATTTTTTTTGTATTGGATAGCAATTGTTTTCTTTCTTTTGTGAAGCCTGATCTTGAGGTTGAATGTCTTCTTGAGCCTCACACAAAAGAGATGATGAATCATCATTTGTCCCTTCAGAGATATATTGTGGGTATTCTTCCATTTCCTGATTAATTTCATCCTCAACCCACTTCTCTTGGTGGTCATGATAGTTAGCCTGAGCATGAAATTAATGAATTGTCTCTCATAGATTCTCAGGATTCCAATTTCTTTTAATAATCTGAAATGCATCAAATCATAAGGGTAGAGACTCTAAATGTGTTAAGTACTCCTCCTCTATTTTAGATTCTGTAATTTCAATATGGCTTAGAGGGAGCATTTATGGATCTGAAAAAAGGTTTGTATTATCCATTTCTTCCCTTGCTGATCCTTTCGAGCATTCCTCCTTGTTTCTAGTTTCAACTTGGCCAAACTCTAGTAAGCAAACCTTAAGAAAACAATTCAGCAACCCCAGAGAGAAGGACACCCATGAATTCTCTAGCTATAGCTTTCAAACAAAGAAAACATTTAAGATAACAATTAGTGAAACTAAAGAGCAAGATACACATGTCTTCTTTAATCAAGCTACTAAAAGACCTTCAAAGCAATAATTTATTACAAACCAAAGGACAGGGCATACCATAGACTTCTTTGGCTAGACTCTACTAAGTAAACTTCAAAGAAATGTCTTAAAAATAACACTTCAAGCAAAACCAAAGGACAGGGCATACCATAGAATTATTTGGCTGGGCTCTACTGAATCATTTTCAAGGCAACAAGCTAAGTGGAACTATAGAGCAATAAAGAATTCTCTAATCAGACCTTGCAGAGGAAAACATTAATATGAAAGAAGCAGATAGAATTAAGGTGTCAAGACAACATATCTTAATCTAATTTTTTTGTTCTTTTATCAGAGAAATAATGGAGAATATGGAGAATAGAAGGGAAACATTGAAAAAGAAGGATAACTTCACCATTAACATAGCTGAAGAATCCTATGAACGTGCTTGTATTAATGATGTCCAAACAAATTAAATTATTCCAGTGCAATAATCTTAGCAGCTCAGAGTCTGATCAAATCCAGCCTAGCAGACAATCCTCTAATCAAGCAGCTAACCAACTCATCAACAAACACTAAAAAATAATAATACATGCAGTATTTATTTACAAAATGAGGAGGTTTCCCTAAGCTAGGGTTATGTATTTGTATTTATTACAGAGTTAATGTATTTTGACCTTTGAGACCATGCAAGGCCCAAGGCAAATATTTGTGATTGACTCACTATCATAATAACTATTAACTTAACTGCTAAGCTAACTTTAAAAAATGTTTGACATTTAAGGCTTTTTGTTAACTTCACAATAACTTTTAAGTAGCTGGGAAATATCTCTATCTGTTTCAATAACAGTTGTTGCCTTTATTGAAGTGAAATGAGGCTTATAGGTGTCCAAAGTGTTTATGAGAAGTAATTGATGTTTTGTTTTAGCATTCAGATCTGTCTTCTGTGTTAATCTGCCTTTAATTGATCCTTTAAACCCTGTTTTGGCTTTTAAACTTGGATTTATCTTCACTGTTTATCTTACTGTCTTCTACCGTTGATTTGTCTCCTAAACTCTGCTTTCTTCTGCTTAATTGCTCTAAACTGCCTTTGATTTTTTCTTTAATTCTTTAACCTCTCACTGATTGTGTTCCTTCGTTTGTTTTAATCCCTGCATGCCACTGTCATAAACCTCTTTGTTTATTTGGTGTGTTTAAATGACCACCAATGATCATGATCCATTGCTGTTCATGCAATTTATGCATTGATCACTCGGCCACCTGCACATTAAAATCAACTTATTAATTTAAAATTTGTGTTTGTGGATTTTATGTGTTCATTTATGGCCTTTCGAGATTTTGGAGAGTTTGCAGAGGCTTCATGGTAGCTACAGGGTTTTATCGCAAAGGCACAGGCCTTTGGAATGTTTGAAAGGGGCGGTTTTGGGTTTTGGCGGGAGGAGGTAAGGTGGTTTTCACACGGAGTGAGGGCGGTGAATGGTTTTGGGTGGAGAGACGCGATACCATAGGAAGGGTTACACGTGGCAGAGGGTACACAAATGAATACCGCTCATTTCTCATGTTTTGGAGGTGCTAAGTGTCAGGCGGTTGAGGGCACGATATGCGTTGGGGACCGTTGGATTAGGAGGATGGAGATCAATGGTGGTCGGGGTTAAATGGAGTGGCGGGCAAGTCTAGGTGGTGGGGCCCAAGGGTTACATGGCAGAAGGCTTTAAACAATATGGCGGGGTCCTTTATAGTGTGGGGCTAGGGTTATATGGTCGTGGGGGTTAGTGTTTATGCGGGACCCAGGGATGTATGAAGGCGGGGGCACTTATCATTTGCGGTGGGCCATGATTATATGGTTGTGGGGGGGTAAAAACTTTTAGAGAGGGGTTAAGGGCTCTTAAATAGAGGGCTTAAATCATAGAGGAGGCAGGTTTCAAAATATAGAAGGGGTAAGGTAGATTAATACAATAGGGTGGGGTAGATTAAATAAAAAAAGAGTTTTAGTTAAAATAATGGGGCCTGAATAGTACAATTTTTTATTTAAAACAATGTGAAAAGGACTTTTCACATTGTTTTAATGGAATAAGGGAAAATGATGAAGGTGAGGGGGTTTAGTGGGGAAAATGGGGCTTTAGGTAGGGAGAAAGGGTGAACATGAGAGGATTAAGCCAAAACATGAGTTTTTCAGAGTAGGAGGGCAATTTAGAGAAGGCAGAATGAGATATGGGGAATTAGGAAAAATAAATATAATGAAGGCATTGAGATTTCTGAAAATAGCTGATAGTCAAGGAATGCTATTTTCAATAGTTTGTAGAAAATCCATAGTCATCTAGTGATACTGTATAATACAGGAGAATAACAACTTCTTCCTATTATGACTATGATTTGGCCACTTGAAGCAGCTATGGCCGAACCATCAGGTAAAGAGGCCCTCGTAAATGACTTGGCTGGGGTTCAGGACACCAAGGTGTGCATGACTGAAATACTCGCCCTCAAAAGAACCCTTACTCTCTTTACATCCATCACAGATGATGATTTATGTTTTCTGAAGACCGAAATCTTGCATGCACCCTGCCCCCAATTCTCTTTGAATATGATTCATTTTTTCTATTGGTCGAACATTATGACCTCAAACAACAAGAATTGTATTTTAGGTCTGGTGGTTCTTTGTTCTTGAAGCCATATGAGGGAGTAGTAGCTAAAATGTTGGGTATCCCAGCACAGGGCATTGATATCATAGCCAATGTCTTGGATAGTGAGTTCATTATGTGGGTTGGAGGGGATAATCTTGAGTTTCTTAAGACCATGTTCGAAAGCTCTGACCCGGAGTTGAAATTTCTTTTACCTATACCTACTAAATCCCTTGATCCATTTTACTAGACCTTGATGTCCCTTATCTCCATTATCTTTGGTCTCGCTAACGATTCCAATATAGATGAGTCAGTGTTCTTGGAAATTCATCTAATCACCCTTCAAGCAAGCCACCAAACCATAAATTTTCCTAAGTACTTGGTCCACACCCTTACAGTTGACTTATCCACTGCTATCCCTTTTAGCTCATGCCATCACTATTTCTACCTTATTTATTTGGCTATTTATAATAATCCTTTGTATTTTCTAGCTACTAGACTTCTTGTGAGCACGATTAATACTGAAAATAAAGAAAAATATTTTTTTCACTTGTCCGATGGACTTTACCCTCAACACATTCCATTCACTTATTCTCATTATATTGATGGTTTTTATCATCCTTTGAAAGAAAAAATAACATAAGAAAGGGTAGGTAGGATATTAGAGGAACATGTCGAAATTTTAAGGTTAACTCAGCAAGAAAGTATTGGGAATTAGTTTTTATTCCTGACTATATGGTGATTCATCTGTATGCATTTGACAAGCAACCTTCTCGGTTCCCTAAGTATGTGTCTCCTTTACTGTTAGCATATGAATTTTTAAGGAAAAGGGTGATAGTTAACGAATCCCATTTTGTTTCTAAAAATAAAGGAGCATTGTTTAGTTATCCATCTACCATTTCTCCTTTAACTATTAAAAAAAAATGCTATTGATACTTTGGAAAAAGAGATATCGTCTTTTGGATTTTTGCGGGATGGTTGCTAGCATTATGACCCTTTATGTTAGGGACCTATATTACTAGTGTAATCCCTTTTTGTTGTTAGTGTAGCCCCCCTATTGTTACTTTTGTACCCTTGTAGTTCCCATATTGTTATTATTGTTCCCCAAAATAGCCCACTATTGTTATTTTTGTGCCCTTACATTATTATCGTTAGGTCGACTAGGATTATATTATGACCCCATGGACTCCCATATATAGAAAGGGTGTTTTTTTCATTTGTGTCATCCAAGAATTTTTAATTTATGTAATGTAAAGGAGGTTTCCTCCTCGAAGTGGATGATTTCTAAGTCGTTGATCTCTCTTTTCTTCTATTTTGTGAGCTGGTTTCATAACATTTATTATCAGAGCTTTGGATTCTAGGGTTTCGCTCCTTCAAACAGGTCATCGTGGAATTTTCTCTATAACGTTTTTTCTAAGAAGTTTCAGATGCCAAAACAAAAACCCATTTGCGAAGAAAGACTGAGGAACTTCATGTAAAACTTTTAGATCTTGGCTCGCAATATTTTCGGAGATAAGACCTGTGGAAGTTAGGGTTTGTGCACGCTCCTGAATTTCATCTCAAAGAGGTTACCTTGCTAAAATCGTCATAACTCTCTCTCTGAGCATCAGATTGGAATTCTATAACAAGTGGCCAAAATTATAGGAAACATAGTTTCCTGTGAATCTCTTACAAAGATGAAGGAGGAAACAGTGACATGTAGCACATTGTACAAGTTATCTCTATGGAACTAGTCCATAATTAGGTCATTGTGGGAGAATGGGCATAACTTTGCCTTGAAGAATCAAAATCGGGTCATACCCATGGCATTGGAAAGAGGAATAAGAGGGATATTACAAATCTGAATTTCAGATCTCTGGGATCCAAAATTGGAGTGATACATCAGTTTCAATTTTGATCTCATCAAAAGCAATAAAAAGGTGTGTATTTTTTTTTTAACTGCATAAGTCTTGTTTAAAAAATAATTTTGAAGTGATTCAAATGGAATATTGAAGAATAGATATCAATATTGGGTTCTAAAATCCCCCCTACAAATAATTTACCACCCATTAAACCCTTAGAAGGCTCTACTATGACTCATGAACAGGAAGAATTGCAACATGATATATAAAAATTACAAGACCAAGTGCATCAAATTTCGCTCTTACAAAGAGTAACAAAAAATGAAATGGAAAGTTTGAAGAAATGCATGGAAAATAATATGGATGGTTTCAAGAAAGGAATGGAAGCTAAGATGGATGGTATAGAAGGAAAACTAGATGCTAAGATGGATGGTTTGAAGAAAGGCATGGAAGCTAAGGTGGATGGTTTGAAGAAAGTTGTGGAAGCTAAGATGGATGGTTTGAAGAATGGAATGGAAGCTAAGATGGACGGAATAGAACAAAACATGGAATATGTGAAGAAATACATAGAAGGTTTGAATTAAGGTTTGGAAAATTTGTTACAAGAAAATCTTCCTAATGGCGAAAACATATTAGAGGAAACTCATGATGAGAACAAAAGAAATGTTCATCATGATTTCATAGACTCTAATGTTTGATTTAAGAAAAACCATATTCCAAAGATAGATATGAGGAATTTTTATGGCAAATATCCAATAACTTGGATACTACAAATAGAGCAATACTTTGAGCTCCATAATACACAAAACATACAAAATTATGCATTGCAACTTTAGATTTAGAAGAAAATTAGTTTGCATGGTATCGATGGCTTTGTTCTTGTGAACCACTGGTCATTTGGTCAATTGTTATGGAAGAGATGATAGCACATTATGATGATACAAAGAGAAACACCTTCTTTAGCCAATTTATAAATCTCAAACAAAAGGTTTCAATGATGGAGCACATTGAGGAATTGCAAAAATTGAATATAAGGGTAAATAATATTCCAGAGAAACATAGGATTGATGTCTTCATAGGGAATCTAAAGCATAACATCTAATATGAGGTTCGCCTTTGGTAACCTGATACATTGGAGAAGGAATTCATGTTGGAAAGAAAAATTGAATGAAAAATTATGGCGACAAGGAAGCCTGCCAATCACAACTACAAAGATGGAAGCGTTGCTACTCCTAGACTTCCACAACCTACAAGGTTGACACCACAAAAATTGAAAGAAAAAGGAGAAAAAATGGATTTTCTATAGTTGTGATAGAAAATACACTAAAGGTCATGAGTGTGCTGAGAATAAATTATTTTACTTAGATTGTGAAGAGGAGGAAGAAAAGGAACAAGAAACTTCAAAAGAAGAGAATATACACCAGGAACCAACCCTAGAGGAAGAAGTAACGAATACAACCATACCATGTAATGCAATGGCAGTAATTACCACTCAAACTCTTAATATAGAAGGAAATATCAAGAAGAAAAATGTAATTGTGCTTATTGATTCAAATAGTACTAATAGTTTTACTCGTTGTAAAGTAGCCAAGGAATTGAATTTCTTTCTATACCCAGTGCCAGAGTGTCAAGTGATGGTGGAAAATGGAGGAAATATAAATTGCTTTGGAAAGTGCCATAATATCAAGCTAACCATGGGGTAATATGTATTGAATATTCTAATGATTTCCATTCCAATGGGTGGTGTTGATGTTGTACTAGGAGTACAATGGTTACAATCTTTAGGGATGGTAGCTTTCAATTTTCAAGAAAGTTTCTTGAAATTTTCATCAGAAGGAAAGGAATTTGAATTACGGGGTATAGCAGGGAAGTTAGGAAATATAATAATATTTAACTTCGTTACAAAGCTTCTGAAGAAATAAAAACGGGGCGTCATCGCACAATTATACTCACTAGAAGTTCCAACATCAAAATCATCTATTTCTCCAGATATCCAAAAAGTCTTGGACAATCATTCCAAGATGTTTGAAACTCCCAAGGGACTCCCACCTATTCGTGATCATGATCATGCTATTCATTTGATTCCAGGAATTTTTCATCCAAACATCAGGCCTTACAAATATCCTTATGTCCAAAAGAGCAAAATTGAACTTATGATTGAAAAAATGATAGAGGTTGGTATAATTCAACCTAGTCAAAGTTATTTCTCTGCTCCAGTAGTATTGGTGCAAAATAAGGATCAATAAGATCACTATTAAAGATAAATTTCCCATTCCTGTGATTGATGAATTATTGGATGAATTACATAGAACAATTTATTTCACCAAGTTGGATCCTCGTTCAGGATATCATCAAATTAGAATGAAGACAAAAGACATTCTGAAAACAACATTTCGAACTCATGAGGGTCATTATGAATTTTCGCTCATGCCTTTTGGCCTTACCAATGCACCTTCTACATTTTGATGAATTCCATTTTCAAACCCTTCCATAGAAAATTTGTGTTAGTATTTTTTGATGATATACTAATAAACATCAGGTTTTGTAAGGATCATGTTCAACATGTTGACACGATGCTCAAACTATTGGAGGAGAAATAATTCATTAGGGGAATTTTGAGGTATAAAATGGGCCTCCTAAGGAAATTATAAAATAATAGTGGAAATCATAAAATAAGATTTGATGACATCATCAAATTTTAAAGGGAAAGAAGAAAAAACTACTTTTTCAACTCGTATTTTCAACTTATCTCCCAAAGTTTTTACTCAAATTTCGAGCACGAGTACTCATTGGATGCAAAATTTAATTTCTCATCCGAGTACCCATGTTGCATACTTTTGATGGACCCTACTATATGAAAAATGAGAAATACATGAAAAATGTGATTGCAATCACGTTTTTTCATGTATTTCTCATTTTTCGTGTAGAAGGGTCCATCGAAAGTATGCAACATGGGTACTCCTTGGATGAGGAATTAAAATTTTCATCCAACGAGTACTCTTGCTTGAAATTTGAGTAAAAAAATTGGGAGATAAGTTGAAAATACGAGTTGAAAAAGTAGTTTTATTATTTTATTATTTTTAATCTTTTTACCCTTTTACTTAAAAAATGGCGAATCATCCCCCATGGTTGACATCATCATCTTGAATCCTATTGGTTCTTATAAAGTTTATTTTGGTTGTACATTTTTCTTAGGAGGCCCATTTTAGACCTCAATATTCCCCTAATGATATGAGAAAACCTCAAAATATTTCTTTGGAGTACAAGAGATGGAATATCTGGTTCATATTGTATCTCAAGATGGTGTTAAGGTAGACCCTAAAAAAATTGAAGGCATTAAGGAGTGGAAAGTCCCCACAACCATAAAGCAGATACGAGGATTTCCCGGGTTAACACAGTATTATCGCAAGTTTGTTAATAATTTTGGGAGAATAGCAACACCTATAACAACATTATTGAAGAAAGATGCATTTTCATGGATTACTGAAGCAACTAAGGCCTTTGAACATCTTAAAGAGGCAATGTGCCAAGCACCAGTCTTAGCTACGCCAGACATCATAAAAACCTTTATTGTGGAATGCGATGCCTCAGGAAATGGAATTGGTGTTGTTTTAATGCAAGAAGGAAGACTCGTTGCTTTTAAAAGTCATCCAATCAAAGGAAAGTATTTACAGAAATATATTTATGAGAAGGAAATGTTGGCAATACTACATTAACTAAAGAAATGGTGAACTTACCTAATGGGAAGACACTTCAAGGTAAAAGATGATCATGATAGTCTTAAACACTTTTTGGAATAAAGACTATCTTCAGAAGAGAAGAAAGAATGGGTCACAAAGATGTTGGGTTATGACTTTAAAATCATCTACAAAAAATGGAAGCTAAATGTTGTTAGAGATGCACTCTCAAGAAAGGATGAGGATGTGGAAGCATTTCTTTGTGCCATTTATATTATCCAACCAGATTGGATAACCGAAGCAAGGGAGGAATGGAAGAATGACAAAGAAGTATGGACAGTCATTCAAAATTTGTAACGAGATCCCAGTACACCTAATACATTTAGTTGGAAAAATTATTCCTTATGGTACAAATATCACTTATATCTTTGTAAGAATTCCCAACTAAAAATATATATATTCTTTTATAATTGCACACCTCTCCCTTAGGAGGAAACTCTGGATTTTAAAAACTTACCACAAGGTGAAGAAATAATTTTTTGGGATATACTTAAATCTAATATTCAAAATTGTGTGACCAAATGTTTGGTTTTCCAGCAAAATAAAGTGCAGACAATTAAGACCTCGGGTCTGCTACAGCCTTTATCCATTCCAAATCAACAATGGGAGGAGGTTTCAATGGATTTTATCATAGGTTTACCTAATTCTGAAGGAAATAGTGTCATCATGGTGGTATTTGATATACTTACCAAGTGTGCACACTTTTTTTAATTATCTCATCCATTTAAAGCGAGTACAGTTGCTACTGCATCTATGGAAACAATTCAAAATCTACACGGAAACTCAAAGATAATTGTAAGTGATAGAGATCCCATTTTTCCTCAAAAAATTTGGACGGAATTATTTTCTTGTTTGGGTACTCAACTAGGTCATAGGTCATCTTATCATCCTCAATCCAATGGGAAAAATGAGTGTAATATTCCAAAATTTCATGGAATATTAAAAAACTTTTGTTTTGCACTAGGAGGATAATAAATGGGTAAGAAAACCCATTGATAATAAAATATGAATAAAAAGCCCTTACAATGTGAAAAGGGATTAAAAAAGAACTGGATTTCACACCCCATGTGTGAAATGAGATAAAATGCATATGGATAAGTCTAAAGGAGGCCAAGTCAACTGCGCAGTTATGAGAGATAAGGATCACTTGGTGGGGCAACGCAGTTTGCATGAGGGGAAGATCACTTGGGGGAGGAAACCCTAAGTTGTGGGGCCCATGGCAAGGCACCTTTCATTTGCTTAAAATGATAATGAGGCAGCCATAGCTCCTCATGTTTTTTATTATCATTTTTCTTGTCTTCTCAGACAAGTGCATTCTCTAGCTATTTAGCTGAGATGCAGTGCTGCTAGCACTGGGTGTTCCTGGGCGGGAATCCCATCTCTTCCATAGAGTAGCTCTTGGAAGAGATTATTCTTCATATTCCCCATGTTTTGGCTTAAGGCCAAAGCATTCCATTCAGCTCTAGCGCAGTCTCCATTGATGGTTGAGTTGTGTTGCTGGGTGTTGCAGGGGAGGGTTCCTCAACACCACTTCTGGCATTGTATTTCAGAGGAGGAAGTCTCCATTCCTTTGGGAGATCAGTGAGGGAGTTTCTGAGCTTATTCCCATCATCATTAGCACCAGGCCAACCATTTTCCATCAGCATAAGAGAAACCCTCTTCCTTGACTGTGCAGTTCCTAGAGAGTATTTGCAGTGAGGGTTGCAGTATTTCATCAGGAGGTGATATCTTCAATGATAGGATCAGCCTATCATTAGGAAGGTAAATCGAAGGGGTTTATTTCAGAGGGTTTCGTCATCTACATAAAGCTCCTTCTATTTCCAGTTCTTGAGTTGCTGCTACCCAGCAACTCTGGCATTTTTGCAGGAGTACCATTTTGTCTAGTTTCCAGCCAATCCTCTTAAGGGATTGATGTATCATCTTTTCAGGGTTTGAGAGCTTGCTCCCCCATATTTCTTTGAGCTTACATTGTTGCATCTTTATATTTTTATATTTACTACTGCAGTATCTCCTCTAAACTGTGCAATCTTAGCCTAGAATAAACCATGTAAAACAATGTTTCTCTATTCTTATGAATATGTTTTCTTGCGTCTCTTTGCTTGATTTGAGTAATAGATTCCTCAAGAATTTATCTACATCTTCTGATGTACATATATATAATGGCTGGTTACATCTTCATATGACATGGCTCACTAAGAATTACGCTGTCATCTCCTTGCTTGAGTAAAGTATTGATGCAGCCCCTTAACTAGGCATTTTCTGGAGAGCATTAGAGGTAGGAGACCTGTTTAAACCATCTAAGAGGATTTATTTGGAGTATCCTCTTTGATTTCAGACTTAGATGCTCTATTCTAAGGGATCCAAGTGCTGGGTTCAAGTCTCATAGCAGCCATTCCTGAAAAATGCGTTTTTCAAGCATGTCTTGCTGAGCAATCCTAAAAAGGGATATTACAGTGGTATCAAAGCATCAAACTTGGCACAACCTATGAGTTCGATATCAGAAGAATATGATGAAGAAGATGAGCTTGATCTCATATATTTTCTAAATATAGAAGAGCCTCCCCAATGAGGAAGAGCAAACAGAAAGGGAAGGCCCCTGCACTTCCTACTCTCACCTAGAAGGAAGCAAAACGTTGAGCAAGAGAGAGACTTCATCTCTTGGAAGGAAGAAGAAGGATAGACTCACAAGTCTTCTTCCCAAATCTGTGCAAAAAATCCATGGATATTTCAGAAATATTAGGAGGGAGATTGATGGAGAATTTCAAAGAAAGTTTGAAAACGGAGTAAACCCTAGATTTTCACATGGTGAAGGTAAGCATGCAACCACACACCATGATGAGCAGCGCAGTCGAAGGCCCAACATTCCCATGGGGGTGATGGAAGAAGAAGGAAAGGTGACTAAGGATGAAACCCTTAGTGATTTCCTGAAGGAGTATGAGTCTCACACTCAGAAATTCAGAAATTAGCTCACTTTTTCTGAGTTTTGCAAGATTAAGGTGAAGGAAAAGGAGCAGCAAGATAGATTTCATCTATCTAATTTTGGAGGTTCACCTTCATGTTCAGCCAAAGATTGGGTGGAGGAGCTGAAATCCTTCCAACAGCAACACCACATTTCAGAAGAAGAATCCATCAAGGTTGCAGCGCTGCATTTGAGAGGTAAGGCCCATGCATGGTGGAAAATTGAGTCCATTTCTTTTGAAAATGTTAATGCTTCATCTTATGTAAATTTCACTAAGTCATTGGTGAGACTTATGTGATGAAGTCAAACCAAGAGACTCAAACAAAAACCCTGCATAGAAACGCAGAACCACCTCAGGAAACCATTGGAAGAGCTGAAAACTTGCATCATGCCTTGTTGGGGGAAAAACATTCATCCCACACCTTTGAGCCATAGAAAAAAGGGATTTTTTTTTCAAAGGTGGATCAAATCATTGGGGTGTTGCCCAACTTTATTGCAGAAACAAAGGGCAACAACGCTGCTAAGTCTAGAGATCATCTAGTGCCTCATGCAGAGGAAGAAGGAGCTTTTTCTCCAAATAGAGGGATTCTTGTATCTTTACAAGAAGGTCCCCAGGATCTCATGCATGGAGGTCAGGGCACCCTTCATGATCCCTATGTGCCATGGAGGAAGAGGTGTGAAACCAGGAAGACTCAAGAAGAAGATAGAGAAGAGAGCCAGCATCATGTGTTGAGGAGGGCACATTCCTATCCATTTTCAGAGGTGATTGCACCTAGGAAGGTGATTGGATTGTGCAGTGAAAGCATGGACAAAATTTTTCATTTATATATGCAGTCATATTCCAATGAGAATGTCTCATTAAGTGGAGACATTACACCAAGGAGCCCACTGGTTCAGATGAGGAGGATAGATGCTTCAATCAATGAGGCCCCAATTATTAATTTCAGCAGCGAGGAGACCTTGGGACAGCTTGTTACAGCGTTGGGAGCCTTGGGTAAAACCAAAGAGGAGAGAATAATTCTCTCACTATCATTAGTACCCACTCTCCTTATAGTTTCTGCGCTGTGGCAAGAGAAGCAAGGAAAGGGCAGCAACTTTCCCACTTGTACATTTGGCAGGGGAGAAGTATATGCCCGCCACTCCTTGGAGGAGTTGGCACAGTCCCTTCTTTTCCCTTGGAGTAGAAGGAGACAATCATCTATGAGTTGTTTTGTTTGCATGATCAGAAATCATGGTAAGGACATTGTTCATTTATGTGATTTATATGTTGATTCCTTAACCATGTATATCCAGGGTATTGCTCCACAGAGGAGCATTCTTTGCCTAAGACTCCTTGGTCTACTTGAGGCCAAGAGCATGATTGATGACCATCCCCTTGATGGACTTGGGGAAGATTTGTATTTTGGAGGGCATGCTCACCATGTATCATACATAATTTATTTCCTCCAAACACATGGGGAGAATGTAGCAACACACCGGTGGTTGAAAAACCACATCCTTTGTCATTCTCTATTGCAGTTTATGATCAAACTACATTGGTTGCATCTAAATGATCATTGCCCTACTCATTTGCTACATATGGCAGCCAGCATGACTTTCATTTTGGCTCCTTGTGCTACTATTGATCACATTATTGTCAGGAGCATGATCGGGAGAGAGGCACATGGGATGAATGTGTCCTTTGGGGTAGAAGATCCCCATACTTTTTGCAGGACATGCTCTAATGGGAGCATGGGAGATAATGTGGCCACCATAGTTCAGCATTGGTGCTCTCTTGAGGTGAGCCACATGATTGATAGGGTGCCATATGATGATGACCTCCTGTCCATCACCTACGAGAAGAATTGGGCCAGCTTGATTCACAATGTAGGAGGAAGGATCTTTGGAGATCTAGACTTCATCTTAACATTGGAAGGCCACATTGTTGTAGCCCAAGATCGTCCTTCACTCTACACTTGTCATAAGTGGAGAAGTGAACAGTGTGGGGTAGGCCATGATGCTTACCACTTGCAGATTTTTAGCCCACCTTCTTTGTCGGAGCTCAAGGTGGAAGAGGAATTTTAGCAGTTGCCTTATCTGGAGGTGACTATATTCTTATGGATGATTGCTTGGGGGTGGAGGATCTACATGAGGGAAAATTTTTTCCTGATAAATCTTAACACCATGCCTCAAGGAGACCTCTGGACAGCACCATATTGCCTTCTTGAGTACATTCCATGTTCATGAGGATAGCCACTCTGGCTAGTTTACATGCTTGGGAGGAGCAGTATGGAGACTCTTTGTTGATACAGCATCTCATTCTTCATGAGGAGTTCATCATAAGTAGATGCTACAATTGGAGGATGAGGACATCCTATAGTTCTATCCTTGCAGTTGCTTGAGGACAAGCAACATTTGGGAGGGGAGGACTGCAATATTCCAAAATTTCATGGAATATTAAAAAAAAAAAAAAATTTCATTAGGAGGAGAATAAATGGGTAAGAAAACCTATTGATAATAAAATATGAATAAAAATCACTTACAATGTGAAAAGGGATTAATAAAGAACTGTATTTCACACCCCATGTGTGAAATGAGATAAAATGCAGATGGATAAGTCTAAAGGAGGCCAAGTCAACTGCGCAGTTATGAGAGAGAAGGATCACTTGCTAGGGCAACGCAGTTTGCATAAGGGGAAGATCACTTGGGGGAGGAAAACCTAAGGTGTGGGGCCCATGGCAAGGCACCTTTCATTTTCTTAAAAGGAGAATGAGGCAGCCATAGCTCCTCATGTTTTTTATTATAATTTTTCTTGTCTTCTCAGACAAGTGCATTCTCTAGCTGTTTAGCTGAGATGCAGTGCTGCTAGCACTGGGTGTTTTCGGGATGGAATCCCATCTCTTCCATAGAGTAGCTCTTGGAAGAGCTTATTCTTCATATTCCCCATATTCTGTCTTGAGGCCAAAGCATTCCATTCAGCTCCAGCGCAGTATCCATTGGTGGTTGAGTTGTGTTGCTAGGTGTTGCAGGGGAGGATTCCTCAACACCACTTCCGGCATTGTATTTCAAAGGAGGAAGTCTCCATTCCTTTAGGAGATCAGTGAGGGAGTTTCTGAGCTTATTCCCATCATCATTGGCACCAGGCCAACCATTTTCCATCAGCAGAAGAGCATCCCTCTTCCTTGACTGCACAGTTCCTAGAGAGTATTTGCAATGAGGGTTGCAGTATTTCATCGGGAGGTGAGATCTTCAATGATAGGATCAGCCTATCATTAGGAAGGTCAATCGAAGGGGTTTATTTCAGAGGGCTCATCATCTACAGAAAGCTCCTTCTATTTCCAGTTCTTGAGTTGCTACTACCCAGCAACTCCGGCATTTCTACAGGAGTGCCATTTTGTCTAGTTTCCAGCCAATCCTCTTAAGGGATTGATGTATCATCTTTTTAGGGGTTGAGAGCTTGCTCCCCCCATATTTCTTTGAGCTTACATTGCTGCATATTTATATTTATGTATTTACTGTTGTAGTATCTCCTATAAACTGCGCAGTCTTAACCTAGAATAAACCATGTAAAGCAGTGTTTCTCTATTCTTATGAATATGTTTTCTTGAGTCTCTTTGCTTGATTTGAGTAATAGATTTCTCAAGAATTTTTCTACATTTTCTATTGTACATACATCTAATGGCTGGTTACATCTTCATGTGACATGGCTCACTAAGAATTATGCTGTCATCTCCTTGCTTGAGTAAAGTATTGCTACAACCCCTTAACTAGGCATTTTCTGGAGAGCATTAGAGGTAGGAGACTTGTTTAAACCATCTAAGAGGATTTCTTTGGAGCCTCCTCTTGGATTTCGGACTTATATGCTCTATTCTAAGGGATCCAAGTGTTGGGTTCAAGTCTCATAGCAGCCATTCCTGAAATGTGTTTTTTAGGCATGTCTTGTTGAGCAATCCTAAAAAGGGATCTTACAATGAGATAGTGAACAAATGTTTGGAAGTATATCTTTTTTGCTTTGTATATGATAAAAAAAAAAACAATGGGTCACTTGGTTACCTCTGGCTGAATGGTGGTATAACACTTCCTTCCAGACTGCAGCAAAAATGACCCCATTTATGGCACTTTATGGATATTATCCACCGTCCATCACATCATCTTTAAGAGAAAATTATAAGGTTCAAGTAGTGGAAGACCACATCAAGCATCAAAAAAAATTTCTCCAACTCTTAAAGGATAACCTAAATTTGGCACAAAATCGAATGAAACAACAAGTAGATCAACATCGCAACGAGAGAATTTTTGATCTAGGTGACTGGGTATTTTTACGACTACAACCATACAAGAAAATGTCCCTCAAGTAAGCTAAGAGGGATAATAAATTCTTGCCAAAGTACTATGGTCCTTACAAGGTGTTGCAAAATATTGGTACTATGGCATACAAATTGGAGCTTCATGCATCTTCCCGAGTGCACCTAGTTTTCCATGTCTCATGCTTAAAGAAGGTTATAAGTGACAAACTTCTAGTTCAAATAATATTTCCAGAACTTGATGAGGAAGGAAAAACCATATTGGAACCTAAAGCAGTCATGGAAACAAGAACTCGACAACTACAAAATCGATCAATTTCAAAGTACCTCATCAAATGGAAGAGCTTACCCACAGAAGATTTCACGTGAGATTATCAGAATTTTATGGAGAAGCATCCAGAACTACTCAAGCATTAAGTACGACACTTTTTTGAAGGAGAGGGGAATGTTAGGGCACTATATTACTAATGTATTCCCTTATTTTTGTTAGTGTAGCCCCCTTATTCTTATTGTTGTATCCCTGTAGTCCCCATATTGTAATTATTGTGCCCCATAATGGCCCACTATTGTTATTGTTGTGCCCTTACATTATTCTTGTTAAGTCAGCTAGGATTATATTATGAACCCATGGACTCCTATATATAGAAAGGAATTTTTTTCATTTGTGTCATCCATGACTTGTTCATTTATGTAATGTAAATGAGGTTTCCCCTTCGAAGTGGTTGATTACTAAGTTGTTGATCTCTCTTTTATTCTATTTTGTGAGATGGTTTCATAACACTTTAGGAGTGATCTCATGATTTAAAAAGAATGCTAGATTATAACCCTACATTCAAGAGGAAAGACCCGAGCTAGAAAAATTGGAAAATTTTCCAGTGCTAATTGAAAATATCTCACAATCAGTAGCATCAACAAGAATGGTAGAGATATTTTCCCTAGTCAGCTCAAAGGGCTCCCAAATTCATATACATGAAGGATATATGGAACATGTAGCTTCTTGCTCTACTACTTCTGTACTCAAGAAAAAATATGAAGGACTAACTTCACTTGATGTAGCTTGGTGGGTGAAGCCAAAGGAATATGACATAGATGAGAACGTGTTCGAATGACAAGTTGAACAATTTGATATGGAGATCTGACAAACTTTGAAAAGAATTGGACCCAAATATTCAGGGACATGAGCCCTAGACATTAAACATCCTTTTATTGAAAAAAATAAAATGATGGGGACCGATGAAAAATTATCTGTAATACCAAAACAATCACAATCAACAAACATCTCAACACTTAAGGAGGTACTCCCTACTAGCAGGCCCCGTTTTATCTCTACTACCGATTTCAAGGAAAATATATTAAATATCACAGTAGTCCAGCCCAAGATATGGGAGAATAAACAAATGGTGGGATCTAGGACCTCCTCGCTGGAAATTAACCTAGGAAGAGTATCAGATATGGATGTGATCAATTTACATCGAAAGGAAGATGAGATTGTAGCATGAAGACTGCTTGATTCTATGGTGGGGAAGAGGAAAATCCAGGCAATGCTCAAAAAGGTCTCCGAACAGTTTCACATAGTCTGTGTAGCTTTGCGTACGACGGCCAATTGAATCAAGGAGTTTGAAGGTATTTTTGTGCGCCGGTCCGGAAATTGTAAGGATACTTCCCCTCTTAATAAATTATTGGAAGAGAAGCATAAGGAGATCAAAGTGCCACAAGCAATCCTAAATATCCCTCACATCTTGATACAGGATTTCAAGATATAAGAGGAGGTCGAAGCTCACCTCCAGGAAATGGAAGCTCTATTACAACTCAAAGAAGAAGAGCGACGATATACTCTCAAGAAACTGAATTTACTGAGGGTCCTGTCTCATGAAAAAGAGGAGAGACATCTGAAACTCTTGGAAGAGTATGGGGTTGCGATTGACAGCAAAGTTGAAGTCCTGGTGGATTGAAAGAATACCGAAATCAAAAATATCCAAACCGCTTTAAAAGACAAAAATGATGAAGTTAAATCCTTAAAGGGGGTTCTTTGAGTCACTGTGATAGGGAAGAAAATATTCGTGAAAAATAAAGGGGATATATGGAGAGATATTTGGTATAAAATCACTACAGTCCAAGAATACATGGAAATTCTCTCACACTGTGAAAAAGGCTTGATTCTTCGATGGGGAACAGGAAAATCCAGGAGATGCTGAAAAAGGTCTCCGAACAGTTCCACAAAGCCCACGTAGCCCTCTGTACCAAGACTATTCATATTAAGGAGTTTGAACATATTGTTGTGTGCCAGTCCAGACATCGTAAGGATACTTCCCCTCTTAATAAATTATTGGAAAATAAGGATAAGGAGATCAAAGCTTCGCAAGAAATCATAAAGATCCTTGATCATGACCCTCATGTCTTGATATTGGATTTCAAGAGAAAAGAGGAGGTTGAAGCTCGCCTACAGGAAATGGAAGCTCCGTTGTGACTCAAAGAAGAAGAGCAACAATATACTCTCAGTAGCTAGAGTTACTAAGGGTCTAGTCTCATGAAAAAGAGGAGGGACATATAAAACTTTTGGAAGAGTATAAGGTTGTGATTCACCAAGCATTTAGTTCCTCGCAAACAGCTGAGTCAGAATATCCCAAGTTGTTACACATCAAGATTACTCAGCTAGAACAAGAACTAGAATCAATTAGGGGGGAAAAGGTGCAAGCTTACAACAAAATTGAGGTCTTGGTGGATCGAAAGAATACTGAAATCGAACAGATCCAAACCGGTTTAAAAGACAAAAAAGATGAAGCTAAATCCTTGAAGGGGGTTCTTCGAGTCACTTTGACAAGGAAGAAAATAATCGTGAAAGCTAAAGGGGATATATGGAGAGATATTTGGTATAAAATCACTACAATCCAAGAATAAGTTGAAATTCTCTCACACTGCGAAGAAGGCTTGATACAAGGTGTGAGTTTCGAAGAGAAGGCTACAACTGAGGCCCTTGATAAAGTACTCGAGAATCTTCATTCCATTATAGATATGGTCAATACCTCGGAGGATGATACTTTATCAGAATTAGGCTTACCACCTAGAGATGATTGTATTTTCTCCCTGTGTATGCTCAAGGAAAAACGAATCATTGTGCAAGCAACGCGAGACGAGTTGGAAAAAGTTATAAAGGAAATAAATGACTTTCATAACCGAGTGGTAATATCTAGGAAGATTCAGTGTTTCTCCTCTAGTTTTCAATGCTCGCTGCATCGATTTTACTATTTTGTCTTGGTTAAACAAGATTATGTAGAATATCTATGACACCAGGTATCAGATAAGATCTCGATTAGTGGTAGTTGTCATTAAATAAAATAATGTACCTTGGATGACTACCACTTAATGGGATAAACTAGTCAAAATCAAAAATCACTTCAAGTGTAACATGGTAATTGAGAATCTCTCGGCCATGTCACATGAGGCTCAACCAGTTCAACCGATGCAGACTGTCATGGACCAACCTAAGGATTGGAATGAAATTCCCTTAATCAACATTAAAGCGCCAATTGTCAAGATGCGTGGAGCACACACACTCACCCCTCAAGGACTGACCAAAAAAATGAAATCTTCATAGTCACAAAGGTGCCATGATGATTAGTTACTTCATTTCCAAAATTTAATTTATTTTAGTTTATTTAAATTTGATGTCAAATTGGTTAAAATAAAGACAGTTGATGAGACAATTATTTTTTGAAAAATATTATTTAAAACCCTGTTTCCAATCATGGGTGGGTTGTTGGTAGAGGTGACAAATTTTTCTAAGTTATGAACATTGATTGTACATGCTGCACAATTTTTATGTATAATCATGAAATATATCCTAGTGATTTAAGAAAATTTTCTATTTGCTTATGTTACTTTAATCTGTATTCACAGAAAATTACATCTGAGGCTCACCCTAATTTAGGAATTAACTCCTTTGTTTTTCATGTTCTAATATTTATATTATCAAAATAGAGCTATTTGACTTGTCATGAGTTATTAGTAATCGAAAGCTTGTCTTTTGTTTTTCAACAATTCTTGTTTCATTAACGATTGCATATTTATGTCTCGTTCTTATTTATGTTAAATGTTTTTTATTTAAATGTTTTCTTTGTTCTTTAGATTATGGATTTTTACTCTGTTGTTATGAATTTCAGTCATGATATCTATTATTAACTGTATTCATCTATAGGTTTAGGGTGAAGTATCAGGATGCTTGAACTTGTTTCACATGTCATTATTTAGCTTGAGAACAGGGCTTATGTTGACACTTTTTTGTTTTGATTCTTTTCTTTTTCTCTGTTTCTCATTGATCGTTTCTATCCCTTTTTAACTTCGTCATTATCTTTTAGAATCGCCCAGGATTAGTTTCAGAGATTGCAACCTTTTTTTTAATTCGGTAGCTCTCTTCTATTAATGTCACCATTTATTAGAACTATTAATTACTTGTATCTGGCCTAGCTCTATTTTCGTATCGAAAATCATAAAGTTTAATTTCAGGGATACCCCCTCTGGTATGTTAGAGGTCAGCAGTGAAACCTAGAGTGGGAGGACTTATTATTCCTTAGTGAATGCCTACATAATTTGTTCGTATGTGGGACGATTTGATTATCAACACAAAGATAAGTCTCTCATTGATGAAGATGATGGTGCATCAACTTAAAGAGAAAAATATTGGATTATTAACAACAAAGTTTGTATCTCCATATCTATAAGTTATTATCGTTTAATCACTTTATAATATCTATTTATATGAGATAATTAACGACTTCCAAATCATAGGTCTAGTCGTTTTGATTCCAACGATGCTTGAATTGCCTCAATCTAAAACCGTATGATAAAGTTATCATGTTCTGAAGTTTTTGGCAAACAACTTAAAAGTCAAATTGCAAGTTTGACTTGGCAGCTCACTAGGTAGGTTTTACGATGCCATGGTACTTATGTGAGCAAGGTGATTGGGCAGTACAATGGTTAAATGGTCCAATCCCTTGATGATACGTGGTATGATCGTACAAGGACAATTTATGGTTCTTTATTGGTTGGTGAAGTTTGGTTTGGGCAATCGGGAGGCACCACGTGGCCCTATGTGAGGATGCCATGTGGCCCTTGAAGTTTGTGTAAATGTTTTCAGAGTTTGTACAATATTGCAAAAAAATAGAGAGAGGGCATGTGATTTTGAGCACTGTTAGTAATGGGTTTCAAGGGACTAATAGAGCTGTGATTCACATGAATTTATGGGTGTATTTGGCAAGTATGTCAGCACATAAATCGAGGGGATTCCTAGCACAAACGTCAAGGAGTTTTCAGAACATTTCCAAAGGAATTATGATCTTGAAAATAGGGATATAGTTGACTATGTGCATTTCATTTATCAATATAATAAATTCTTTGATCAGAATTAAAAATCTCTCTCTCTCTCACTAGTTTTTCCATTTGAGGTTTTCCCAGGGTCAATAGAACAAAAATATCTTGTGTCAAAATTGTTTGATTACTTTTTTTATTCTCAGTAAAAGTGAAAGAGTAGAGTAGGTTCATTTGTTTCTTGTTTTGAAAAATATTCATGTTTATAACAACATCATAAGACATGTTGGGTTGGGCATTAAGCTTCTTGTGATTTCATACAAACTTGAAACCAGGTTGGAGTTACATAATTTTCTAAAATTACAACCTTAATCGATATCCATTAGCTATTATTGGGGTCTTTTTTTCATCCTTTGTGTGTAATTTGATGGAACCGTTATCATATATTAGTTGATTTGATATGGTCCCATTCAATGAGTGCAAAATCTTCCCTTGAAGTCTTTGGACATAGAATCTAATGGGAGGGCCAAATCACCTCCATGGAATTCATTCCTCTTGATGATTTTTTCATGCCACTTAGTTATCTATTGTTGTACAAGAGAGGTTTGTTGTAAAATAAATTAACAATTTTTTTCAAGTTGAAAAATCAAACTTGATATTTTTATGCTTTCGAGAGGTCCAAAATTGACTTGTAAGGAATTTCTTAATGTCTTAATTTCAAATTTCATCAAGATACAGATATGATTATCATCCACAAACTTGTACAAAGTGAAGCTTGTAGTATTCCCTAGATGGATTGATGAACTCGAGGAGCTTTAGGATGTTTATTAGCCAATTTCTTGTGATGTTGTTTTGTTGTCTTAGGTAAGATGGCTTCTAAAAATATATTTGTAACATCCACCTATTCATTCACTTATAGACAATACATAGTGCACATATGATGTTTAATCTTGAGTTGTTATGTGTGAGATCCAATAAAATGAGATGTGAATTAGGATCCATGTCTAGTAAATATATCTAGAAGAACACTAAATCAAAAAAAAAAATTATTGATAGAGGAATTCCACTACTACTTGTTGAGTGGTTTTAGGAAGGTCATTAGCTTCAACCCACTTGGTCACATAGTTAATGCACACCAAAATGTACACTTTCTGTATTCAATGAGGGTTGATTGGTATTACAAATTATGAACTAATTTCTCAAATCGATTTACCAAAGTTGATGTTGGAATGGAATTTCATTGGACTAGACTAGTCAAACCATTCATTAACATTTTCCACAACCTCCAAAATACTTCTTGGCATCCCTAAATATAGTATGCCAATAATATCTACATTTTCTACTTTTTTGCAATTTCATTAACAACAAAATTTCCTCCACAAGGTTCATCATGGAAGGCTTTGGGGATGTCATGGATCTTGTCCTCTTTAACACATCACTCGATAATAAAATATGGCCCTATGCAGAAGATGTGACCTTGGATCCATGACTATATTGCACATTTCTTAAGGATATTTTAACATCCCTTGTTAGGATATTTAGACACGTGTAGGATTTACGTAAAATCAAAGTGGCCTAATATGTCTTTAGGTAAAAATATGTTTCTTAGTGTCTTTATTTAGTATACATTAATTTCATTATAATATGATTGTCATAATATTTTCTAGACATACATTGATGCATCAACTCATACTCACTTTGATATTAATAGTTATTGATCAATGATTTTACATCCAATTGGTTCATGATCTCTATTTAAAGAGAATGGGGGGTTATTATTCATGATCAATTATGAGAAACTCTCATATGTACAAATTCATTTTCATTAATAAATTTGTCTTAAGTGGGTACATTAACTAGGGTCATAGAGTGTTTCTCTCTTAGAGTGATTAAACCACATAAAAATATTGGCGTTATGATCTTTGATCTAGTTGTGTGAGTGATTTTTGTAGATGTTCATCTAATATGGAACTCTATTTTCCCAAAAATGGCACAAGAACTTATTTGATGAACTGATCTCCTTGTTGATAAGGATCTCGAGCCCATATTTCCACATTTATAATATCTAATATTTTTATACATATATGGTTTGAATGAACAATTCTAATGTGTTTGGAGTGCTACTTTCAATTAAAAACATTTTTCATTTCATCTAAAAAGGTGTCCATTTTCCCAAAATATAGATTATTTTATTAGATCCATAGTATAACTCCAAAACTATCTATATATATATATATACAAATTTGTAATTAATTTTTTTTCTAAATATTTTATCGTGATTTTCTGAGTATATAAAATAACATATATACTTGCTCCTCCTCTTTACAAGTGATACAATATTTTTTTGTGTGTGTTTTTCTTGTAAATTATCTACACAATAAAAACGAAGTTACAACGCTCTAAAATCCTAAGTATCTTTAACTCGTTTCAAATAGTGTTACTAATAACACCCTATTTTAAGATAGTGGTCAAAATTGTGAATTATTTGAAATTTTGGAATTAACAATTAATAGCATTGTAAAACTCTTAAATCAAAAATGATACTCATGGTAATATTAATTTTATTAATTTTACTTTTATTTTAACTAAAGTATAACCTAGAAAATGTCAAGTACCATAAAAATAAATAAAAATTACTTTAAAATTAATTTATTATTTTAAGCATTAAGCATTTAATATTAAATAAATAAGAAATCATTATTTTATATTTTTTTATTTCATTTCTTAGGTTTAGTCAAACTATCCGTTATCTTACAAACAGTTAGTTGGAGATTTTCTTATCTATTTAATTGGGTTATCTGATTAGATTCTTCATCTTGTCCTGATGATGAACCACACTCGCTGGTTCGAAACACGTCAACCAAAATTATTCTGATGTGATTTTTACCGAAATATTTTCTCACAATTTATGGATCAGAAGCCAAATTCCTAATATTAATTTATTATTTTGTTTTTTCATTAATTTACCTTAAAAAGAAAAAAGAAAAAAAAAGCAAAACAAAATTTATAAATAAATTTAAAAGAATAAAAAGAAAAAATAATTACATAAAATTAATTTTTAAAAATAAAAAACAAAATAAAATTTTCTAAAAATATTAATATAAAACATTTAACAACTAAAATAAAAGTTTAAACAAATATAATATGCAACGTTGTTGCTTATTACCTCTCTTTTATGTAAGAAGTAAGTGATAGCTATTTAAATTAATTTAAATGGTTTTAGAGTTAAAAACCTCCAAAACCATATACATATAAAGTATGCTACATAGTAGTCATAAAACCCAATTTAAAGTGGCCTTGGATTTATAACTTTTCTCATAGTTAAATTGTTTTACATTATTGTAGAAAATTTGTTACATGGTAATCATAAACCCTAGTTTAAAGTATCTTCGTATAAAGTATGCTACATAGTAATCATAAACTTGAAGTTAAGGTAGCCTTGGATTTATAACTTTTATTATGGTTAAATTTTTATATACTAATTGTACACCACATACCACATAGTAATCATAAATTGTAGTTTAAGGTAGACTTGGAGTTTATAAATTTCCTAATTAATGCTGAATAAAATGAGAATAATTTTTTTTATTCATTGATTAATACTTAGATTGATAGAAATTGTTATAGAGTTAAAGAAATCCAAACCATGTAAAATTGAAAGCCTATTCACATTACCCTTGTGTATGTTATGAAATATTTAGATTGAATAATGTAAAGTTTGAACTAGCTAAACTACTATAAGGATAAGACTGATGTTCCTAAAGAAAATTGTACTTTCTTAACCTCCATAAACCACATATCATATCATTTGATTTGGTAGAGAAATATGGATATGTATTTATATGGGGACGGTGGTCATATAGGTAATTTTATTGTAATATCGCGAGCACATTTGCGTGGAATATTTACCTAGCATATCAATTTAACATAAAGTAATTTTTTTATGTGCTCTCAACCGTTATCAAGAAACAATTACCTCAATAATTAGTTACAACCTAATTTCATGTTCATGAAACGGAAAAGAACCATGAGAACAAGAGAAGTAAGTGGGGTTATTTGAAATATATGGATGTTCACTTAAAAATGTTGGAATATTCCCAATCTTGTTATTCCTCCCTCAACCAAACCATATTATTATCCACTCAATGTGTTTCCTCATTGTTCATGGCTTTGCATTAATGGAAATGAATCATACTTACGTCTCTTAAGTATACTCCAATCAAGTCAACAGTGTGTTAATGAAGGATATCTCAAAGGGAATTAGTGGACTAAGTAAAAAATCTTGTAATAATGGAGGGACTCACACGAGACTCGGAATCTCCACTGGCGATAAATTGTGCTTTTAGTTTATTGTGCTTTTAGTTTCATGAAGAGAACATGTGCTTTTATGCACATAAATAATCATTACTGACCTTATTAAAGAAAATGTATGGTTTATATACACAAAAACAATAATAATGAAGATAATTTCATTTTAGAGAAAGAGTTCACAGTTGTATGTATGAAAAGAATGGATTTTATGATAGAACTCTTTAAACAAAAATAGATTATTTTCTTAACAAATGGATTTGAATCTTGTTCATATAGGAACAAGAATGCATTCTTATTTCTTGAAAATATTATGTGCGTTGAAGTAATGGTCATTGTGTTATGAAAAACACATATTGCATGCACCAAAAGGGTAGTCATTGGAATATAGAAAATATGTTTTGTGTAGAGAAATTTATTTTGTTAATTTTTTTGGAAATATTTTCTAGCTAGATGAATTGTGTTAATTTGTTGATTTGGGTGCATAAAAGGTTAAGTTAACCTTGTTATTGTTTCATGGTTTTTATGCATAAAATATGATTATCTATGGTAAATTATTGAAAGGGAAGCATTGGAAACTTGCATATCGAAACGAAGTTATATTAACTACCTTTTGAAAAGAAGTAGCTATTTGTTTACATGAAAATAATAGATAATGATGGTAGAATTCTAGAGAATGGAATATGTACATTAAAGAAGGACTATTATGATAAGCTCTTACAAGCAGAAATGATAATCATTGTGATCTATAGATATGTTCTTTGCATAAAAAGAAGAACTATTGGGCCATGTTTCTTTAGAAAAATTACATGTAATTAACTTTATGTTATCGTAAGGATTATATTAGTTTCTTTTGGAATAAGATGTATATGCATGCATTTGTTTGGAATAATATACATTCACATGCAGGAAATGACAACATGTTGTGTTTTTCTACATTGGAGAAGATCCTATGGAAAGTATATGCATTTGCATGCATAGGAATGGCATTTATTGTGTTAATTTTCTTTACATATTTGTGTGCACCAAAAGTAATATCTAAAGGGATAATTATTTTAATAAATTTTATGTAATTCACATGCATGAAGATTATAACAGATGTGTTAGGTTCCTTTATAGGAATTTCTAGACAGTTGTAGCGATTTATCTTGCAAGAATGTGTGCTTATGCGAAGGGAACACTAGTTGATGTAGTATTTGTTTATAGACATGCATTGATGATTATACGTTTATAAAAAATGCGTATGTAATTTTGTAAAAGGAATCATATACTGATATTTTGTTGCATTTCATGAATGTACATGAATAGATGGAGAAGCACCATTAGTATAGATTTATGAATTGGTTTGTTTAATTCTTTATGTAATCAAGATATCGAATTTTTCTAACGAAAACAATGGTAGGAAAGGATGGTGACTTTGTGCAAAGGATAGATTATGCTTAACATGGTGGAAGGTAAAGAATTATTGGTCCATGTAGATGAATGCAAGTTACAGGATGGTCCCCTGATGGAGAATATAGGTCATAAATATATAAATATTGAATATCTCTGGATAAGTGATATCATGATGATTTTAATAACTTTTAGCTAGATATTTTATATTTAAATGAGATTTCATTATAATGTTTTATGACCATGTTTAAGGGATGGACTCCCTTATAAGCCATTGAGTTAGGGGTGAACACCCTCACGAGCATTTAATAATAAAATTAAACGTTTGTTGGTTTTCACCCTACAGGGTTTCCAGTGTATATCTGTGTTCCATGATGTGATTGCTTATTGTGTCAATTTGATGATGTTTATTCCTTGCATGGTGTGACATTTATAATATCAAGTATGTGATTAAATAATCTATATAAATGAATCATGAAAATGATGTAAGGTTACATCTTATAGTTTATGTTAATATACTGAAAGAGTGGTTGTCAATGGTTATGCAACTTACTACTCCTCTACTAAAGTTACTCTGTGTACTGATGGGCATTTTTTTAATGGTTAATTTGGAATATGGAATAATGATTTGGATAGTTACTAGTGGGTAATTTGTGTAAAAAAAATTTAACTCCTTGCTTTTTCAAGTGAGTTTATCAGGGGACATTAAAAGTGGTATAATAGCTTAAGGTTGCAGCATTGACGCCTTTGGGAATTTTTAAGAGGAAATGAAATCGAGGTATGCTACTAGTGGGATCAGCTCAGGTTTGAGTCTAACAATCTACATATTTATATATGCAATAGACTACTTTTGACATGATATGTTTTATTCATTTTTATAACTGCATTGAAGAGTAGTAAGTAATAAAATCTACTGCAAAACTATTTTCATAACATTTGAATCTTGATAAGGATAAAAGACAATAAAATCTCTGTTACAACTATGAATAGTCTTAAACATTCACTAAGGAAAGTGAGAATAAACTACCAACCTTTGCAAATATAAAAATATTAATGATACATTTGATAAACATGACTAAAGTTATGATGCACTATTTATAATGATGAATGCATGAATCCAAAATACGGGGAAAGTCCCTGAAAAGGACGGTGGAGTGTTTTAAAATGAAATTGAATGAAACCTATTAGATGTTAAAAATACCCAATGAGTTGAGTAGTGAGACTTGACTATCATGGCTAGTTGTTGAATGAGTCATGTCGTGGTTGAATTAAGATGGTTGGTAGCGTTGCTTAGTTAGTGTCACTTAAAAAAATAATAAAAATTATATGCATGAATTGGTCTTAATTTAAACTTATTGCAAGTTGTGAACAAGTGATTATGGTAGTTATTTCATGTGTCAGTCTATTGGTAATAGTACATTGTGGGAATTGGAAATGTTTGGACTGTTACCCTTAATGTTATTGACATGTACACATTAATGAATATTTGTATATACTTTTATGCATGAAACTAAAATGATTGCGAAAGTGAATACTTTTCTAAGCAATGTGTATTTATGACTAGCGTTGTCGATTAGATTAAGCATAGGTAGCTTAATGGTAACAAGAAAACCTGCGAAAGTAAAATGTTGTAATGTGAATTGCAACCGTAACTGATAAAGTATAATGTTATGATGTGCATGATTGTGTTATTTCGAAAATCATAATGTATACAACCTCTATGTCAGTTATGTTTCCTACCAATGTAGATATTGTGGACTCATGTTGAGGCTCAAGTATAATTGCATGATGTACATAAAAGTTTCTTTTTATTTATGTATAATGTGCATATGGTTCATTATGTAAATTATTGTGTTAAATAATTCTAAAGAGAAATTTAACATGTCAGACAGTTGTAGATGGTTGTGAAAGGCCAGAATGCCTTGGGTTGATGGCAGTTTCCTTCCTGAAGTGGTTGATGGTGTTTTCCTACCCTTATTTCCTCTCCCTAGAGATAAGATGATCTGAGTAAGGGAAAAGAGTTATCCAAGATGGTTATAGGGCAAAATCCTGAGGAAACTCTATTGATTTTGGAGCCTATTGGAGGAGGCCCAAAATTCCTCATAGATGGGACACTGTTGAAGGAATAGGTAAGATGCCGCCAAGAGGAATCCCATATTAAACCCTATGTGGTCATTAGAATCCTTGAGCTGGTTGGCCAGTGGAATTCCACACTGGAACTAATGTAGTATTTTTCAAAGAATTGTCTGGAAATGAATATTGCTCGATCTGGTTGTGGAAACCACTTCCCATGGGTTGTGAGGAGAATTCTGTAGCCTACTGTGGTTCTCATAGTAGAAAAAATTAACTACTTAGATATGTGTTATGTTAAAAATGTATTTTGTATATATTTTTGTAAATATTTTATGTACATACTCGATAGGAAATGAGCCTAGTCCTCAGAAAGGAATTACTATAAATGTAAGTTATTTTATTGTATTAGTAATCTTATGGATGTATGTAGAAGAAGTTAAGATAGTGTACACATGGTGCAATGATTTATAAATTGGATGATTAGAGGGTTGGTGCTCTCTGAGTACTTGTGGAAGTACTGTGATTAAAATATCTCTTGAAATTGAATGAATGCTCGATACTTAAAAGTATTTCATTTGAATGAAATGTTGTGACTAATGTGATTATGTTGGATTTCTTAGTCATATATTATAGAGTGATTTCCATGGAAGCTGTGAAACGAGCTGAAATTGAAATTATTGAAAGATAAACATGGTTGTCAAGAATAATTGGTAAGTAATGGAAAGTTAGTATAGAGATTTTGTTTTATCTCTAAAAAAATTGAATAATGTTTAAGTAATGCAAAGTATAAATTGAATACTTTTGCAGCTACACATTCTTATGACTATTGTTAAAACATTATTGTTTTTGTTTATGTGTATGTTTTGGAAGTAAAAATACTTTATTTTAAAAGGGAAGGATCCCTTTTGGTGCTTTTAGATAGATGTCACGTGTAAAACTTAATGATGAACATCGAGGATGGTGTTCTCTTTAAGTGGGGGAGTATGTAATATCTCAAGCACATTTCCATGGAATATTTACCTAGCACATCAAGTTAACATAAAATAAATATTTTTATGTGCTCTCAACCGATATCAAGTAATAGTTACCTCAATAATTAGTTACAACCTAATTTCTTTTTCATGAAACAGAAAAGAACCATGAGAATAAGATAAGTAAGTGGGTTTATTTGACATATTTGGGACTCAATTAAAAACGTTGGAATGTTCCAAATCTTGTCATTCCTCCCTCAACCAAACCATCTTACCAAGAAGTCAGTGCTTTGCCTCATCGTTCATGGCTTTGCATTAATGGAAATGAATCATACTTACACCTATTGAGTATACTCGAATCAAGCCAACAGTTTGTGATCAGGTGCTTAGTATTTAGCTCAAAAATAAAAAAAATTCATAATTGCTTGAAACCAAGATGACAGCATAGAGCTTATCATTAGGATTCCAACACAACTCATTTCATCAAAATCTGAGTTCGTATGAGTAAGGCCTTTTGTTTGCTTACTCAAACAACTAAAAAAACTACAAAATTGGACAGGTTGCTGACATGGCAACATAGTCAGCGAAAAGGAATCTTCTATAATATTCTTCAGGTTTCAGCAAATGAGGCTATGACAAGTGGCAATTTCGAATTCGTCAATTTTGGCCTATGTGTGTGAAATTTCCCTAATCATTCTAAGGTGGAATTGTACTATATATATATATATATATATATATATATATATATATATATATATTACACGCGACCCCTTAGCTTATAATCCATGAACCATTGTAATATAATTTCGTTGGTTATATATATATATATATCAAATGCAGGGCCATTACAATGGTTCATGGATTATATGCTAAAGGTTCGTCATATTATATGGTAAAATAGATGGTATGGGGAGCGGGGTAGGGTCTTGAACCTCGGACCTCCGCCCCACAAAGCCGCCTCCTAACCGTTATGCCATAGCAAGAACATTTTAGAGTGAATACCTCTATACTTAAAACTTCAGCAGTGGGTTCGGCGGAGTGTGAAGGGGCTAGCCTCCACCATTGACCTTCACATATAACCCAACACGGAGTTTAACTATTAAGCGCGCTTAAGGTGCCTAATCCCTAGCTTAACATTAATTAAACAAAAAGTTAACTTGATTTTAACTTGATGGATATTTTGGAGGCACCCCTAAATCCGCCAGAGGTTCCAAATTTAGTGGACTTATCTGGCAAATTTCCAGTTTTAGTGGAGGAAAAATAGAGAAACTTTGTTTTGCCATAATGGATGCAATATTCAACCAAATTTGGAAAATTAATAGTCAATATTAGATGATTTTCATATTCCAGAGACAATGGTACAGGGTTTAGAGGCTGAAAATGACTTCTACATGTGATTTTTATACAGGGAATTTCAAGGGAGCCGAGGGCCACCAGGGAAGAAGGTCAGGTCTGGACCAGCCATAGTTAGTTTTCAGTAATTGGACAGTCATTTTTAAATGATTTGTATGTTACTAAGACAATAGAAAATGTTTTAGGAAAAATTTATTAATGTACATAGCACTTTTTCCAAATTTGAGCTAATACAAGATGTCCATGCTATGGTGCTGGACCAAGGAGATGTAGCCCATGAGGGGTGAACTCATTCATCAAAAACTTGTGTTGATGGCTATGTTTATGGTTGTTTTACATGTTTATGTTGATGTTCAGTTCTTACTTATATTGTTTATTTGTCATTAATTTTAACAGAAAACACAAGACTATTTCATGTTTTGACACTCACCTGCACCAAGGAAACTAAAGCACCATAAGCAAACAAGAAGCAAATAACATATAATTCTGAACTTGTAATTAGAAAATAAAAACTAACATATAAAGTTCATATCAGTCCGTTAATGGAGGATTCATCAATGGGATCTAGTGGACTGAGTAAATAATCCTGTAAGAATGGAGGGAGCACGAATATCATGAATCATCTCACACAAGACTGAGAATCTCCAGTGGCAACAAATTGTAACACTCGAACTCATTCAATCGATGTTCTGTGATGAATATTGCTGCACAAAGAATATATGTCAGCCACATGCACAACATTCCCAATGGTTTGCTTCCACCACTGGGGTCGACCAGTGAATGAATCATATCAGCGCAAATTGAGACTCTAATGTTCTATAAACATATGATTTCTCCTTACACTCATTGTTACAGTCACTACGGGCATTTTTACATTCGTTTATTCTCATATTTTAATGGAGCCACCTCAGAATGAATGAAAACCCTCTTTATCAGCACTCATGGTAGTCTCAGATAGCCAAAAGCTAGCAGAGGCTAAGAGAAGCATGTTCATAGTTGCAGCACAATGAAGAAGAACTGTATTAAAAAAATATATAAATAATTATTCACTCTTTCGAAAATAAATGTGTTAATTTGTTTGTATTTTGAGAGAGTAATATTTTTCATTTGAATTATTTACTTATGTTTTTGAAAGAAACAAAAAGATAGTGAATATGAATTGCTTAACAAAAATATTAGCCACGTTTATTCTTGGAGAGAAATTATGCTAAAAGATAAATTCACTATGTTAATCTTTAAAAAATTCCATGACACTTCTCAAAATGAGTGTAAGAATTGTGTGTGGAAAGATAAATTAGTTTCTTTGGGAATATTTCTTTATTAATTCTTGAGAAAGGAATATATGCTTAATGTGCAGAGTTAATAATTATTTTTCCAAGTTTTCTGAAGGAAAAAACATGTATCTCCTTGAAA
Organism: Pinus albicaulis; assembly: GCA_034641835.2. Lineage (NCBI taxonomy): Eukaryota > Viridiplantae > Streptophyta > Pinopsida > Pinales > Pinaceae > Pinus > Pinus albicaulis. Next base: position 908,740,699 of record CM076583.1, on the reverse strand, counting down.
ATGAAAGTTATTTTGTTAGAAAAGAATAATAGTTTCCGTAGGAAAAGATCACGTTGCTTATTGCGTGAAAAAAAAAATACTTCTTACGGAAATATTATGTTGCTACTTGCTTGAAAATAATAAGTGATTATGATAAATTCTTTGGAAAATCATGTAGTAAATAATAATAGTGGTAAAAGACCATTTGAAAAGAAACATGTATTTGCATGTTGTGTGGCATATTTTCTTGGAAAGAAAATCGCCTTAACTTTTCTTTGCATGCAAATTAAGTTGACACTCTTTGAATGGACAAAATTAGAATTATTAAGTTTGATATTTCTTGAGGGAAATTACATTAATTATTGCACATAAAAGTTAAGTAAATATATAGTTTCTCTTAAAAATATATCACAGTGAATCTTGTATGTTAAAAGCTAAGTAGCTTTGTCATTTTGTTGGAATAAGTTATACAATGTTCTTGATAAGTTGCCAAGATATCCTCTTGAGAAAAGATGCATGAAACATGAAAATTTCTTGAAAAGATTGTATGAAAAGTGGCTAGATTTTCTTGAATACAATATGTAATATTTTTTTAATAATATTTTCTTGAAAATGAATATATTCTTAAATGCATTTGTGGTAATAGTTATTTTTTGAAATTTCTTGTGAAATAAATACGCATTGCATGCATGATACAAATAACTAATGAGCTATATTCTATTGTAAGAATGAGCTAGATTTTTCTGTGAGTATATAAGATTATTTTTAGTTTCTTGAAGGGTACATGTGCTTTTATGCACATAGATAATCATTACTAACCTTCTTCAAGAAAATTTATGTTTTATATACACGAAAACAATAATCATTAAGATGGTTTCTTTTTAGAGAAAGAGTTCACATGTGCATGTATGAAAATAATGGCTTTTATGGTAGAACTCTTGAAACAAAAATAGATTATTTTCTTAAAATATGAATATGAATCTTGTTCATACATGAACAAAAATGGATTCTTGTTTCTTGAAAATATTATGGGCGTTGAAATAAAGGTCATTGTGTTACGAAAAAGACATGTTTCATGCACCAAAAGGGTAGTCATTGTGATATAGAAAATATGTTTTGCGTAGAGAAAGTTATTTTGTTAATCTTCTTGGAAAGAATAATCTCTTGGAAATATTTTGTGGCTAGATGAATCTTTTTTATTTATTGATTTAGGTGAATAAAAGTTTAACTTAAGCTTGTTATTTTTGTGTGGTTTTTACGCATAAAAGATGATTATCAATGGTAAATTATTGAAACGGAAGCATGCGAAACTTTCATATTGAAACATAAAGAAATGAGGTTACATTAACTTCCTTTTAAAAATAAGTAGCTATTCCTTTACATGAAAATAATAGCTAATGATCGTAGAATTATAGAGAAGGGAATATGTATTGTGTACATTAAAGAAGGGCTATTATGATAAGCTCTTACAAGCACAAATAATAGCCATTATGATCTAAATATATGTCCTTTGCATAGATAGAAGAACTATTGGGCTATGTTTCTTTAGAAAAAATAAATGCAATTGCTTTTATGTTATAGAACTATTGGGCTATGTTTCTTTAGAAAAAATAAATGCAATTGCTTTTATGTTATCGTAAGTACTATCTTAGTTTATTTTTGAATAATATACATTCGCATGCGGTAAATGACAACATGTTATCTTTGTCTACATTGGAGAAATCCTATGGAAAGTATATGCATTTGCAAGCATAGGAATAACATTCATTGTGTTAGTTTTATTTACATATTTGTGTGCACCAAAAGTAATAGCTAAAGGGCTAATTATTTTAATAAAGTTTATGTAATTTTCATGCATGAATATTATAACTTATGTGTTAGGTTCATTTAAAGGAATGTCTAAACAATTATAGTGAATTATCTTGCAAAAATGAGACCTTATACAAGGGGAATATTAGTTAATGTAGTATTTGTTAATAGACATGCATTGATGCTTATACGCTCATAGCTAATTCATATGTAATGTTGTAAAAAGAAGCATTTCGTGATATTTATTTGCGTTTCATGAATATACATGAATAAATGATGAAGCAACACTAATAGATATTTATGAATTGATTTAATTAACACTTTATATAATCATTTGATATAAATATATATTATTTCATCTATTAGATTGTGAAAATCATCCACTTCAGAGTTATCGATATAAATATCTATTATTTAAATAATAATATTGTGAAAGTCATCCACATTAACATTCATGATATTAAAAGATGTAAATAAATAGTGACAAAACCTAACTAATAATTTTACATATAATGTAATAGCTGCATAAAATTTATAAGAATAAAATTTGATTTTTCCTGCTCATCCTCACCACTTCTACATATTTTAATGGAGCATGAACTTTTCTGAACACAATGGGGCTCTTCTCACAGAATGCGTGTAAATATCAATTATGTGAAGTGAACGCAGTTGATAAGTATATATATGATATAGTCCCATTTTAACGCATGATAAGTATAGATATGATATAGTCCCATTTTACCTTTAAAATTTTTCAGTGATATACGAACACGATGTTTATTAATGACAAGGTGCCCGTAAAAACCACTTTCGACTAGCATAAGAATGCCGTTTGATCAATGGGAGATATGGGAGGAGATTTTTTTTTGGAAAAAAGATAATATTAAAAATATCATTATTTTCAAATTTAAAGATAAATTGTGAAGTGATAAGGAGTTAGATTGGAAAGGAAAGTTAAGATACTAAGGATATAATTAATTCATGTTTTCTAGAATTATTTTTCTGTATTAATCAATGCTAAAAAAAAAAAATATTACAAAGATCATAATTAATTCTCATAATTTTAAATTCATAAAATTAGTCTAATCAACTAAATTCACCCAAAAAAAAATTCAAATTTCAAATTTAGAAAACTAAAAAAAAAATATTCAAAAAAAAATATTTAATTTTCCAAAAACTTAAATAAACTTTACAAATCATTTTAAAAATTTTACAACAAGTGAAAGCATTTTAACTCAATATAAATGATTACAGTATAAACGACTTATAACAAATAAAACCCAATAAATTTGATGAAGGACAAATTTCAAAATAGCCCCTACCTTTACTTTATTGATCCATTTTAACTTTTACATTCTGAACTCCTCTCTCGTTCCTTCCTCTCCGTCCACTCTATTCCTACGCTGCTATTTAGAGTAATGGATTTGAAATCCGGTAGTCATTTACCCAATTTAGGTAGTTGTTTACACAATTTGTGGGCGATGCAAGTTGAAAGAGTGGAGGAGAAAATGTGGACATGGGGTGGGTAAGGGGAATGGGAAATACCTTGGAAACCTTGTACAGTTGCACTTGTATTAATGATTTATTTTAGTTGATTTTATTTTATTTTTATATATTTTAGTTTTGACTTTTAAGTTTTTTATTTATTTATAAAATTTGTAATTATTATTATTATTATAAATATTTTTAATAATTATAATAAATTATATATTTGATGAAAAAATAATTAAATAATAGTTTTTTATATAATAATATGTTTTTTTAATTAGTAATTTATTTTAAGTTATTTTTAATATGATTTTTTATTTAGTTTCATTTGGTTTATAATTTTAATTTTAAGAATAAAATTGATGTTGTTAGATCATTTTTTTTATTTAAGATTTGATTTGCAACCATGTTTTTTTTTTTCCAAAGGAAAAAAATTGCCTTATGTATATTATGTACCAGCGTATATATCATTGAACCATTTCAAAATATTTACATAAAACTATGTTCATAATTCTTGCATTAATCCAACCCACTCAACATTCATGTATTCCCAAAGTCCAAAACGATGGAAAAAACTTACATCATAATGTAAAAAGAAAACATACCAAGTGCCATTCACATCACCAATATTACCTCTTTCCTACAAGGCATTTTCAAGTAGTCAGTGATAGAGAAAAAACATAAAACAAAAAGAGGGTGTATGAAGAAAATGCCCCAGAAGTCCCCCTTTGTCCATAGAAAAACTGCAACATATGTTTTAGTGAAATGGTACCATGCCCCTTGTAGATGCACCGCAATATTCATACAACACATAGTGCATATGTCCGTAAATACCATTTAGCCCCCTTTTGGACAATCAATTCACTTCCGTGTTCTTTTCTCGATACACATCATGAAAAGTGATATAGTTGAATGTATATCGGAACTCATAAATTATGGCCATCCAATGTGTATGTTTTGGTCGAGAGAATGCACTCGTATTCTTCATGTGCTCAATAATAATCTTAGAATCTCCATACACTGACAATGATTCAATATATAGTTTTTTTGCAAACCACAAAAACCCCCCACAATGCTAATAGCTCTGCCCGGGTGTTTGTGCCTTGTCCCCATTCCAGAATATCTTATAATGACAATTTGGATCCATCATCAGCCAAACACCAAACCCACAAGAATTTTTTTGCACCGGAGCATCAAAGAATCCAGTAGGGTATGTAATCGAATGTGGTATCATGCGGTGTGATAGATCTCAGGGAGGAGGGAAGCTAGCACGCAGGCCACCCCAACTCTGAACAATCTGAGCTACCACAAGTTCTGGGATGATTCCGCCCTTGTGAAAAATCCTCTTGATCCATGTATTCCACACTCTCCATTGAAACAATAATGGAATAGTGTGGAATTGTGTCCCCCACTCCATCCACCAATTTACGCAGTCCTCCACAGAGGTGAATATTCGGTGTTGCATCCTCAGACCATCGAAAATGATCCCCCAAATGTGTCTGAATATTGGGCATTAATAAAATAGATGTACATTGTCTTCCGCATCCAACATGCACATTATGCATCTACCAGGTTCACTGTGCCCATTTTTTATTAAATTCTCCCACATTATATTTTTATTCCTCCAAACAAACCACAGGAAGATGATGATTTTTATAGGGAAACTTGTATTCCACATCATGTTAAACCAACTTTTCTGTGCTGGTCCCCGAAGTGTGTGGAAAACGTGTTCGTATGTCTCCCCTCCTTGTATTTTGTTTTTCAGAAGTAAGCCACCTCAGGTCAGAAAATGACCTCTGTCTGTGTCATGTAAACCAACACTTCTCAGACTCTTTATGTATATGTCCCATTTTATTGCGATTTCACCCCTTATGCCCAATTATACATTCCTCATCTAATCTGGATACCTTTCGTACCAGGATTTGATAACATGAAACACATAAAATATACCTCGTCTGCGCAATCCATATATGAGGTTACTACTCAGAATGTTGACACCATATATGCCATGTATAGCCCCCACTCCAATGAGTATTTTCCCCCATCCCTGAAAGAACAACATAGTCTCTTGTGGTAGAGGCTCCATATTTTCATGAAGCTCAATGAAATTTGTGACCCCGTATGCTGCCAGGAGATCCCTGAATGTACCACTCCTCCACGGTTTGATCCTTTAAATATTTATATTTTAAAATGTCCAACCATGTGTCGAGTTTGTTTAGTCCCCTCTAAAGAGATTTCAACAAGAATGCCTTCCCGAATATGTCAGCGTCCAAAAGACCCCATCTGCCCAATTCTTTCGACATTGCTATATTGTCCCAACAAGTTAGGTGGTATTTCCCTCCATCCCCCCTGCCCGCCCATATGAAAATTTCCATGGTGGACCAGAATTGTGATATGATAGCTGATGGAAGAGTGTATAGGTGTGTCAGTACACAGCTTGTTGCTGTGAAATGACCTATTCCAGTATGAACCTCCCTCCCTTAGTCAACCACTGAAGAGTCCACTTGTTTAATTTATTCTGGTATTTATCAATAAGCCACTTCCAGTCTGCCACCTGATAGTTATTTGACTTCAAATGATACCCCAGGTAAGTGAATCCATTTTTTAAAGGACTTTTTTTGGAATTAAAAGCGTCACATACCTGTGTGATGATTTGCTGGTCTCCTGCTGAGTGTAGCACAACGGACTTAGTCCCATTTTCATACATTCCTGATGCGCGTCTTAACAGATCAATGAGGTGTCTAAGATGCATCCACTGTGTGAGGTGTAACATACCAAAAACAATTATGTCATCAACAAAAAAACTATGTGATGTCGCCTTGTCTTGCATGATCTTAATACCTTTAAAGGTTCCATCCCACACTGCATTATTTATTTTTTGGTTGAGTCTGTCAGTAACCAAAATGAAAAACAGCGAGGATAGGGCACATCCCTGTCTAAGCCCCCGTCCAGCTTTGAAAAACCACAAAGAAATACCATTTATCAATACAACCATAGGAGCATTAGTGATGCATCCCATAATCAATTCAATTGTGTTGTTTTACAACCCAATCTTTGTAAGAATCATTCTTAAAAAATCCAAATCCACAGAGTCATATGCTTTGTGGAGGTCTATTTTCATGACAAGCACCTCCAGTTTCTTTGTATGTATAGAATGGATGATTTCCTCGGTAGATGCCACTGCATCATGTATCAGTCGGTTATGTATAAGTCCATATTGATCCCGTGTGATATACTTAGATAAAACATTCTTGATCCTCTCTGCAATAATTTTAGAAATGATTTTATAAGAGATGTTGCATAGTGATATAGTCCTGTAGTCCATAAAGGAAGTAGACTTTGTGATATTCAAAATAAGTGCAATAAATGTGGATTTTATTGCCCCACTTATATAGCCCTCCCTACGATATTCTTCATCCATGTCGACAATGTCCTACATCAAAATGTCAGAGAAATGAGCGAAGAATTCTATCATCCACCCGTTTGGATCCGGCCTTTTGTCCCTTGCGAATGACCTTAAAACCCTGACTACTTCCTCTGCATTAACAAGTTGGTTTATTTTGTTTTTATCTTCCTTGGAGAACATGACTGGATATTCTACCAATCCCAAAAAAATTTCGCCCACAAAAAAACCATCTCGTGCACTGTATAAACCTTCAGAGTAATTAACATCAGCCCCCTGAATCTCCCCCATTGTATGAAACTATTGTCCATTTTTAGTTTACAGTTTCCCATATAGAATTCCCCTTCCGACCCATATTTGCATATGTGTGAAAATATTTTGTTTTTCGGTCACCCTCACACAGCCAACGGGTGCTAATTTTTCACCTCCATGTATGTTCCTGTATGAGTAAAATCTGGCGCTTATTTGCCTCCAGTTGTTTTAATCACTCCCACCTTTGTTGTGGCAGATTTTCAACATCCATAGCATCATATATATCTTTCGTCTCCCATATATTATCATATAGTTCTAACAACAAACTTATTTTTTTATTCCTTTCCCAAGTGTGTACCTTTGACTTTAGACACTGGAGGGATTTTGCCATATGAGACATTGGGGAAATGTTCAGTCCTCTGTGGTAAATTTTCCAGTACTCATGTACCATATCAGTGAACTCATTTTCACCAACCAGCGCCAGTTAAATTTAAAGGGTACACTCTTTTGTGGGTTTTCATATTGCCATTGTAGAACTATCGGTCGATGATCCGATATCATAAGACCCACCACCCAGGATTTGGCCGCGCACATAAGATCTAACATGTTCTCCTACACCAAAAGATGATCCAACCACTTGGCTACGTAGTCTTCATCCCGATGTCCATTGTACTATGTAGGGTTCAGTTTCTCCAGCGGAATATCCTTTAAGTGTTGTTCTCTAAATACATCAACAATGTATTCTGCTAAAAGATCAAGAGGACTGTGAGGGCCCCAAATTTCTGCCTAATTTAGTGTGCAATCTAGATCACCTGGCACAAGAATATGGCCAATCTTCAGTTTGTCACAGTCAACTATTTTCTTCCAAAAATGACCCCGATCAGAATATGGAGTACATATTTTGATTATGTCTATTTTGGTCGGTCCTCCCCTTGTGTAGCCAGTGAGGAGGATGCATGTAAAAAAACTGAATGTCTTGAGGCGAGCTGTGTGAGGATTCGACCTAATTTCCAATCCCCCGGATAAACGACAGTGTCAGTAGCCACAATGTGCCAATCAGGTAACATGGCATTGAAATAGGAAGTTTTCCTGTCAGCCTGAGACATCATCTCCTGAATAAGGACCAAAAACGGAGAAATTTCACGAACAAAATTCCTGAGGGCTATAAATTTGGAGTGATTCCCCAAGACCCAAAAATTCAAAGATATACATTGCATCATGGAACATCCTTAGTGGGAGATATGCCTCTAAGTGCCCTGTTGAAAACCTTCATGACATGGACATCTCTAAAATTACTAGATAGTAATTCATGAACCAATTCAATATGTGGTATAGGCGGCATCTTCCTGCGGGGATGATCCTTGCCCTTCTGCACTGTCAAATTTTTTTCTGATGACAGGCAAATAACAATGGTGGGGGAATCAAGTGTAAGGGCGTGAAAAGTCAAAGGAGCAAGGTCCAAAATCGTGTTCGGTAGGAGAAACCCAATATCACTACCCACAAAATTGTGGGAGGACAGGGAAGGGTTAGGGATCAACGACAAACACAAATAACGAGGATATTCCAGTGAGCAGTCTTCCATCATATAAACATTGAAAGGTATATTAGGAGCATTTGGGATGCCCAAGCTAGTAGCGGAGGGAAGCGTCGCGTGGAGCAGGGCGGCAGAGGGAAAATTCGACTCCATCGTGGAAGGTCTACTCAGCACGCAAGGGGAGGAGGGTAGTGGCTTGTCGAGTGAGGAAGTATGTAAATGGAAAAAGGCCAGATGAAGATGAGAATCAAGAAGAGACTGCACACATTCATCATGATAAAGAGGTGAAGAGTATGAGTTGTCAGGCATACCAGGTCTCACCCAATAATACATTTCAGAAGTTGTCATCGGCGTCTCCACGCGATAAATATTCCTTTGTATGTTATGCATTCCGTGAGTCGACATCGAGAACCGTCTAGGCATGATCGAAGCAAGTGGCCAATGAAATGGCACAAATGGCACTGAAATGGAATGTTCCAAAAATCGAGCTGCTACATGTGTGTTATGTTACCCCATGCCAAATCAATGAAGGGCGGCAGTCCTCCAGAGAAAGATAGTTCAACCAGAACCCATGCAACCCATTTATCTTATATGCCCAGACACTTAGGATCCAAAAATAGGCATTTACCAATGGAGCTCCCGATGGCAGTCAAAATGAAGCACGCCCAATATTCCAACGACAGACCTGAGAGTTTAACCCGGACCAGATGCTTTTGGGGAGTGTCCCGTGTCGGGTGAAAACCAATATACCATAGATGCAGCACAAGGAAACACCACCCACAAACCCAAGGCCATTTCAGGATGTCCTCCAGATCCTCCTACGATATAAAGTGATAGCTATACTACCCATTCATGAGTTTGCATACCTTCGGTGGGTATCCCCGTATCTTCACCCAGAACTCATTTATCAAGTTTTCCATGTCTTTTGATTTCTCTCTGTCAAAATTCCACTTCCCCCTCTTATGCAAACTTGCAGAGAGATCCCACATTACACCGTAGCCAAAGCTAAGAAGCCTTCCCTCAGTTGTAGGTTTGAATGGCTCCGAGTGTGTTTGAGTAAGTTGCACATGATTTGACTTTGGAGAGTATGCCTCATGTCCTTTCTCCCTAGCCCAATTATTTTTATGTGCGCCAGCGGTGGAGTATGCACCCACCCGAGGTGAAGTGGTCACGCAGATCAGTTTGAAGATATGCCTCCAGGCCAGCCTCTACAGCCACTATGGCATTAATAACTGCCTAGTGTGAGGATATATCTTCCCCTAGAGATGCCAGATAAGCATCCAACCCAACCATATGGAGAATGGAAATTGTAAAAAATGTCGTGTCAATCCCGAGGTGAAATATGCCATCGGTTATGTGTGCCCGATAACCCGTACGTCTAGGAGGCACCTCATAAAAATGGATAGCATAGAAAGACACAAATCCCACACCTCCCAAGGATCCTATTTGTATGCACCACAATGAATTAATGTCCCCAGGTAGATAATGTGTACGAGATCAAATAAAATATCCCCATCAACAGAAACTGTTACCGATCCCAATAGTGATATTTATTGAGAATGTAATGACAGCTTGTGAAAGAACTGAGTGTAGCTTGAAGGATGTACCCAATTGATTTAAAAATGTGATCTACCTAGATATCTCCAACCCGAATCCCCATCTGAGATACATAATGGTACCACCACATTAATATAGAAGGAATTCAAATTCTCTCATATCGGAAGTTGCCCGTCAAGTGTTTTTAGGTATCCAATTTCCGCTGGATTCCACCGGATCTTTGTTGTGATCATTCAAATAGTAATACCCCGATGGCTCCACCATTTACATCAACAAATCCTTGTCATTATTAGAGAAGATACAAAAAATACATCCCTACCTGCTAACAACAACAACAATAACATATGCATCCATTGATGTGCCACCCTCAATGGCACACGTAGCATCCGATACTTTCACAGGGTCTCGATATAACGAAGTGTTCAATCCACTTCTGCCACCATATTGAAACTTTTTGAGGGGTATTATATTATTTTCTCTCCTTTGTCTCCACACCCGAGAGCACGTTTTGTGGTAAAACCGCCCATTCATGACTAGTATTTGAACGAGTCATTCATTGTTTTGATCCTGTCTCATGTTCCATCTATGCTAGAATATTTTACTCTGCCTTTCTATTATAGTGTTGTGACTCATCGTTGCTGTTACAGTGTTCTTCTACTCTGTCAGTGTTGTGACTCCACTAGTGTTGTGACTCTGCTAGTGCTGTGACTCTGCCTTGTTGTTATAGTGGCACTCAAATAGATGAGCATTCACACACTAATTTGGGTTTACAAGCTAAAATATTTGGAAAATCATGAATAAAACTTAAAAGTCAATGATAATGTTTTATAAAATTTAATAACAATAACTAAATCTTAATAGTTGAAATAGAGATTTAGTTAATTAAAAAAATAATGGTTATGTATATTTAAAATAGAAATTTATTTTGTATATTAGTATGGATCAATATAGATTTATTTTAATTATGGATCTATTAAGAGTAGAGAGGGATCAAATATTAAATGTAAAAATTTGTTTAGAATATCAAATTTGGAAAAAAATTTAATTCTTAAGATATTTAATCACTTTTAGTTCTTAATAAATCCATGATTAAGATAGATCTATACAACTTTTTCATCTACCATTTGTAATTTTTCATTGTTTAAATTGTATTTTTAAATAATTTATTATTGTTATTATTACTTTATATTAAAAATGGAATGAATTCCCCCGATCGAGGTGTGATCTAGGTACTAATCCCCAGGCGGGATCATGATGAACTCATTAAAGGCGAGGCCTTATGGCCTCCAAGTAAGGCTGGTTGGAGTCAAGTGGAAAAGAGAGGAAGGTGGTGAAGGCCGCATGCGAAGGGTAGCACTCACCTCACGAGGGAGTCATCATGTGATAAGTGGCAGTAAATTGGAAACAAGCCATTAGCGGGAGGTAATTCTCAGGGTTTGGTACCCTGTGAACATAGCTCCATGGGTGAAGTTTAATGAGACCAGTTGCAATAGGAGCGACGGAGCAGGGATCCACAGGTTGTGATGTCCAGCTTATCAAGGGTATGTTGTTATGTTTTTTGCATTGTTTTGTCTCCTCAGTATAGATAATGTTGGAAATTGCATGTTTACAATTACACAATGGAATATTGTGCTGGGTGTAACAACTCCGCTGGATGCATGGGATTATGGGGATTTTCATGGGCTCTTACCTGGGTTGATAAAGTAAATTTCGTTCTTATTTGGCATAATGCTTCACAAAATGGGGGATATTGGGATAGGTAGAGGCGTAGGTGGCTAAGAAAACTCAGAACTGGCGAGGTTGGCCACATGGGCTGCAAGTTGGAGGCACCACCATAACCTACACGTAATATTGATATTAAATGTTGTGGTTACCATTTTCTATTGTCGCTCCTTTGGGGAGTTCAGAAAAAAAAATATTAACACGGCTGGAGGCCACCTAGGGAGAGCCCGACACAGAACCTTGGGTAGGGGCGTGAGAAATAATTATGGTCACAAAATGGGCAGTCGGGTTTTAATTTTTTTGACTCGGCTCATTTATAATATTATGTATTTGTGTACTGATCTCATTACTGTCACAGAGACAAGATTCGTACAACACTGCACAAACTTAATTGGGGGCACTCAGAATTGTTGCTCCATTGTTTTCGATGCTGCTACTGGGAAGGAAATGTCGATGGCTCAGGCAAAGAATGTAAAGGAGGAACCTGGGATGAATTGCAAGAGGAAAATGTGGAAGCATGGTGCGAAGAAAGAGTGAGGAGAGCCTTCCTCCCATGAATCGAGGAGGTCGGTCTACAGACCTAAAGCTACACATATTAAGGATGCCACTCTGGCATATGTCCAAGAAATTATGAGCTGGGTTAGGAAAGTAATAGTGAAATGGGAGGAGGTTGTCACTCGCTAAGCGGAAGACAAATATGCAATTCTGGAAGGAGAACTTTTCGTGCCAGACCCGGGCAACACCATAGGTAGAGTTTCACAATACCAACAAACCCTTCATCTGTATTGGAGGATTAAACACTTGGTGGCCAAATACATCATGCACACCACTAAGTTTATGCAGGTAGATCCAAAAATGCAAGAAATTCAAAAGTATTTCCCGCTCTTATAGTGCCAAGTTCAAGAGGAGAATTCCCATCTAGGCAGAATCGAACAACTCCTTAAGCGAACTCAACAATCAGAGATGCTCGGGTCTAATGTTAGAGACTCGACACCATTGAGTCCTAAGAGGAATAATCTGTTACTTGTCTTGTCAGTTTAATGTTATGTTTATGTTTCGTTTTGGTTATGTATATTTTGATAAACATAGAAGGCACTGGTGGTAGTAAGTCAAACTTTTTTAAGTTAATAAAAATTTCGACAAGTCAAACTTTTTTAAGTTTATAGAAATTTCGGCTTATAGAGCTTAGTATGATTGACTGAAGACATACCAGTTTTGTATGGCATATAATGCCTTTTGATGGCCAACATACATGAGGCATTGAAAGAGAATATCTACTCTAATCTGCACTTTTTTGAAAAATGAATGAAAATGGTAGGTACTACTCAGCTTACAAAAACAAATCACACACACAAATTATTTATGTTCTATACTGAAATATTTATAAGAGAGAAGTTTTTAATTATTTAATATAAAATTACGTTACTTAACATATACATCTAAATATTCTATTTATTACTTGAAGAGTGAAAGTGAAACATCAACCAACTAAGTGAACACAATGAAAATGTCATTATTAATGTTGTATAATTATTTTAGTTAAACTAACCAAATATGTATAATTATTTATGTTTTTATTATAATTTATAATGTTTTTTCATTTAAAGTAATATTTTAAGAGAGAGAGGGACAAAATTACACATCACCCTCATACTGGATTGTAGAATGAGCCTCATAGCTAAATAAATATGATTTCATGTATAATAAATATCATTTTTCATATAAGAGATTAGTTTAATTAGAAGTGGTTAATGTTATTGGGCATTTTATTAGCTTTATATTAATAGGTAAACAATTCAAATATTTTTGGACAAATGTGAAAATTAAATATATGATTAGAAGTGTTTTGTGTGATGGAAATAGTGGACTTAGCTGTTATAAATGTGACAACAGATGTAAATTTACTATGTAGTTAGAATAACAGAATTTAGGTAAATAACGAGATATAGTTGAATAACGAGATAACGAAATATGTCTAGTTAAAAGAGGTGGCCCGAGAGGCTTGTATGCACGGAGAATTTCATCAATAAAGTTTCCAAGTATTTTATCTTTCAGTTGTCTAAATTTAGTTACATTTCTCCTCATTTCTTGTTTTCCCCACAACAAGTGGTATCAGAGCCATTTTTTTGAAGTTCCTTCAAGAGAAGCTTGAGAAGTCTGTGGTCTTTTGACATCTGCTGAGAAAGGAGAAGTCTGAGAAGTACTGCGGAGACTGTTGAAAGAGCAAAAAGGAGGGAGGCCCGCTGTTCGTTACAGTGGTGTCCATCCGTTGAAGATTACGCCAGCATAAGGCAGAAGTTGTCTTTGCATAAGGCAGAAGCCAGTTTTTTGTGTTTCCGCCGTGACTGTCGAGGGCAGTGAAGCCATCGAGTAGAGGTGAAGAGTTGTTGACAGAGAATCGAGAAAACTGCTCCAAGGTCAAAAGAGAAGACCGTTTGGGGTTGCCGAGGTTTTTCGCTGTTGGGCTACGTGGAAAGAGAAGCCAGCAAGCCTGCTCTCATCGAATTTTTTTACTCGAGTTGCCCAGTATCGAATCCGTTGTGAGAGAGAGAAGTCTATTGTGGGCAAAGCAAGCGCTGTAGGAGCAGTTCTTTTTTGAGAAATCAAAGGAATTGGAGAAACTGCCACCATCTGCTGTCCCTGGCCACTCAAAAGTCGGGTATTTTTTTTTTTTAAAGGAGAAGGAATTTACTGTTTTTAAACAGAATTTTTTTTTTAATAGTATTTCAAGTCATGAAATCAGTACAATTTGAGCAGATTTTTAAAGAAATTGCGAAAGAAAAAATAGTATTTCAAGTCAGGAAATCAGTATAGTTTGAGCATATTTTTTGAAGAAATTGTGAAAGAAAAAATATTATTTCAAGTCAGGAAATCAGTACAGTTTGAGCAGATTTTTAAAGAAATTGTGAAAGAAAATCTGTTGTTTTTTTTAAATCTGAGTAGGGTTTTTTTTCTGAGCATTTAGAAAATCTGTTGTTTTTTAAAAATCTGAGTAGGTTTTTCTGAGCATTCAGAAAATCTGTAAACAAGAGAGGAAATCTTGAAACCCTAGAAGAAGAGTGGAAATTTCTGATTTGTAACCCTAGGAGGGAGGGGAGAAATGGCGAAAATAACAAACGCAAGATTTGAGGTGGAGAAATTCACCGAGAAAAAAAAAATTTCTCTGTGGGAACTGAAGGTTAGGGATTTGCTGGTGCAACAAGGGTTGCACAAAGCATTAGACAGAGTAACTAAAAAACCAACAAGCATGTCAAACTTGGACTGAGAGGACTTGGATGCCCAAGCTCTCAGTACCTTTCGGTTATGTTTGGCAGACGAAGTACTCTTCAATATTGTTGGAGAGAGTACAACTGCAGGGTTGTGGAAGAAATTGGAAACTCTCTATATGACCAAATCTTTGACAACCAAAATCTATTTAAAAAGACAATTTTACAGCCTTCGGATGAAGGAGGGTATGAAAATTGCAGATCATTTAAATGTTTTTAATACGCTTATTTTTCGGTTGTCTGATATGGAAGTAAAGATGGAGGAAGAAGACAAGGAAATAACCTTGTTGTGTTCCCTGCCTAAGTCATGGGATCACTTCGTGACATCAGTCAGTTTGAGCACTACCGATTCATTAAAATTTGAATCTGTCGTGGGTGCTCTCTTATCTGAAGAGGTACGAAGACAATCTAGCATTGAGACTTCTGCACCTGAAGCTATGGTAGCTAGAGGTCGATCAAAGTAACGGGGGGAGAAGACAAGAGGTTCTTCCAGATCGAAGTTAAAGGGAGGCAAGAAGAGTAAAGCAAAATGTTGGTACTGCAACAAACTGGGACATCTCAAAAAGGATTGCTGGAAACGGAAGGAGGCGGAAAACAACAAGGAAGTAAATCAGGTCGATTCAGGTATGGATGATGAGGTTTTAATTGCTGAAGCACTCCCTGTTTGTAATATCTCACAAGATGTTGACTATTGGCTATTAGACTCTGGTGCTTCTCATCATATGAGTCCACACCGAAATTGGTTTTCATCATATGAAACTGGAGATGGTAATTCTGTATTCATGGGAAATAATGAATCTTGTCAGACTATTGGGATTGGAAATGTGAGAATTAAAATGTATGGTGGTACAATTAAAATCTTATCTGATGTTAGGCATGTACCTGATCTAAAGAAAAACTTGATTTCCTTGGGAGTTTTGGATTCGAATGGTTATAAGTTTATAGGTCAGAATGGAGTGCTGAAAGTCTCGAAAGGAGCCTTGGTTGTTATGAAGGTTGAAAAGGTTGGAAACCTGTACAGACTCAAGGGAAGTACTCAAGTTAGTGAAGCAGCGCTCGTGTCAGATAAAGCAGAAGAAGGTTCTCGTCTATGGCATCAGCGGTTGGGTCTCATGAGCAAGAAAGGTCTTCAGGTACTGATGAACCGCAAGCTACTTCCTGATTTGAAATCCTTGGAGTTGGATTTTTGTAAGTATTGTGTGTTTGGCAAACAATGTAAACAAAAATTCAAGTCTGGCAATCATAATAGCAAGCAGATTTTGGACTATATTCATTCTGATCTGTGGGGACCATCTCCTACTGTGTCCTATGGAGGTGCCTTGTATTTTTTAACTTTTATTGATGATTTCTCCAGAAAATTTTGGGTCTATATGTTGAAAAAGAAAGCTGATGTGTTTAATGTGTTTAAACAATTTAAAACAATGGTGGAAAAGAAAATAGGCAAATCAATCAAATGTTTAAGAACTGACAACGGCGGTGAATTTACCTCTTTAGAATTTGAACAATTTTGTAAAGATGAAGGGATAGTTAGACATAAAACTGTTGTTTATACTCCTCAGTAGAATGGTGTTGCTGAACGGATGAATCAGACTGTTATGGAAAGAGCCAGAAGCATGATTAGTAATGCTAATATGCAAAAGGAGTTGTGGGCAGAAGCAGTATCTACTGCTTGTTATTTAGTTAACAGATCACCTTCGGTTGCAATAAACTGTCAAATTCCTGAAGAAGTTTGGTTGGGTCAGTCTTGTGATTATTCGCATTTGAAGATTTTTGGTTGTGATGCCTATGTTCTTATTCCTAGAAATCAACGTTCAAAATTAGATCCAAAATCAAAATGTTGTGTCTTTGTTGGATATGATTATTCAGTGAAGGGATATAGGTTGTGGGATCCTACTTCACGGAAGATAGTCATTAGTAGAGATGTAACATTTGATGAATCATCTCTTTTAAAATCAGATGTTGAAAAATTTGAACAAAAGCAGGTATCGCCAGGTCAGCAGATTCAATTGGAGACTGTACCTTTTCCAAAAAGTTGAAAGGAAGGAGAGACTTCTGAAAAAGGTGGAGAAGCAGAGGAAACTGGAGAAATTCCAGAATCTAGTCAGCAACCAGTCACTCTAAGAAGGTCTACAAGGAAAAGAAGAACACCCAAAAGGTATGAAGACTATGCTTCATCATTTGCATTGATTACTGAAGATGGGGAACCATCTTATTATCAGGAAGCAGTTGATGATGCAGATAGCAAGATATGGAAAAAGGCTATGGAAGAAGAAATGGACTCCTTAGCCAAGAACAATACCTGGGATCTTGTAGAACTTCCTGAAGGGAGAAGCGTTGTTGGGTGCAAATGGGTCTTCAATAGGAAGAGAAAAGTTTATGGGAGAAGCAGAGGAAACTGGAGAAATTCCAGAATCCAGTCAGCAACCAGTCACTCTAAGAAGGTCTACAAGGGAAATAAGAACACCCAAAAGGTATGAAGACTCTGCTTCATCATTTGCATTGATTATTGAAGATGGGGAACCATCTTGTTATCTGGAAGAAGTTGATGATGCAGATAGCAAGATATGGAAAAAGGCTATGGAAGAAGAAATGGACTCCTTAGCCAAGAACAATACCTGGGATCTTGTAGAACTTCCTGAAGGGAGAAGTGTTGTTGGGTGCAAATGGGTCTTCAAGTTGAAGAGAAAAGTTGATGGAAGTATCGAAAAGTATAAGGCGAGACTGGTTGCAAAAGGGTATTCTCAGGTTGAAGGTATTGACTTTCATGAGATCTTTTCACCAGTAGTTAAACTTGTTTCTATTCGTACTGTGTTAGCACTAACTTCTTTACTTGACCTTGAGTTAGAACAGTTAGATGTTAAAACAACCTTTCTTCATGGTGATTTGGATGAAGAGATATATATGGATCAACCAGAAGGTTTTGAACAAGGTCGCAGTAGAAGATTAGTTTGCAAGCTCAGGAAATCATTGTATGGCCTGAGGCAGTCGCCCGGACAATGGTACAAGAAGTTTGATTCCTTTATGATGAGACAAAATTTTATCAGAAGTGAGTATGATCATTGTGTATACTTCAAAAGTTTCAATGGCATATTCATTATCTTGGTGTTGTATGTTGATGATATGCTTATTGCAAGCAAAAGCATGGAATAAATCAGCAGGTTAAAGGCTCAGCTATCTAGGATGTTTGAAATGAAGGATCTTGGAGAGGAAAAACATATCTTGGGCATGGAGATACACAGAGACAGGAAGAATGGTAAGCTTTGGTTATCACAACAGAAGTATGTGGAGAAAATACTTGAAAAGTTTGGTATAAACAATGTGAAACCTGTTAATGTTCCATTAGCTTCCCATTTTAAGCTTTCTTCAGATTTGAGTCCTATAACTAATGAAGAAAAGTAGTATATGTCTCATGTACCATATGCAAATGCGGTAGGCAACTTAATGTATGCGATGGTATCTACAAGACCTGACATGTCACATGCAGTTGGAGTTGTCAGTAGGTTCATGGCAAATCCAGGGGAAGAACATTGGCGAGCAGTGAAATGGGTGCTTCGATATTTGAGAGGCACAAGTGACCATTGCATCAGCTTTGATGATCGTGAAGGTACAGTCTACGGATATGTGGATGCTGATTATGTAGGTGATTTGGACAAAAGGAGGTCTACTACAGGTTATGTTTTTACTCTTGCAAGTGGAGTAATCAGTTGGATGTCAAAGCTTCAAGAGACATTTGCTTTGTCCACTACTGAAGCAGAGTATATAGCTGCTTTAGATTCCTGTAAAGAGGCAATCTGGTTAAAAGTTCTGCTTGATGAGATTGGAAGGACGCAGGAGAAAGTGAATGTGTTTTGTGATAGTCAGAGCGCTATTCATTTGGCCACAAATCCAACCTATCATAGCAAGACCAAGCACATCGATGTAAGGTATCACTTTATGAGACATATAATCGAAGGCAGCAAAGTAGTCCTCAAGAAGGTCCGCACACAGGAAAACCATGCAGATATATTCATGAAGCCAGTTTCAGTAGAGAAGTTGAGATGGTGTCTCACTTCTCTCGACTTGCAGAAAAGATGATGAATGGGCATTAGGATTTTTTTTGTCAAGGTGGAGTTTGTTATAAATGTGACAACAGATGTAAATTTACTATGTAGTTAGAACTACAAAATTTAAGTAAATAACGAGATATAGTTGAATAACGAGATAACGAAATATGTCTAGTTAAAAGAGGTGGCCTGAGAGGCTTGTATGCACGACGAATTTCATCAATAAAGTTTCAAAGTGTTTTATCTTTCAGTTGTCCAAATTTAGTTACATTTCTCCTCGTTTCTTGTTTTCCCCACAACATTAGCTAGAGAAGGAGGAGGAAAAATACTTCTTTAAAAAGAAAACTTAGTTCCCAAAAAGTTACAAGAAACAGTTATTCCCCCTCCCCATAGAGATAAAATGAAAGATATCAGATGGAAGGAAGGAGGAAAAGAGGACAGAAGAAAAGGTTCTGGTGGAATCTTCTTGAGCTGATGAATATTAGTAGAAGGCCCTCCTAGATCTCGCTTCTAAAATAGACATGTGGTTCTGAGGTTCGGAAGGATTTATTCAGTTGTTTGGAACTTAAGAGAACAAGCGGAGGTCTTGAGGCCATTTCCAGTTTCATAGCTTGGTAGGTTTGGAGAAAGTCTCTTCCAAATCCATCTCTAGAAAAGTCATTTTTAGATAAGTGAATTAGTTTTTTTTTATAATAGTTGAATTATGAGATGAAACCCTCATTGTTCTCTTATGCTTCAGAAAATAACTCAGACTATTACTTGTCTATGAAAGTATTGTAAAAAATAAACAATTTTCTTTAACACGTTATGTATTCTATAATCCAAGTAGGATCGAAGGAAATGCATGAATGATGTGATGTAGTAATAAGATTTCATATGTATCTCTGGTATTCAATCTTGTTTTTATATGGATTAGATGAGATTGGTAACAAACTATGGAACTTGCAAGGTTTGGTAAATCTGGAATGTACTAGCAGTCGATAGCGATAGGAATCCAGGGTGGGTTGGAAATATTTAATCCAGAAGAACCTTACATGTAATAAAGCCTGTAACAAAGTCATCTTAGGCCAGTTTAGGAACATTATGAGTCAAGGGAACCCCTTTGTTGACAAACTGTAAATTACTTCTAGGAGAGGGAGTTAATAAACCGTTGCAGAGCTGGGAGGTTATCAAGCATGGGTTAGTGTCATTGAAACCATAGGGTCGTGCACGACACAATCCCTTCTCGGTAATGTGGGATTACTCGGTGGAAAACCAAATTCAAGAACTATATAATGCTACATTATCAAAGAACAATACTCTCAAAATTAACTTGAGAAATAAATGAACAAACCCATCAATACTATAAATTTCATCTTATCGAATTGAACATATAAAACAAAATGCGAATTACTGTCATGAATGAGCTCTAAACTTCCACAGAAAACTCATTAATCGGTATCTGAACATACATGAAATTTATATCACTGAAAATTCAAGAAATCGACAAATAGCTACTTATACATGGAAATTATTCAAACATTCAATTAATTCAATAATTCTTACGAATCACTTGAACAAAAGAAGGTTCGGTGGCCATAAAATTTACTGGTAAAAATAAATCGTGAAAACCCTCGAGTGGAACATCGAGCTGGGCATTACCATATAATCAAAGCTAGAGCTTTCGGTTATGAGATTTGAACAAGGATACCCCTGAACCAATTAAGGACATTCGCATACATGCTTAAATAAAATACTATCAGACATTAATATTTCAGAATAATTACAACATCTTAGAATCTATTAGCTGTAAATAGCTTTGTTGGGAGGACTTAAGTTAGATCGGTGGTGCTATTCTGGGTATACACAAAGCCCACAACAAATTCTTAACAAATAATTATAACGAACCCTAATAATAATAATAAAAAGCCATAGGACCATTTAGGAAAATATTTCTCTTGTATTCCTCAGAATTTAAAATAAAATTATTCTCATTTGCACCTGGAGGGAACGAAAGTTCCAACTGCTATCGTGGCCTATATGTCATTCATCATCCAAGAGTTGTTACGGTTAAGAACCCTGCCAACCACGACAGTCGTGAGTCTGGACATTCATATGAGCCAGAAGATATGAGGAAGAGCAATAAAAAAGGGGAGGAAATTACTCCATACCTTGAAGGAACAAGCCGAATTGAAAATTGTAACTTAGAGGTGACCCCAATTGCCACTAGACCTGGTACCTGCAATCGGGAGGAAGTTAAATAGTCACCACAGGTAAAATACATTTAACCGAAGAAGAAATAAGCTCATAAGATTAAACCCTATTACCTGGTGGTTGAGGAATCACTATGAAACAAAGAATGCAGGAAGGTGAGAGAACAAAACTCGAACTCAGAGTATCTGAGTTACCTGCATAGATAAATCAAATGATACAACCTGAAATAACTGTGCCAAGGAAAAGAAAAGAGTAGAACAAGACAGAAGAGTATGGGTCCATGAAACCCTACCTGAACCGACGCAGGAGCAGAGCATAACCAACAAAAATGAGTGATGGTGTTGTGAGGAGCCGAGAGGCAAACGGTTACCATCAACTGTCCTCCTGGAAGCTGGACCGTCGATTGAAAACCCTATGATCAGACCGTCAAAAATGCTCCACTTCGAGTATAGAGACCCTCTTGAAAACAATAGCAATTGTGGAGGACAGCTGTAGGCCAGTCCATATCGACAGAGGGGACACGAAAGGTTATGGGTTGAATTACTAATCCAAACCCATTAAACGAACTAGTACTAAAATTTAATAATCCCAACAAGAACGTAATAACCACGAATGGTGGGTTAGTTTATCGACATAACATTATTAAATAAGTTTGATAAGGTTAGTGGATTAAACGTATACGTATTTATAACATTCACCATTATACACAGATAGGGTAAATATTGGGTTGAAATATTCCAATTGCATACGAAAGTAGTTGTTTCTATCTCATTCATTCCATAGTTCATGAATATGAGCATTGCTTTTTACTTATGGTTAAAAAAATATTCTTGTGGAGGGTGACAAGTGGTATGAGAGCCAAGTTACAATGTTGTGGTTTAAATGGGAAATAATAGTAATGATGAATGTATTGAACTGTGTAGAGTGAAAGAAAGCAGAAAATCAAACAAGTGATCAACCACGATGAGAAGAGGACTTGGAGGTCAAATCTCAACCAAACTAGTAGTGGGAACATATTCCATGAAAAATCCTGAAGCAAACCCAAAAACTGTGGGTATAGTTGGGTGTAGAACAACAACACCAAACAAGCAGGTTACTAGAAGAGCAACAACACCCAAAAAACATGTTAACATGAAAGGTTAATGTGTGAACATGAAATGATTTTAAAAATCCTTTCAGACAAGAAAAATCATCGAACCTATCAACCGAGTCCTGAACTTGAAACCTGAGATGAATGGGAGAAACAACAACAACATACCAAGGATAACTTAGTGTAGAGTCATACACAAAAGAGTGATAGAAATAGATTTGGCAACGAAGAGGATTTGGGAAATGTTTCAGATCAAAGAAAAGTAAAGAAACAAAGTATGGAGTTGTAATGAAAGGTTAATGTGTGAACATGAAATGATTTTAAAAATCCTTTCAGACAAGAAAAATCATCGAACCTATCAACCAAGTCCTGAACTTGAAACTTGAGATGAATGGGAGAAACAACAACAACATACCGAGGATAATTTAGTGTAAAGTCATACACAAAAGAGTGATAGAAATAGATTTGGAAACGAAGAGGATTTGGAAAATGTTTCAGGTCAAAGAAAAGTAAAGAAACAAAGTATGGATTTGTAGGGGGAGTTTAGAAAAATTAAACCCCCATATTTTTACGGAGAAGTAGAGGAATCTACAGAAGCCTGGATTTTTAATATGAATAAATATTTTCAGGTTTATGAATACAATAGTAATATTAGGGATATATTACCCATCTATCAACTCTAAGGAAAAGCCACCTTCTGGTGGGAAGAGGTCAAAACGATACATGGGATAGAGGAACAAAATGTAACATGGGAGGAATTTCAGAGGCACTTTAAAAACAAGTACTTGACAAAACAATTTTATGACGAGAAAGCTAAAGAATTCCATGACTTAAGATTGGGACAAATGACCATGGATGAATATGTAACTAAATTTACCAGGCTTACTAAGATATGTGCCTTATCTTCGAGAATAAAAAGCACTTTCTGAGAAGTTTGCTCACATTCATGAAGGAGAGGATATAATTTGATAACCAAAAAACCATGGACTAAAAAATCTGGAAAGCTCGAATATGCTACCAGTAGACAAGGCATAAGGGAGACATAGGTAAAAACTGGTCTCAAAATAATTGGAAAAATAATTTTTCGAACCAAAGAGGTAATAATTCTGCAAATTTTAAGAGCTCAAGAGGACTCCATTAAGAAAATTTTTTGGAAAAAATCAATAAAAACGCAAATGGAAAGAAAAAACTAGGCCTACTGAAGCGTCCACCAAGCCGAAAACCAGTCAAGCACCAAAGAACCCTTTACAATGTTGTGGTTGTGGAGAACCTCACTACTACAAAAATTGTCCTCGCCGCTCGAGAACCGAACATGTTGCAAATATTCAAGAGGTGTCCATAATGGGGTGATGTAGCATGCAACATACCTAGGATTAATGCATCTTTAGAGGAGTACTAGCCCTTTATGATCGAATTGGAAGCTAAAATTAGAAACTGTAATGTGTCCATTTTGATAAAGGAACCAGTTTAATTTATGTTAGCCCTAAGGTAATTGAGGAATATCAATTACATATTTGTAAGTTTAAAAATCTCTCGGTACTCCAGTTGGCAACCGAAGTGAAAAGGAGGGTAACAGCCAAAGTAAATAACTGCCCTATTGAGATAGTGAATCAGTAAATTAATGTAAATATGAATATGTTACCTTTGGGGTCTTATGATGTCTTAATTGGGATGGACTAGCTAGAAGCACATTGGTAGTTAGTAAATTATAAAGACAAAATTGTCAGCTACCTCAATCAGGAAGGAGTTAGACAAGAAATCCAACGGGTGAAAAGACCCATGAAATTACGACCAATTACCACCTCCCAATTTGGAATATTTCGTAGGAAGGGATATCAAATTTACGTTGTTCAAGTGGGTTTTATTAACTCTAAAAATAAATTTACCACTTTAGAATTTTTACCTATTGTTCAAGACTTTACTGATGTGTTTCCAGTAGAGATTATTGGGTTACCTCCTAAGAAAAACATTTACTTCACCATAGAATTGATTCTAGGAGATTTACCTGTGTAAAAGACCCCTTAATGGATGAGTATACCTAAGCTTACTGAACTCAAAATGAAGTTGCAAGAATTTCTTAATAAAGGATATATTAGTCCAAGTGCATCCCCGTGGGGATTACTATGTTGCTTGTTAAGAAGAAAGATGGAACTCTAATATTATGCATTGATTATCGACAACTTAATAAGTTGA
This sequence comes from Pinus albicaulis, assembly GCA_034641835.2. Classification (NCBI taxonomy): domain Eukaryota; kingdom Viridiplantae; phylum Streptophyta; class Pinopsida; order Pinales; family Pinaceae; genus Pinus; species Pinus albicaulis. The sequence goes on along the minus strand of CM076583.1, from coordinate 908,716,170 downwards.
CGATAAAAAAAAGGTACCCATTACCTAGAATCAATGATTTGTTTGACCAAGGGGGCTACAATATTCTCTAAAATACACCTGTGGTCAAGGTATCATCATATAAGAGTAAAAGAGGAGGGCATCCCTAAAACTTCCTTTTGAACTCGTTATGGAAATTACGAGTTATGGTTTTTCCCTTTAGCTTAACAAATGCCCCAAAAAATTTCATGGGGCTCATGAATAGTATATTTCACCCCTCTCTTGACAAATTATTTTTAATTTTTATAGATGATATTCTTATATATTCAAATAATTTGGAGGACCACAAGGAGCACTTGCGGATAGTTTTGAAAATATTGTGGGAACACTAGCTATATGCCAAATACAATAAGTGTGATTTCTTCAAAGAGAAGATCCAATACTTAGGAATATTATCTTTGCAGAGGGAACAGTGGTGGACCTAGAAAAGATCAAAACCATGATGGAATGGCATGTACCGGCTAATGTTACTGACATTCGATCCTTCATGGGTTTAGCGAGATATTACCACCATTTCATAGAAGGATTTTCTAAAATATCCTATCCTATTACATCCTTACAAAAAGTGGGATGGTTGTTAAATAGATTGCTAAATGACGACGATGTTTTGAGTTATTAAAACATTTTTTAACCACCTCCCTAGTGCTTAAAATAGAAGATTCGAAAAATTTGTGCATGGTATGTATAGATGAATTCCACGGAGTTGGAGGGGTGGTAATTCAAGAAGGAAAAGTAATTGCATATGAATCCTGAAATACAAAGGAACATGAGCATAAGTATTTTTCTGATGACCTCAAACTAACCGCAGTAGTGCATGCACTTAAGGTAAGGAGACATTATATTTTAGGATGAAAATGTATACTCATGACTGATCATAGTATACTCACCAACTTATTTAAGCAGTCTAATATCAATGCTTGGTAGGAAAGATGGACTTCCTTTTTCAGAGAATTTGACTTTGATATTAAACATTTAAAAAGGAAAGATGATTGAGTAGATGATGCACTCAAGAGGTAATTACATTATGTGTACAAAATTTCATTCATCGAGATTGAATTTCATTTTACGTAATTAATAAAAGAGGTTGCAGATAAAGATTCATAATATTTATTCCCATGGCAACAAGCTAAAAAAATATGAAATTTAGAACAACGGTATGAATATGGCTTAAATCAGGATAATATATTATCCTATAGAGGAAGAATATATGTCCCAAATTAGGTAGTTGTTAAAGAACTAATATTAGATGAATTCCACAGAAAGCATTATGTTTTCCACCCTATATACCAAATATTATTCTCTTCTATAAAGAAAATTTTCTTTTGTCCTGGTATGTGGAAGGATATCGGATATCACATAATACTTGGCCAAATGTCTAGAATTTCAGCAAGTTAAAGCTGAGCACTAGCATCCAGCAGGATTACTCCAGCCACAACCCATTCCCATGTGGAAGTCGGAGGTGATTACTCTTGACTTTATCATAGCTTTTCCAAAATATAAGAATCAAAATGATTCTATTATGGTACTAGTGGATAGATTAAGTAAGGTAGCCCACTTTATTCGTATTCAATCAACCTACAAAATTGCGCAAATTGCTGATGTATTTATGTGGGAAACTTTTAGGTTGCATGGGTTACCCAAGGTTATGATATCAGATCGGGATGTGAAATTTACTTTAGCTTTTTGGAAATCTCTCTTTATGGGCTTTGGAAGACAGGTTTGATTCACTACAACATACCATCTACAAACGGATGGGCAGACTCAGAGGGTGAATCAAGTTTTAGAGGTTATGTTGCGAATGTAATGCAACAACCCGACAAGTGGGAATAATACCTTCATTTAGTAGAATTTTCCTATAATAACAGTTACCATGACCTGATGCAAATGAGCCCCTTTGAAGTATTATATGGGAGAAAATGAAATACTCCCATTAACTGGAATATTCTGGAAGATAGATTTATATAGGGACCCGACATGCTGATAGATATGGAAGTTACAGTGAAGAAGGTCCAACAGACTCTAAAAGTCGCCCAAGATAGAAAGAAAATGTATGCTGACAGGAAGAGAACCTTTAAGGAATTCTAAGGAGGAGATCACATATATGTGTGAGTTAATTCCAAGAAAAGCACTAAGAAATGGACAGGATGTGCCAAAATGGCTCCATGATATTGTGGGCTATTCCAAATTTTGTAAAGAATTGGATCTCTTGCATATCAATTGGCACTACCCAGCTATATCAAGGTTCATAATGTATTTCACATGTCATTACTAAAAAAATATATATGATCCTAGGCATATAATTGACTGGAAACAAGTGAAAGTAACACATATTTGAAATAAGTGTAACAATTGTGAGGTATATTAATTCTAAAAGTGATTACGAAGTTAATATTCTTTGATGTTATTGCAGGTGGGATCTCTACGTATTCTCGAACGTAGAGAAACAACATTACGGAAGTGAACCATCACCCAGGTTAAAGTGTAGTGGAGATACTTTAGCCCGGAAGAGGCTACTTGGGAGAATGAAAGAGTACTGCGAGAGTTATACCAGACCTATTCAAGGGACAGGAGTAAACACCAAGGACGATGTTTTGCTCAAGGGGAGGAATATGTAACACCTCTTATTTGGTAAACAGTTTTTATTTGAGAATTTTATTTTACTATAGTTAAACTCAGTAACTATGTCCGTTAAGATAGTAGAAAATGTGAGAATAGATGATTAGAAGATTTTTTTGTGATGGAAATAATGGACTTAATCAGAGAAGGAGGAGGAAATAAACTAATTTAAAAAAAAAAAAAATTAGTTCCCAAAAAATTACAAGAAACATTTATGCCCCTCCCCATAGAGATAAAAGGAAATATCTCAAATGGGAGGGAGGAAAACTGGAGAGAAGAAAATGTGGTAGTGGAATCTTCTTGAGCTAATGAATATTCATGAAATTCCATGTTAGATATGACTTCTAAAATACAAAGGTGGTCATGAGGTTTGGAAGAATTGCTTCATCTCTTTGGAAGTTGAGAGTATGGGGGAAGGTGGTCATGAGGTTTGGAAGAATTGCTTGATCTCTTTGGAAATTAAGAGCATGGGGAGGTTTGGACGTCATTGGCATCCTCATAGGTTGGGAGGTTTGGAGAAAGTCTCTTCCAAATCCATTTTTGGAAAAGTCAATTTTAGATAAGTGAATTCATTTTTTTATAATAGTCAAATTATGAGATGAAACAGTCGTTGTTCTCTTATGCTTCAGAAAAGAACTAAGACTATTACGTTTATATGAAAGTATTGTAGAAAAAAAAAAAATCTTTAACAAGATATGTATTCGATAACTCAATAGGATCGAAGGAAATGCAATAATGATGTGATGTAGCAATAGGTCTTAATATGTATACGGGGTACTCAATCTTGTTTTTATATGGGTTAGATGAGATTGGTAACAAACTGTGGAAATTGTAGGGTTAGATAAATCTAAAATGTACTAGCAGTCCGTACGGTTAGGAACCCAGGCCAGGTTGGAAAGATTTAATCCAGAAGAGCCTTACACATAATAAAGCCCGTAATAGAGTCATCTTAGTCCAATTTAGGAAAATTCTGAGTTAAGGGAACCTCTATGTGGACAAACTATAAATTAATTTTACGAGAGGGAGGTAATAAAACCTTGCAGAGTTTTGGAGGTTATCAAGCGTGGTTTAGTGTCATTTCGACTAGAGGGTCGCACAAGACACAGTCCCTTGACTATAATGTGCAATTACTGGGTGGAAAACCAAAATCAAGAACTGTATAATGCTAAATTGTCAAAGAACAACACTCTCAAAATTAACTTGAGAAATAAATGAACAAACCCGACAATACTATAAACTCCATATAGTCGAATTGACAATATAAAAAAGAATGCGAATTAATGTCATGAATGAGCTCTAAACTTCCACAAAAACTCATGAATCAGTATCTCAACATACATGAAATTTGTATCATTGACAATTCAACCAATCGACGAATAGCTACTTATACATGCAAATTATTCAAACATTCAATTAATTACGCCGAAGCCGTTCTATTGTGGGGTTTTACTTCGTGACACTGTTTGAAGATTCTTCCTCCACTAACTGTTTTATTTTAATAATATTTTTATTTTCGATTTGTTGACCTGCGGCTTTCTTCAATCAGGTCTCCTAGAGCATGGCATGGATCGTTATGAAGTCACGTTGGGTTAGGGAAAACATACACTCACTTCCTAACTTCTGGAGTAGGGCTCTTTAACAACTTCCATGGAACCTTGTGCCGACGCCTGTGCATCTGCAGGTTTTGATCCTCTGAAACCCCTGGTTGCATATCTCACAGACGTATATATCATATTCCATTAAAGTTTTGGGCGACAACACCACACATAAAAACAAAACTCAATATCCCAGTAAAATATTTTGAAGTATAAAGCCATGGCTAAAATCAAAGGCGAGTCTTGAGTCCTACTACTATACCAGGGGTTCCTGCTGGACGACGTTTGCAGTCATGCATGTGCTGGGAGAGACTGCACCGAGCACTCCACTATAGAATACAATGTTGTCTCTAAACTGTCCATAAAAAGTTGAGGCTTTGTACGATATAGCTTTCTAATCTCATCCCAAGGCCAACCGATACCTGCCAAAAGCATTATCTTTTCTAAAATACTACTACATTTCAATGGATTTTTTTCCAACAAACAACAAATCCTGTTCTTCTCAACTTGAAAACCATTCAAACCATTAGAAGCAGTCACAAATTTTTTATATACTTCGTCATTGAGAAGCGATGGGCAACATGTCAGGATTTTTAAAAGAGAAACCTTACTAACTTCAAGTTTCTCATAGAACTGCAATTTCTTTTGCAATTTAGCAACAGAATGACTTAATAACTTTGGGTGTTTTGTATACAGTTCTCCTAGCACATGCCTTGGAAACCCATTGTTCCTTAAAATTGAGACATTTGCCAGTAGAAACTCGTCTTCATTGAGATATATTTTCCTAGGAGGCAAGAATCTATGGATATCAGAAGTCTTTACCCCTATACTTTCAAAGAACGGCTCAAACTCATTGATTGGATTATAAAGTAGATACCTTTCAAGGGCTTCGCTTATACGATTTTTTGCATTGAGTCTGGACACTAACTTTCATAAAAAAACAAGGTGCATAGAGGCTTATATGCTTGACATCTACAAAAGAAAGAGACCTCGTATAGTGGAGGTAATTTTGCAACACTTGCCGAACTTCATGTTCAAGTTTTTCCGAGACTTTGACCTGGGATTTGCTCCCAGCTTTCCTAGACTGTTGGGCACTGCAAATAAAAATCGCAGGCATAACTACTAAAATTTGTAGAGTGAAAGAATGAACATGCCATGAAACCCATTTCTGTTTTAGATATGAAATTAGAGATGTGCTAGGGATTGACTTTGGCATCACAATTTTCCCAATTCCACGACAAAAGATAACCAAACCGCACATTACGATCCTGTTTCATAGGAAAATTGAAGCATGAGCTGGCTGAAGATGTTCAATAAACCTAATATTTCAAAGTGAAAACCCCATGAGATTATTGGAAATAGTCATACACAACTTGATATCAAACCATCCAGAGTGCTCGTCATGAAACAAGCGTTAGCTCAGTAATATTGGGTTGGATTCCTGGCTTGTCAATTTTTAGCATGGTGTATGCGCCAAGTTTTGACATTGATTGAAAATGTCAAACTCTGATTGAATAATGGCAGGGCACTGAGGGTGAACAAATCCAGCCAGAAAAAGCACCATTAAGCATGCCAACTGTATAACCAGTGGTCACCAGTAGTGGCCCTAGTCACAGTATGCAGGCTTTGCCACTGCTATCATAACTAGGCCCACAGGGAGAGCAGGGGAAATGTACTACAAAGTCTCCCTCTTGGATTAATTTTTTCCCAAAGGAGAAGATAGAATGAACCAGCAGCAGCAGCAATGCCTCCTTCCTAATACTTGTATATTGTTTGAGGTTGGATAATTTTTTCGTTCACCGTGATGGATATGGAATTTCCACCCTATATTTGAATGGTGGAACTGGGATTGGAGGCGATGTTGGTTATATCATGTCCGATTGATGTGAGATACCAAGCCCGGATAGGCAAGCCCTTAGAAAAGTTGTTGGCCGAAGAAAAAATTTGTCGCAACAGGATTCGGTGATGCTTTCTTCGGCGTTGTTCTGCACCAAAAAAGGTGCAAATGCTAGTTGTAATAATTCATACGAATCACTTGAACAACAAATGGCTCAGTGGCCATAAAATTTACTGGTAAAAACAAATCGTCAAAACCCTCTAAAGGGGAACATTGAGAGGAACATTATTGTATAATCGAAACCAAAACTTGCGGGTCTGAGATTTCAACAGGGATACGCCTGAACCAGTTAAGGATATTCACAAACATGCTTAAATAAAAGACTGTCGGCCATACTTATTTCAGAATAATTGAAAATTCGGTTGTAAATAGTTCCGCCATGAGGGCTTAAGTCAAACCAGTGGTGGTATTCTAGGTATACAGAAGGTCCACAACAAATTCTTAACAAATAATTATAACGTCGGAGGACCCTTAAGGCAAATATTTCTCTTGTATTCCTGAGACTTTAAAATAAAATTATCTTGCCTTCTTATTAAAAACCTTATGAATATACAAGCGATCACTTTAATATATTCAGTCACGTTAATATATTCACTTCAATATATTGAAAAAGAAATTTCAAAAGTCCATATAGAAGAAACGTGTCTTCCTTATTAAAAACCTTATAAATATAGAAGCGATCACTTTAATATATTCACTCACTTTAGTATATTGAAAAAGAAATTTCAAAAATCCATATAGAACAAACTTGTCGATTGTCAATATTTAATTCAAGAGCTTTGAAAGATGATTTAGAAAGACAAACCATTAATTGCAAGGAAATTTTGAAACAAAATTTAATAATTTTATACAATAAAAAAATTATTTTCATTTAAATGAATGAAAATAATTTGTATCATTGACAATTCAACCAATCGACGAATAGCTACTTATACATGCAAATTATTCAAACATTCAATTAATTACGCCAAAGGCGTTCTATTGTGGGGTTTTACTTCGGGACACTGTTTGAAGATTCGTCGTCCACCATCAGTTTTATTTTAATAATATTTTTATTTTCGATTTGTTGACCTACGGCTTTCTTCGACATTGTGCGCTCAGGTCTCCCAAAGCATGGCATGGATCATTATGAAGTCACGTTGGGTCAGGGCAAACATACACTCACTTCCGGACTTCTGGAGTAGGTCTCTTTAACAGCTTCCACGGAACCTTGTACCGACACCTGTGCATCTGCAGGTTTTGATCCTCTGAAACCCCTGGTTGCATATCTCACAGACGTATATATCAGATTCCATTAAAATTTTTGGCGACATTGCCACAAATAAAAACAAAACTCAATATCCCAGTAAAATATTTTGAAGTATAAAGCCATGGTTAAAATAAAAGGCGAGTCTTGAGTCCTACTACTATACCAGGGGTTCCTGCTGAACGACGTTTGCAGTCATGCATGTGCCGGGAGAGACTGCGCTGAGCAATCCACTATAGAATAAAGTGTTGTCTCTGAACTGTCCATAAAAAATTGAGGCTTTGTATGGTGTAGCTTGCTAATCTCATCCCAAGTCCAACCGATACCTGCCAAAAGAATTAGCTTTTCTAAAATACTACTACATTTCAATGGATTTTTTTCCAACAAACAACAAATCATGTTCTTCTCAACTTGAAAACCATTAAAACCATTAGAAGCAGTCACAATTTTTTATATACTTCATCATTGAGAAGCGATGTGCAACATGTTAGGATTTTTAAAAGAGAAACCTTACTAACTTCAAGTTTCTCATAGAACTGCAATTTCTTTTGCAATTTAGCAGCAGAACGACTGAATAACTCTGGGTGTTTTGTATAAAGTTCCCCTAGCACATGCCTTGGAAACCCATTGTTCCTTAAAATTGAGACATTTGCCAGTAGAAACTCATCTTCATTGAGATATATTTTCCCAGGAGGCAAGAATATATGGATATGAAAAGTCTTTACCCCTATACTTTCAAAGAACGGTTCCAACTCATTGATCAGATTATAAAGTAGATACCTTTCAAGGGCTTCGCTTATACGATTTTTTGCGTTGATTCTAGACACTAAATTTCGTAAAAAACAAGGTGTATAGAGGCTTATATGCTCAGCATCTACAAAATAAAGAGACCTCGTATATGTTGGAATTTATGATAATTCCAGAACAAACACTGAGAGAATAATACTCTCCTTCAAACACAGAGAATACATTTTTTTTTCTCACTGATAGACAGAGTTGACAAACTGTTTCTATTTCATTAACTGAAAGAAAAGCTATTACATAAAAACTTGATTTTCCTCCTCTGAGGGATTACACTGTGACTGCTACAAAAAGCAGTGCACAAAACTCTCTGGCTCTGTTACAAAAATACACACTCTGTCTTACTAACACACTGCTGTGTATTTCCAAAAACTGTCTTTTTAACAACACTGCTGTGTATAATTTTACATTAACTCTCGGGCTTTCTTTTCATCGTATTTATGTGGCGCAACACATTTTCCCTTTTAACATAACAAAAATAAAACAAAAAAAATAAACCTACGTATAGGCCTGCGGGGCCCATATAACAATAGCGCATATGTTTTATAACAAAGTTCAATGCGCGATATATGAAAAATTTATATCATAAAACATTAAAAAACCATAACACTAAAGTCTTCTGCCCGCACTTCAAACCACAATGAACTAAATTTTAATGAAAAATTGCGTCAAAAACTACCGTGACGTCACCAGGGAAAAACTCCGCGCGATAGCCCTCCCATTGGTTGGTGCTGGGGCCCGCGGATCTCAAACCATAAAATAAACCACATTTCATGAAAAGTTTGTGTAACAAATGTTCCTGCTAACATCAGGTCCATTTGTAACGCAAAAAGTTTAGAGTGGATTTAATAATATGTTTTCAGGTCCGATTTCTGGTATGCTAACGTCGACACCAAACCCACGTGATAAAGCGCGATTGGTCCACGTCGCTTGTGAGTTGGCGGTGGGACCGGAGTTATCGTGGCCCAAACCAAATCAAAACTTTAGACAAAAATTCCTGCGTACAAAAGCTTTGTTTCCAAAGACTGTAAACTCTGTTTTAAACTTTGAATTGACTGCTTAGCAAAAATAACAAGCGGCTTTTGACAGAGTTCTTCAAAACAAAAATAGAAAGCGACGTTTGTCTGCAGAGCAGTCGAAGTTAACATTTCAACACTCCCCCTTAAGTTCAACTGTTGGGTTATCAGTCATACTCATGCATTTCCTCAAATATTCAAAGCTTTTATGCCCCAATGGCTTTGTTAGTATATCTGCAAATTGCTCCTGAGTCTTACAATGTTTTAAAATAATTTCTTCATTGTTCACTAGCTCCCTGATGTAGTGAAACTTAGCATCTATGTGATTTGTTCTTTTGTGAAACATAAAATTATTTGACAATGCTATGGCTGAGCTATTGTCACAATAAATCACTGTGTCTTTTACTTGTTCTTGACATAAAATTCTCAACATTCTCCTCATCCACACTGCTTGACATGTTGCTGTTGTAGCTGCCACATACTCTGCCCCTGTTGTAGATAATGCTATAATAGGCTGCTTTTTAGAAGCCCATGAAATAGCTCCTGAATCCATATGAAAAACATAACCGGATGTACTTTTCCAGTCATCTACACGTCTAGCCCAATCACTGTCAGTGTATCCAATCAACTCAGAATTTTCTGAAGTAGTATACAAAATACCATACTTTTTAGTTCCTTTCACATACATCATATTTCTTTTGCTGCCTGCCAATATGCTTCTTTTGGCCTCTCCGTGAATCTGGAAATCAAACTAACAGCATGCATAATATCAGGCCTAGTTGCAGTCAAATACATGAGGCTACCAACTATGCTCTTGTACAAACTAGGATCAAAATCCTTGCTGCTGTCCTGTTTGCTGAGTTTCAATCCCATTACTGTGGGTGTTATTGCTGCCTTGCAATCCTGCATGTTAAATCTTTCCAAAACTTCATTTACATATTTAGCTTGAGAAATAAAAATCTTACTTTCATTTTTCTCTACTTCTATTCCTAAGAAGTATTTCAGCAAGCCCATATCAGTGATCTCAAATTCATCTTTCATGACCTTTTTAAAATTTTCAATGAGGTAATCATCATTACCTGTGAAGATCACATCATCAACATATAAAACAACAATCAACATCTTACCATCTTTCTCCTTGATGTATAATGTGGGTTCTCCTTCAGACTTTTCAAACCCATTTTCCAGTAGATAGGAATCTATTCTACTGTACCATGCTCTTGGCGCTTGTTTCAACCCATAAAGAGCTTTCTTCAATCTGCAAAATTTGTGTTCTTGGCCCTTTTTCTCATAGCCGAGAGGTTTTTCAACATAAACATCTTCCATCAATACTCCATTTAGGAATGCTGATTTTACTTCCATTTGATGAACCTTCCATTTGTGTTGTGCTGCTATAAACAACACTGCTCTCACTATTTCTATTCTTGCAACCGGTGCAAATGTTTCCTCATAGTCTCTTCCATGTTGCTGCTTATATCCTTTGACAACAAGTCTGGCCTTGTGCCTTTCAATCTTACCTTTAGCATTTCTTTTGGTCTTGTAGACCCATTTCACTCCAATGACTTCCTTACCTTTTGGAAGTTCAACCAAATCCCATGTTTTATTTCTTTCTATGGCATTAGTTTCTTCATCCATAACATCTATCCATTTCTTATCTTTTATAGCTTCTTCAAAATGAATAGGATCATCAACATGACAATATAAAGCAAATAAAGAGTTCATACCTTCATTTGCTGCCTCTTGCTCATAAATATCATTCAAATTTTTGAATCTTGTTCCTCTTTCATTTGGTGTACATGTGCTTGAAGAAGCACTCAAATCAGCTCCTTATGGTGTGCTTGGAGAAGCACTTTCATTACTTCTCAAGGGTGTTCTTACTCCAGATTGTGGTGTCGCTTGTTGTCCTTGTGTTGGTGGAGGTAGTGGTGCTAATGATGGATGTATTTCAGCCATATCATTATCATTTTCATCATGAGACAAACAACTCTTTACATTGATTGTTTTCTCAATGCTTTCATCCCAAGCTTCTTCTTCAATGAACTGAACATCTCTCTCACAATAAATTTCTTGGTGGATGGGTTATGCAACCTGTAAGCTTTGGATTCCTCACTGTATCCAAGAAAAATACATTTCTCCCCCTTTCTTTCCAACTTCTTCCTTAGCTGATCTGGAATATGTGCATAAGCCACACAACCAAAAACTTTCATGTGGGTGACTCCTTGTTTTATCCCACTCCATACTTCTTCCGAAACTCTATTCATCACTTCTTTTGTTGGGCATCTATTTAGTACATATGCTGCCCAATGTACAACTTCATCCCAATAATCATTTGGCAAACGTTTTGCCTTTAGCATACTCCTTACCATATCCATGATGGTTATATTCTTCCTGTCAGCAACTCCATTTTGTTGCGGTGTATACCTTGCTGTAAATTGCTTGTGTATGCCATTTTCTCTGCAAAAACGTAGAAATTATTTAGAGATGTACTCACCTCCTCTATTAGTCCTTAAGACCTTGATAAGCTGCCCATTTTGGTTCTCAACAAGTGCTTTAAAATTGCAGAAATTTTCAAATACTTCACTTTTATATTTCAAAAAATAAACCCAAGTTTTCCTTGTGAAATCATCAATAAAAGTTAGCATATAGTGGCTGCTTGCAAGTGATGGTGTTTGCATTGGTCTATACAAATATGAATGGACAATTTCTAAGGGTGCCTTTGCCCTTATGTTTTTCCCTGATGGAAAACTTTCTCTGTGTTTTTTACCCAAGATGCAACCTTTACATAGGTTGTTCGGTTTCTCAATCAATGGTAATTCTTTTACCATTCCTTTCCTATGTAACAGATTAAGACCTCCAAAGTTGAGATGTCTAAATCTCAAATGCCATAACCAATTCTCATCTTTTGCTTCTCTTTGGAAAGTCTCTTGTGTCATTGCTGCCATTTCTTCTCCTTTCTTCAAATCTGCCCTCATCCTGAGAGGGAACATCTTGTTCCTTGTCATCCTTATTTCAGCAATACATTGTTTGCTTGGTAGTTTATCCATGATGGTGCATACATCATCTTCAAAGAAAACATTGTAGCCCTTTTGAATGAGCTGCCCAATGCTTAACAAATTACATTTCATATCTGGTACATAATATACAACATATATGCTCTTCTTTTCTCCTTTCTTTGTCAAGACATTTACTATGCCTTTTCCTGTGATAGATACTTTACTGTATGTTCCCAATGTGACTTGAGACTTCACATTTTCATCTAACATAGAAAACATAGCAATGTTTCCTCTCATATGGTTGCTACATCCTGAATCTAGAAACCATAAATCTTCACTCTTTTCCTAAGCCATATTACATGCTAAAAACAATTTATCTTGGCTAATACTTTCTCTAGTAAAATTGGCACTGGGTCTATTACGCATGTCATTCTGCTTCTTCCTACATTCATTGGCATAATGCCTATATTTTTTACAGTAATGACATTGGACACTGGATTTATCATATCTTTGTCCATGTGCTTGATTTTGTCCACCTTGCTGGCTGTTGCTTTGGCCTTGGTTCTGATTTTGATTGCTGCCCCTTCCTTGAGTATTTGCAGGGTTGTTTCTTCCTCCTCTGTTTTGGCTTCTGTCTCTACCTTTTCCTCTATTATTTCCTCTGCCTTGACCTCTTCCTCTTCCAAAGGACATTTGGGTCTTGAAGGCATGCTCCAAAGATGAATTTTCACTTCTACCCAATCTTTGTTCATGTGTCATCATGATGCATGAAGTTCATCAACTGAAAAAATTGAGAGATCCTTTGTCTCTTCTATGGTGGTGACTATAACATCAAACCTTGAGGGTAAGCTCCTCAAAAATTTCTCCACAATCCTTCTTTCTTTAAGTGTTTCTCCATGAGATCTTATCTGTGTGACCATCCCAATCACATGTGTGAAGAATGAGGCTATGTTATCAGACTCTTTCATGCAGAGAGTCTCAAAATCTCTTCTCAGCAATTGTAGCTTTGTTGTCTTCACCTTCTCCATACCTTGATAGGTTGTTTTGAGAGTATCCCATGCATCCTTGGATTTCTTAGCTACTGATATCCTTGGAAACATACTCTCATGTACTGCTTGATAGAGATAGAAGAGGGCTTTTGAGTCCTTCTTCCTATTTCTCTTCAAGAAATCCTTCTATGCGTGTGTCAAGGCATTAAACTCTTGTTCATCTATTGGTTCTTCAAAACCATCTTCACCAAGCTCCCATAAGTCTTGAGAGGCAAACAGGGCTCTCATGGTGATTGCCCAATAATTATAGTTCTTCCCAATAATTATGGAGTTGAGCATTTCCAATATTCATGCTTGTGCTGGCTCCTACTATGCCTAGCACTCTGAAATATGCTTTAAATATTGACTGTGATTTTTAAATAAATTGACTATCTTCAAACAGTAACAAAAACTATGTTTTGAGAAATACCTTGGATTTTAGTTGAGCCTTTACACTGCTGGAGAAACTGCTGCAACAAAAAATCCTTCCTTCAGCTTCTTTAACACCTTCAAAGAGCCTGGACTAGCTCCGATACCATGTTGGAATTTATGAGAATTCCAGAACAAACATTGAGAGAATAATACTCTCCTTCAAACACAGAGAATAAAAAAAATTTGCTCACTGATAGACAGAGTTAACAAACTGTTTCTATTTCATTAACTGAAAGAAAAGCTATTACATAAAAACTTGATCTTCCTCCTCTGAAGGAGTACACTGTGACTGTTACAAAACGCAATGCACAAAACTCTCTGGCTTTGTTACAAAAATACACACTCTGTCTTACTAACACACTGCTGTGTATTTTCAAAAACTGACTTTTTAACAACACTACTGTGTATAATTTTACATTAACTCTCGGGCTCTCTTTTCATCGTATTTATGTGGCGCAACACATTTTCCCTTTTAACATAACAAAAATAAAACAAAAAAAATAAACCTACGTATAGGCCTGTGGGGCCCATATAACAATAGCGCATATGTTTTATAACAAAGTTCAATGCACGATATATGAAAACATTATATCATAAAACATTAACAAACCATAACACTAAAGTCTTCCGCCCGGTCTTCAAACCACAATGAACTAAATTGTAATGAAAAATTGCGTCACAAACTGTCGTGATGTCACTAGAGCAAAACTCCGCGCGATAGCCCTCCCATTGGTTGGCGCTGGGGCCTGTGGATCTCAAACCATAAAATAAACCACATTTCATGAAAAGTTCGCGTAACAAATGTTCCTGCTGACGTCAGGTCCATTTGTAACGCGAAAAGTTTAGAGCGGATTTAGTAATATGTTTTCGGGTCCGATTTCTGGTATGCTGACGTCGGCACCAAACCTGCGCGATAAAGCGCGATTGGTCCATGTCGCTTGTGAGCTGGCGGTGGGACCGTTGCTGTCGTGGCCCAAACCAAATCAAAACTTTAAACAAAAATTCCCGCGTACAAAAGCTCTGTTTCCAAAGACTGTAAACTCTGTTTTAAACTTTGAATTGACTGCTCAGCAAAAATAACAAGCGGCTTTTGACAAAGTTCTTCAAAACAAAAATAGAAAGCGACGTTTGTTTGCAGAGCAGTTGAAGTTAACATTTCAACAGTATAGTGGAGGTAATTTTGTAACACTTGCTGAACTTCATGTTCAAGTTTTTCCGAGACTTTGAACTGGGATTTGCTCCTAGCTTTCCTAGACTGTTGGGCACTACAAATGAAAATCACAGGCTGAAATTTGTAGAGTGAAAGAATGAACATGCCATGAAACCCATTTCTGTTTTAGATATGAAATTAGAGATGTGCCAGGGATTGACTTTGGCATCACAGTTTTCAAGATAACCAAACCGCACATTACGATCCTGTTTCATAGGCAAATTGAAGCATGAGCTCGCTGAAGATGTTCAATAAACCTCATATTTCAAAGTGAAAACTCCATGAGATTATTGGAAATAGTAATACACAACTTGATATCAAACCATCCAGAGTGCTCGTCATGAAACGAGCCTTAGTTCAATAACACTTGGTTGGATTCCTGGCGTTTCAATTTTTAACATGGTGTCTGCGCCAGGTGTTGAGGTTGATTGAAAATGTCAAATTCTGATTGAATAATGGCAGGCGGTTGAGGGTGAACAAGTCCAGCCAGAAAAAGCACCATTAAGCATGCCAACTGTATAACTAGTGGTCACCAGTAGTGGCCCTAGTCACAGTCTGCAGGCTTTGGGACTGCTATCATAACTAGGGCCACAGGGATAGCGGGGGCGATGTACTACAAAGTCTCCCTCTTGGATTAATTTTTTGCCAGAGGAGAAGATAGAACGAACCAGCAGCAGCAATGCCTCCTTCCTGAGACTTGTAAATTGTTTGAGGTTGGACAAATTTTTCGTTCACCGTGAGTGATATGGCGTTTCCACCCTCTATTTGAATGGTGGAATTGGGATTGGAGGCGATGTTGGTTCTTTCATGTCCGATTGATGTGAGATACCAGGCCCGGATCGGCAAGCCCTTAGAAAAATTGTTGGCCGAAGAAAAAATTTGTCGCAACAGGATTCGGTGATGCTTTCTTCGGCGTTGTTCTGCACCAAAAAAGGTGCAAATGCTAGTTGTAATAATTCATACGAATCACTTGAACAACGGACGGCTCGGTGGCCATAAAATTTACTGGTAAAAACAAATCGTCAAAACCCTCTAAAGGGGAACATTGAGAGGAACATTATTGTATAATCGAAACCAGAACTTGCGGGTCCGAGATTTCAACAGGGATACGCCTGAACCAGTTAAGGATATTCACAAACATGCTTAAATAAAAGACTGTCGGCCATACTTATTTCAGAATAATGAAAAATTCGGTTGTAAATAATTCCGCCATGAGGGCTTAAGTCAAACCAGTGGTGCTATTCTAGGTATACAGAAGGTCCACAACAAATTCTTGACAAATAATTATAACGTCGGACAACCCTTAAGGCAAAGATTTCTCTTGTATTCCTCAGACTTTAAGATAAAATTATCTTGCCTTCTTATTAAAAACCTTATAAATATACAAGCGATCACTTTAATATATTCACTGACGTTAATATATTCACTTCAATATATTGAAAAAGAAATTTCAAAAGTCCGTATAGAAGAAACGTGTCTTCCTCGTTAAAAACCTTATAGATATAGAAGCGATCAATTTAATATATTCACTCACTTTAATATATTGAAAAATAAATTTCAAAAATTCATATAGAACAAACTTGTCGATTGTCAATATTTAACGCAAGAGCTTTGAAAGATGATTTAGAAAGACGAACCATTAATTGCAAGGAAATTTTGAAACAAAATTTAATAATTTTATACCATAAAAAAATTATTTTCATTTAAATGAATGAAACAATGAATTCCTTTCCATTATATTTACCAATTTAATTTTTTAATAATGTTTTTTCTTTTCAACATTTAAGCAAACACATATATTTATATATATTTAAAAAAAAAATAAATATAAAAGATAAACAAAATGTTATTAATGAAAATTAACTTTTATTTAGGTTTACACGTATATATATATTTAGGTTTACATATATACGCTAGAAAGAATGTTACAATATTCTTAAGATTAAACTAAGATATACATATTTACATATGAGTTTTTTATATTATTTTCCCTCCCGAGATGTTTTAATATAATAAATTGTTTTTGTTTTTTAAATTATAATAGTTACTAATTATTCCGCTTAAAAAAAGATCATTTATAATAGTATAAATTTTAATTAAATTTTTATTAGAAAAAACAACTATGTTAAAGTTTTGCACTACATAATTGTAATAAATTTTAAATTGATTTTTTAAAGCAAAAATAGAATCTCTTTCCCATGAAAATAACTTAACTTACTTCTCCTTGATGTACAATCTCCGTTTAAGTTTTTAATACACATGCGAATGAAAGACTCAACGAAATACTTCAGATATAACACGTAAGTAAAGGGAAAACAAGCGCACGGAGAATATTGCAATTAAGCCCTTTGAATTTGGATGTACATATGCAAACATAAGGTCTGTCAAGCGTATGGAAGAGTTGAGTATCCATTTAAAAACCAAATAAACCAAAAGATTTACACACAATTTAAATAAACCAAAAAAGGCGTGACAGAGATCCATGGCTTAACCAACAACTGAAAGAGCCACCGTATGGTAATTTCAAGCCCATTTCCCGAAGAAAAAGGAAACCCCCATCCCCTCCAAGGAGGCCATGTACGAGCAGATATTAAGCGCTCCCCTTTTCGCAACTCTCTAGCACTTGAAAACACAGGCGGCGAAAAGATCAACCAAACACATGTAACATTCACAGTGGCTTAAGCTCATGCGGTAAGACATTGTGTTTAATTATTTCTGTGTTCTCGTCATTTTGATTGTAGGAGTTCTAAATTGTGTTTAAATTTTAATATTTCGGAAGAAATTGAAGGTTCAATATATTTTCCATTGAACCTTCTAAAAATTCAATGGAAGAGATTGTTGAATCTGGAAGCCTTCTCATTAGTATTTTACTCAGATAAACGTGTCCGTGTTAAAAAAATAAAAAAATAAAAAAAATTCCAATGTTTAAATAAAAGAAGTCCGTGAATGTCAAAATAAAATATCCATAAAATTTAATCATCTATTTAAATCAAATTATTTCAATTTTTAATAAGAGCAATCTTTTAACCCTATAACTCGTCAAATATTTAAAGATCAGTTTAATATGATATTTTTTCAAAATATAGTACAGAATGAATTTTAATACAGGCCATATTGATTTGTACAATAATCCCCAGGCCTCCTCTATTGTGAATCTATTTGTTTCCACGAGCAATGAATTTATTAGGGTAAAATATATCTGACATTTTTTTTGGTCTATCGCTTTTAAAATATAAATATATGGAATATCTAAAATATTCGGAGGTTTATATAGACTATAACTGTGGTTGAGAAAACAAAAAAAAATTGGGAATTTTATCCAAACGACGAAGTAGCGATTTTCAGAAAGTAAATTCAATCTCAATGTAAATTACATTTTGACACATCTGTCTTCTGGATACGTTGTAGCCATTCGTATATGATAGCATGCCTCATGGTCATTCGTATATGATAGCATGCCTCATGGTTAAAGATTTTTTGGATTATTTATATACAATAATAAGGTCATATTAAAAAAATATAAAAATTAAAATAATTTGGAAATTGTTTTATTTTTATGGTTTTAAACATGATCTTTATTTATAGTAGTATCGGTATGCTTTAGTCATTGGTGAGTATGTACTGGGAGCTTTGCTTTTTGGTGCTTGTACGAAATTTTCCAAAATTTTGGGAGTTTCACTACAACAAATTTTGACGTTTGTACCTACTTTGAGCAGAGAAGTGACCATTTGTTTATTTTCTAAGTGATACATTATAGTTCAAAGGGCTGGATTTCATGGGTTCCATTTGTTTATTTTCTAAGTGATACATGATAAGTTAGGGGTTGTACTGCATGGGCTCTCTAAAGCAATAAAGATGTGGAGATGTAGCAAAGGTTTCAACAAAACATAGATAGTTGCCAGTAATTCCTTGACATCTGTTGAAAATATTGAAGTTCAACAATTGCAAATAAGTCTACTTTCTTGAAGTCTATCTTGAAGTTTTAATGAAAAGGTTCAACAAATTACAATGATGGTAAGAACCAGAAATAGTAGCTTGTTAGTAAGTTTCATTTTATAATTTTCCAAACTTGAATATAATATAGTGTTAATTACATAATAATCAAGTAATAATAACCATTTTTTAGGTTTAGGAGTTCTACATGTTTCTTTGCTCGCAAGGAATTTCATTAGCAATTTGTTGATGGATTAATATTTTGATTTTTTTTCTCACAGTGTTTCAAAGTTCAATGTTTTACATATTTCATTGCAAGATAAAATGTGTAAGATAAAATTTGATGAAATTTAATTAGCAAGTTTTAAATGAAAATAAATAAATAACTTTATTTTCACTTTTAGTATATATTAAATTTTAATATATTCTATTATTGCTTTTCACAACTTGACTTTTCTTGTAAATTTAAACAAAGATTCTATACGGGATACTTGTTCCCCTGTACAGACTTACCTGAATATTTATTACTCTTTAAAAACAAGATTCCATTTTGCATTTGTGGTAAGATGGCTATTGGGACCAGCTGACGTGTATCGAACAGAAGACCCATTCGCATAACAAAATAGAGACCGACCAATTGCAGAACAGAAGACTCCCATGATCCGACCATAGTAACCTTGAACTGTTTGAATGATTCGCAGAGAGGGAGAGGGCCGGGACAACACGTGACGTGGCAGCTAGTGGGATTGAATACGTTTGCTACGGATCAACCAGGAATGGACACGACATTTCCAATACTAAGAGTGAATCAACTATAACAGCATAGTCCACAAACACTAAAACTCTCTAAGAAAATTCTAGAGATAGAATATCTACCTATTTTATTCTATTAGTACTAATAGTTAATCAACCTATATTATTCTATTCCTATTTTATTCTATGTAACGACTACACCATTAAAAAAAATTACACAATCAAATCAGATATAGCATAAGTAATAGATTGATAAACTAAGTCATGTCTATATGCATTTTTCCAAAATTATAAGGTATAAAAAAAACAGTAATGATACATGGTTATATTATATGGCATTTGCGTTATTTTTTTTTGGCTTATCATTAATTTCATTACTTCACTATTGTTTTTATGGTTTGTTTTGTTGTGGATAATAAATGTTGATGACCGGTATGCCATATCGTACCTACTCTCAAACCATTGGTTGCAAGCTGTTAAAGGTAAATAAGTGTATTATTATTTCTTATCTGTTGCGGATGACAATCACGTCTTTACGTTACACGAGGATTCTACACGCTTGCTAGCTCCCATCGCTGGCCAGTTCTAGAACGTCCAATATTTCTCGTTTCAATCGATGGTGGAGGCTTGGAAGGGGTAGGGTTAGGGTAACTACCCACCCCAACCTCCCGCCAATGGTTCATTTTGTCCGCTGCCGCTCCGAAACCTTGCTCTGCAAGACTGCAAATCCGTTGTGCATTCTTCTCGGGTGTTCTTTCTTTGAGCTTAAGATGCTGCCAATGGATAGTCTCCAACTCCTCTCGCCAACGAAAGAGGTAAGTTCCCTTAGGTTCACTTAAGTGTTTTCCATCCATTGAATTAAGTGTTCTCTTTAATCCTTAGATTCTAGTTTTTGGTTGAAGCTCTCGATTTTCTTCTTTTGTTTCAAGGAATCACCTTGTAGTTCGGGTTTCCGGAACCATCTCGCTCTCAGTTCCCTTAATTCCATTTTAGGTATACTCGACTGCTACGGTTGGATAGTGGAAATGGGTAGTAGTAAGGCTTCCATTGTTGGCCTCGGTTATTCGTCGACCTCCTCTGTTGCAAAGTGATTGTCTCGCCTTGTCGTTGTCCTGTTTCACAACTCTTGTTATTTTCTTTGGTTTACTTTGACTTCAGAAGATAACCCCTTCCAATTGTGCCTACAAGTTTGTGAATCCGGATAGTAGGGCTTCAACCCTCTTTAGAGTCCTTTCCCAACTTGGCGCTGGTACGGTAAACTCCTGTTCGAGCTTAGTTCTTTGTTTGTCAATGGTATTTATCCCTACAACGTTACTCAGTGGTTTTTCTTCGTTCTTTTTATTGCAGGTAGGGTTTGGGTTCACAGAAACAATTGCAGGTCAACCGAGATGTTTAATTCTCTTTTAAATCCTGTAATTATTGACTAAAGTTTCAAATGGGCTCAACCGTTTTAGTTCTGAATGTACAGTCGTTCGTATTGTCCTGTTAAACTCTTGGACTGTAGATTTTGGGTCCAAATGTTATTGCTAGAAAAGCCCTCTTTTCTATTGATAGTGTTTTGAATGGTTTAATTTCCAATGCTTGCTCAATGAGTAATTTGCCATGGCAGTTTTATCTCTTGTAATTTAAGAATTGCATGCTTTACATTTAAGCTAAGGAAGCTTGTGACAAATTTTCTGTGGTCCTTCTCTCGTAGAAAGGATTTTCATTTTGTTTGTTTTGATTCTTGTTATAGCCTAATTCCTACTCCTATTACTGTGCCACGACACTCCCTCCACAGTACCCGGCTGGATAGGCGATAGAGGGACCAGAAGTCAGACCCTCCCAATGGTTCGGGGTTCTAAACCCTTAGCCAAAACTACTGAACCACTTTAAGTATAATGACAGCGTATTTATCATGCGTCTTCTCGATACTTCAAATGAATGTTATGGTTTTAGTCTTGCCGAGAGCTGGGTCATTCCACAGTTGAGAATATTCAAGGTTTTAGTGTTGGATTTACATACCAGTACATTCTAGTTTAGATTTTAGCTTGTATTCTTTCTGTTGTTTTCTACGGTGTACAGTTGCAACTAAATGATGCGTTTTCTTACGCTTTTATTATATATGCAGACTATTTAATTTAAGTACAGTAAGAAAACAACTTGTTATGCTGCTTTGTATTCAAGCATAGAATTTTGTACATTTTAGCACTACTTCTCCTATATGCAGATTTCAGTGTCTTTTTAACTTAATCTGCAATCCTAGCATCTTCTCTTTTTTTCAGTACATATAAATAACTTTATTATATTTATACATTTCTCTGCTCTTCTGGAAATATACACAACTATGTTTTTTCTTGTGCATAAAAATAACTGTAATATATTTATGAATTTCTCTTTACTTTTATGCAAATAAGCATGCTGTATTTCTACACATTACTTTCTTTACTGTAATTAAAAACAACAAAACTTCTCACTTTTCAGTAACTATACTCAAGGATGCAAAATTTAATCTTCAAGATTGTTCAACCATATACAGTATTCAACAGTACATATAATTACTCGAAAATACCTATTCCGAGGCCTAGTTTCCAGTAACTGTTGGTCCACCCAACCTTGAGCGAGGCTATTACGTCCTCGGCTCCCCCATTGCTCCGCACTAGGCTTAAGTAATCTTCTTGAGACAGAAGTTAGACCTCAGGACTAATTCCAGTCTATTATTTCTTTGGGTGGACACTGAGTTCCACTGGTTCTCACACCAGCTCAGGACATCTCAGTGCAACCATCTGTTGCTTAATCCCATAGCCCTTTCTACACAAAACCCATTTTCTCCTTAGGATTTTCCTTTAAATCCTTTTTGGGAAAAGTAACTGCCAGGACTGTCTCAACCTCTTTTCCTTGGGTTCTTGGAAATTTTTACCAAACAGTTACCTTCTCCCTATTTTACTCAAAAAACCAAAAAAATATAGTAAAGTAAATCTCTAAATGAAAAGTTAAATATTAATGTATCATTAATAATGCCCCCATTCATTACTCATTTAAAATTGTCTTAAACAACTTAAATAAAAATTGGTAATTAAAAAAGCAGAGGTTACATCTTCCCCCGCTGAAGTAAACACTGTCTTCGGTGTTAGGTGTTTTCTGAGAACAACTCTGGATAAGCCTCATAAATGAATTTTTGCCTTCGTAAGTTGCCTCCTTCGGACCAAAGTGTTTCTACTGCAGTTTAAATTGGGGGATGACTCGCTTCTGGAGCATTATTTCTCTTTGTTCTAGAATATGTTGTGGTTCTATCAGGAACTCGCCGTCCGGTTCTACTTGCACGCAACAAGAGTTTTCCAATTAGTTCAAATTAGAAAAACTTATTCGTTCTATTTGGATTACGTTATTAACTTACATGTATCCCCTGCCAATGTATGACATGCTTGGGATCATGTACATAACGCTTTATTAGTGATACATGAAATACGTTGTGCACTAATATATGGCTAGGTAGTGCCAATTGGTAGGCCACCGGTCCTATCCTTTCCAAAATTTCGAAGGGTCTCCAATAGAAGGGAGCCAAGTTGGCACAAGTATTCCACCTCAGAGTACCTTTCTTTGGTTTAATTCTTACATAGACATGGTCTCCTACCCCAAATTCCCGAAAAGTTATTTTCCTATCCGCATAAACCTTTTGCCGATCTTGTGCTGTCTTTAGATTCTACTTGATCTTCTTGACTTCCCGCTCCATTTCTTCTAACATATATAGTCCAAGCATCATCTTATTTTCTGGACTACTCCAGTTAATAGGAGTCTGACATTGTCTTCTGTACAATGCTTCGAAAGGGCTCATCTTAAGGGATTCCTGATATCCTTTATTGTATGCAAACTCGACCAAATGTAGATACTCCTCCCACCTTGTTGGTTTTTGGATTACATACATGCGCAACATTTCTTCCAAAATTTGATTTACCCTTTCTGTTTGCCCATCCATTTGCAGATGATAGGCTATGCTAAATTCAATTTTTGTCCCCAGGCCACTAAATAATGTTTTCCAGAATGCTGATGTAAACTTTACCTCATGATCTGAAATGACTGCTCGGGGTATACCTTGCAATCTGAAGATCTCTTTCATAAAAATGTCAGCAATTTGCACTATCTCATAGGTAGATTGAATAGGAATGAAGTGAGCCACTTTGTTGAGTCTATCGACTAACACCATAATCGAATCATTGTTCCTTTTTTTCCTAGGTAATTGCGTAATAAAGTCAAGGGAAATTACTTCTCACTTCCATTCAGGCACAGGAATGGGTTGCAATAATCCAACAGGGTGTTGATGTTCCACTTTAATATGCAGGCACTCCAAACACTTTGTTAAATATTCTGCAATGTCGCTTCTCATCCCTTGCCAAGAGTAATCTTTTATTATTGTTGTTAACATTTTTTGGTATCGTGGATGGCCTACATAGGAACTCCTGTGACACTCATCCAAAATAATTATTTTCGTACTATTTTGATTGGGTATATATATTCTCTTCCAAAAAACTAGAATCTGCTTCTCATTGAGTTCATATTCAGACTGTTTCCCTCTCTTTTCATCATATTTTACTTGCTACCACAAATATGATATTTTGGGTCCTCCCTTACTGCTTCCATAATCTGGTCTTGAAAATTAAATTAAATTTGATTGAAATAAAGTTCATAAATGTTGTGCAGTTTTCTTCTTAAGGCATCCACCACCTTGTTCTCTTTTCCTTTCACATGCTGAATATCGAAATCAAATTCACTAAGAAACACATTCCATCTCATTTGGCGGGCATTCAAATCAGCCTGCTTAAAGTAGCTGGTTAAACTACTATGATCGGTTCTTAGCACGAATATTTTTCCTAGCAGATAATGCCTCCATATCTGCAAGGCATGCACAACTGCAATTAAATCCAAATAATATGCTGATTATCTCTGCTCATGATCCTTCAACTTCCTAGACTCATAAGCTATGACTCTTCCCTCCTAAGCCAACACTGCTCCTACACCATCCTTGCATGAATTAGTACATACTTCAAATTCTTTACTTGGATCTGCTACACTCAGGACATGATCAGTAGTTAATAACTCTTTTAATAACTCAAAACTATTTTGACACTCTTGAGTCCATTTAAAGACCCGTCTTTTCCTTTGCAAAGAGGTAATAAGATAAGCTATTTTGGAGAAAATATTGATAAATCGTTGGTAGTAACCAGCCAAACCCATAAACGAGCATATGTTTTCTACGTTCTTTGTGACCCTTGATTCGATAATTATCTTTATCTTTTCCGGGTCCACAGCTATCCCTTTAGCCGAAATCACATGCCCCAAGTATTGGATTTGCTCCTTAAAGAAATCACATTTAATAAACTTGGCATAGAGTTGATGCTCTCTTAGCATTTTTAGCACAATGCGCAAATGTTCCTTGTGCTCTTCCATATTCTTGGAGTAAATTAATATATCATCAATGAAAATTAACACGAATCTATCCAAATATGGGTGAAAAATTCCATGCATTAAGCTCATAAATGTTGCTGGTGCGTTGGTTAACCAGAACGGTAACACCTAAAACTCATAATGTCCATACCTGGTATAGAAAGTTGTCTTTCTTATATCTTTCTCCTTGATACGGATCTGGTGGTAGCCTGACCTTAAGTCAATCTTGGAGAATACTGTAGCTCCTTTGACTTGGTCAAACAGATCATCGATGCGAGGTAGTGGGTACTTGTTTCTAATAGTTAGCTTGTTGAGTTGACGATAGTCCATGCACATACGCATAGTACCATCCTTCTTCCTTACGAACAGCATTGGTTGTCCCCATGGCGCCACACTTGGCCGAATATAGCCTTTATCCATCAATTCCTGTAATTGTATCTTTAACTCGGTTAACTCCGGCACACTCATTTTGTATGGAGTCCGGGACACAGGTGTTTCCCTAGGTATTAATTCAATAGTAAAATATATATCTCTTTTTGATGGCACACTCATTTTGTATGGAGTCCGGGACACAGGTGTTGCCCTAGGTATTAATTTAATAGTAAAATATATATCTCTTTTTGGTGGCAGCCCTGGAATCTCCTCAGTGAAAACATCTTGGAATTCTTGCACAATAGGAATATTCTCGAACATAGTAGTCTTATCTTTTGTGTCGATAGTTAGTTCTGAATGAACATGAATGACCCCTTTCGATAGTTAAGAAAATTGGGAATGCATTCTTAGGTACCTACATTGGACTAGTAAGGTGATTTCCAACTGCGTGACCAAGAGTGGTATCCCTACAGTATCCCTCAAGCCTAACTTGGAATAGGAAACAAAATATTTGAGTCAGTTAAATACTTTACACAGATGCAACATGGTTGTAGTGGTAAATTAACCATAACCTAAGTTTACCTAGTCATCACTTCTGTCAAACTGAGCATTGGACTTCTCCTTCCATTTTCAATAATGCAAATTAAATGAAGAAGGCTGACCATGAGCACCCTCTTTGGAACTGTGAGAAATATATACTCAAAATGGAAGAAATACCATGTGAAAACGATGAAATTCAGGAAGCAAATGAGTGCAGGGACACTAGGATTGTTTTAACTATTAATTGTAGCATGAGCCTCATCAAATTTGGGGGAAACACATTGGGTTGCAGAGCTCGAATGGTTAAGGGACATAGTGCAAATGATGCTTGGAGCGACGGGAGAGGAAAGTTTCTGTTACCCTAACCACTTTAAAGAAAATGAGATTTTTCTGATCTATGGAAGTAACATCCACGATGAAGAATATAACAACTATTAATCTACGTGACCAACAGCGGTCATTGAACAACATCGAGGAGATTCTAAGCTTACACAACTTAAACCTCATCAGAATGAGACTGACCTCTTACAACATGAGCAACATTTTAAGGGAATTAGGGGAATTTCGAGGTAAAAAATGGGCCTCCTAAGGAAATTATAAAATAATAGTGGAGAAAATAAAAGAATATTAGATTACATCATCAAATTTTAGAGGGAAAAAATAAAAAACTACTTTTTCAACTCGTATTTTTAACTTATCTCCCTATGTGTTTACTTAAATTTAGAGTGGGAACACTTTTTGAATGAAAAATTTGATTCGTCATCCAAGGAGTACCCATATTGCATATATTTTATGGACCTAAGTACATAAAAAATGAGAAATACATGAAAAACGTGATTGTAATCACGTTTTTTCATGTATTTATGGTTTTCATGTAGTAGGGTCCATCGAAAGTATGCAACATGGGTACTACTTGGATGAAGAATTAAATTTTGCATCCAACAAGTACTCCCACTAAAAATTTGAGTAAAACCTTAAGAAGATAAGTTTAAAATACAAATTGAAAAAATATTTTTATTATTTTATTATTCTTTAATATTTTTACTTTTTTACCCAAAAAATGGTCAATCATCCCCCATGGTTGACCTCATCATATTGAATCCTATTGGTTCTTATAAAGTTTATTCTGGTTGTACATTTTTCTTCAGAGGCTGATTTTAGACCTCAAAAGTTTTATAAGGCGAGCGATGGGGGAAAATCATAATGTTATATAGTCAAGTTAAATTATTGCCACAATGGATTCAGGTAACCAATGTGTTAAACCAAATGTAATCCAATATGTTATACCAAGTGTAGACCAATGTATTATAACAAACTAAGATTTTTGATATGTTAAACATATGGTATGTTTAGTATGACCTATATATATATATATATTTGTCTTGTAATTAATATAGTTATGAAGGTGATGTTGTTATTCGTATGTTAAAAGTTGTATAAAATACTAGAGTTACACACTATGACCTAATGGAAAATATAAATAGCCATCATGCTTATGGTGCATAGAGACTGTGGAAGCATCATGAGGAGAGGAGCGGGAACAATCCCACCTAGATGTCTTGCAATGGGATATGGATCCATGCCCTGTGCAAACACTAATCCGAAGATGTTGGTTAGGTTGGGAGAAGTAACTCATGACGTTAATGCCATGTTATTGGAAACAGTTCAGCAGTTGCTATTAGAGATGACGAGCTTAAGAGTGGACAATGAAAGGATAAGATTGGAGCACGAAATGATCATGAAAATCCTTTATGATAGACAAAACCAAAGGAACCTAGACCCTAATCTAGATAATGGTAACATAGATGAAATGTGCGAGCAATGGGGAGACCATCCAGAGAATGAAGGTGACCGCATGGATAATGAAGAAGAATCTAGAGACACCTTTGGTTGAAGGGGGGATAAGAGGCCAAACATTGAGTTGCAAGGCGAATTCAAAAATATTAAGCCTCCACTATTTGATGGGGAAGCAAAGGAAGCTACTGAATCTTGGCTGATAAATATGAATAAGTATTTCAAAATTTACGAGTATGATGACAATCTAAAATCCTTATTGGAGATATATCAATTGCAAGGCAAAGCCACCTTGTGGTGGGAAGAAATAAATATAGTTTGAAGTATTGATGAGCAAGAGGTGAGTTGGGAAACTTTTCAAAAACACTTTAAAGATAAGTATATGACTAAGAGTTTCTATGATGAAAAATAAAAATAGTTTCATGACTTGAAGTTGGAACAATAATTAATGGATGAGTTCATAAGAAAGTTCACCTCTCTACTGAGGTATTTTCCTTACATACGGGAAGATAAGGAAAATGTGTGACGCTTTGTCAATAAGTTACCAACATTTATAAAGGAAAGGATGGAGTTTGAAAATCCAGGAACAATGAATGAAGACATTCGGTAGTCACATATATGTTACCAACAGATGAGGAAAAAAAGGCAACCTAGTAAAATTTGTTTGAATAAGAAGGGATAGAAAAAAATCCAAGGAAATAACAAGGGAAACATGACTGCATGTTGGAAATACACACATAGGAAACCAATGGGTGGACCACTAGGAAGGAATCAACACAGAAACAGAGAATTAAATGAAAATAACTTAGTAGATTCATCGAATAAAATAGAGGTTGGTCATTCACATAAACTTCCCCTCCAATGTTAGGGTTGTTGAGAACCCCATTACTACAATAATTTTCCTCACTATAGAAAAATAGAGCTAGCTACCATTGTTCAAGAGGCTTTTACAGTAGGAGAAGTGGCTAAAAATATACCCACCATAAACACTGCCCTTGAGGACCATCAATAAAAATATCAGCAAGCCATGGTATAGTTTGAAGGTAAGATAGCTAACCATCATGTGTCTTTATTAATTGACCATAGAGCTAGTCTTATTTATCTCAGTACAAAAATTGTTTAATTATGCCATTTTTCCAGCATCAATTTTAAAAACTCGTGGTTGGTGCTATTGGACACTAGGGCTAAGCGAAAAGTCACAACCAAGGTGGAAAGTTGTCCTGTTCATTTGGGGGGACAAACGATTAAGGTGGATCTAAATATACTACCCCTAGGATCATATGATGTATTGATTGCTAGGGATTGGTTGGAGGGATATTGGTCTCGAGTAGATTGTAAAAAATAAAAAAACCACTAGTTTCCTCATAGGCGATGGAGTTAGACAAGAAATTCAAGGTATTAAAAGGGATATTAACATATGACCCATTACTTCTAATCAATAAAAGAAATGTGTTAGTAAGGGCTATCAAGTCTATGTGATATAATTCAGCTACAAAAATACCAAGGAAAAGTTAACTTATTTAGAAAATATACCCATCATTCAAGAATTTGCAGATGTATTTCAAGAGGATATATCAAGGTTACCACCAAAGAGGAGTATTGATTTCACCATATATCTTATTCATAGTGCTATCCTGATGTAGAAAGTGCCATGCCATATGTGTATACTTGAGTTGACTGAACTCAAGTTATAACTGCAAGAGTTACTATAGAAAGGTATATCCACCTTAGTGTGTCATCTTTGGGGGCGTCGGTGTTATTATTGAAGAAGAAAGATGGTAAAATATGCTTTTGTATTGATTATAGGCAGCTAAATAAACTCACCTTAAAAAACAAGTACCCGCTGTTGAGCCCTAAAAGTGTCTTCTCCTTTGCCAAATTCCACTTCATCTTATCATTCCTTTTGTCATTTTATAGACCTAAAGATCAATAAAAACGATTAAAATCACTTAAGCAATGCATGCAATGACTAACTTGTTGTACTTTTGTGGTTTTGTTGTCTTAATGATTTCTGAGCAGTTTTAGCTACATAATGCAGTCATTCTATAGCCAGTTACACATTTCGTAGCCATTTTGGTGTTTGAACATATTACAAGTGTCATCTGAAGAAAAGGTGTATATGGTTAGATTCTAAATCTTTCCTACATCATTCCTTGTCATCCACGAAGGCTGAGTCAACAATTGGAGATGCTTATGCACATGGTCAAACCAAAAGTCCGAGAAGCAGATTTCTATAAGGATAAGGACTCCTGATTTTCTTTCAGAAAATCACGAGTCCTAAAAAGGAGTTTTAGTTTGATTTTGAATTTAGAATACACCTGTGCCTACTTTCATTCAATATCAGTTATGTAATTGCCTATAAATTTAGCTCAGTGAGACCGACAAACATGAAATTAACTCTTATTTTTCCAATACTGTGATACTCTGTTTCGAAGTATTTTTGATAATAAGAAGAAGCATAACTCTAATGCTGTATTGAAGACAAACTTGAGGAGTTAAAGAATTTTATGCCAAATTGACAGCAGAGAGCCCCTACTATCTAAGGAGGCTTCTACATGCTTTCTATATAAGTAGATTTTAGTACTGTTTTGTTATATTTCTCACTTAGACAATTTTCTGAGTTCATATCTTTTGGCATTATGTCTTACATTGTTTGTTTAACTAACAGATCCTCATGATGTTATAGTTAGTCTTTTCTCAAAGATTTTCCAACATATTTCTAATCAATGAATGGATTTAATTGTGACATCCTGAGTTACCAGCACTTTAGTTTTTGTTATTTAGATTAAAAGAGCCTCATTATCTTACAACCATTCTTTTTCTTAAATTTTTTTCCAACATATCACTATTATATGAATGAGATTTGGTTGTACTGTGTTGAGTTAATTAGCATTTTCTGTTTTGCAATTAAATAGAAGATCCTCATATTGTTACAAACAATATTTTCTCAAAACTATTCCAATAAATCTCTAAATCACAGAAAATACCTAATTGTAATACTGTGGCTTACTTGTTGTTTAGAAGATCCTTATTACATTATATCTAATCTCCTTCAATAAACTCTTCCAATAAATCTCTAGCTGATGAACGAGACCTAGTTATAATGTCATAAGTAGTTTCAAGTATTCATAGGAGATCCTTAGCATATTATAGCAATTTTCTTCTCAAGCTATTCCAAAATATCTCTATCATATGAATAATATTGCACTATAATATTCTAAGTTGCTTTCTGTTTTTAAGAAGATCCTCATCACATTGAAGTTCAATCTCTTTCACAAATTATTCCAACAAACCTCTAACTAAAAGGATCAGGTTGAAATATAATGTCTTGAGTTACATTTCATGTTCATTTGCAAGTTAGAACATCCATGGATTAGAATACTCTATTTTTCATCATTTTCCTAATTAGGGACAGAATTTACAACTACACTCTGTTTTGAGTTTAATGTTCCTTTTTCTTTTCTTTCTAACATAGATTTTATGTCATCTTCTGAACATAGAGTAGCATACTAAAACTCAAACATAACAAAACTCAAAAACATCAACAAAATACTGAAAACAATGAAATAAGAATAAGGATATTTAGACACATATAATGCAAGTATACCTCATCAATTTACAAGCTCTGGTCGATAATTTATGCTATCAATTTAGGACACTGAATTGAATAAACATTTTGGCACTGTTGCTGGGGAGGTATAACTAGGTAGCCTTATTTCCTATTTCCCAAAAACAATGATATGCATAGAGAAAGAGATTCTAGGGGTAGATTTGTAAGAGGTAGAATTTTAATTCCGACAACTCCACTCACTCCACCAAGACCAAGAAGTAGCACACCTCCAACTCAAACTCACATTCCATTCTATACTAGTCATAGGCTTCCAGAAGTCTCAATATCAGATATCCCATCAGGAAGATCCCCCACTTCATCCACTGAAGCAATTCTAGAGGAAGAATATCCAAGGACTCCTACAAAAGGGATAACCTTTTTCACTTCCACAGGGGAATATATTCTAGCAGAATAATTACAAATCCCTAGTGAAGAGGAAAAAGAGGACTATTTATTCAATATACCCTTAATAGAAGAACCAGTAGAACAACTAGCTCTTCCAACTGAACCCTATATTAGTTCAGAGGAGTCTATTATGGCAGAAGAAGGGGAAGGAGAAGTCTTTAATAAAGAACATACACTATTTGGAGGAGGTAGAGGAAGAGGAGGAGATAGAGGAAGAGGTAGAGGAAATGTAGAAGGAGGAAGAGGAAATGCAGAAGGAGGAAGAGGTAGAAGGGGAACTGGAAGTCCTTTTGGATTCCCTATATTAGATGAAGAGACTAATGCAACTATGAAGAATATCTCACCTTCTGTTCTTACAAACTTTCATGGAATAAAAAGTGAGGATCCTGAAAACTTCTTATTTAAATTTGAAGTTCTATGTAGAACCTATGATTATCTACAAGATGCACAGAAACTTAAACTGTTCCCTTCAACATTGAAAGGAGCAGCACTAAAATGGTTTATGAGTTTAATCACTAGGTCTATTAGGACATGGGATGAAAAGGGGAGAGAATTTCTAGATAGATACTTGGATTACTTTATACCAGTCAATCATAAGAAAGAAGTGTTCAAGATGATACAAAAAGAGGATGAAAATCTGGAAGATTTGTTGGAAAGATTCAATTATAACATCAATAGGGCAAAAATGGAAACCCTAAATCAAGAAACTTTGAAAGCTCTCTTGTTGAAAAAAATTAGGGATGAATGGATAGATATCCTCAATATGATGGGAAAAGGGGACATATCTCAGCTTCCAATACCTGATATAGCTGAGTTATGTATCCATATTTCAAGAGGAAAATCTAAAATTCTAAAAGGACCAAGAGACCCTGCTCTTGCAAGGGCAAGTAAATCTGCAGCTGGAACAGTAAGTAGGGCAGAAATAGGTAATATGCTTGATGATTTCAAATCTGACATTCTAGGGAGTCTTAGTGAACAAATAGACACCCTTAAGTTACAAAACAAGCAAAAATATGAAATTTATGCCTTAGCAATATTTTGTCCCAAATGTAGGAAGAAGCATGCCTTGAGAGAGTGTCCTTTAGATGCAAAGGTAATAGAGACTTGTGCAAGAGTTGTCCTTCACTCCCTGGTCTTAAGGCTATCTTTCAAGAATAAATACCCACAAATTCCATAGAATCTCTTAACGCTGTCTCTAGAAGACCTTGGCAGGGACCTCAGACACATGGGTTTAATAATAAAATGTATAATCAACCCCCACCAAATTGGAACTCTTGGCAGCAACCTTGGCCCCAATTTCAAAATCAATCTCAACCTTGGGCACAAGGAACACAAAATCCTTATGGAAGGTTCTCCCAGTATTATCAATATCCACCTTCTTATCCCTCATATCCAACATATTCAAACTTTCCCCCACAACAAAATCCTCAACAGAATCCACAACATCAAAACCAAAATCAAAATCCACCACTTCCATTACCATTTCCTCAAAAAGCAAATCAATTTCCTGCCCAGCCAATACCAAACCCCAATAATAAAAACCCTTAGAATACATATATGATAGAAGGTCAACAATTCCAAACCTATTTGATTACTCCTTTAGACCTTAATGATGTTCAACTTAGGTCCGGAAGAATACTTGAAAAGAAGAAACCTTCTGTGATTATACAAGAGAAAAATAATTCTGAGGAAGATTCTCTACGGGTAAATAAAATTCTTGAGGGAAGCACATCTTTTCAAGACCAAAATATTGAAAAATAAAAACAGAAAGAACCAATAATTTCAACTCCTATATTAGAGCAACCATCAACATCTACTTCTACACCTCCTTTTCCAGAAAGATTACAAATTGATAGGGGTGTAGAGAAACAAATTATGATGCCTAACTATGATTTCCTAAATGAGTTAAGAAATGTTTGTATTAATATTCCATTATTACAAGCTATCAAGGAAATCCCAATCTTAGAAAAAACAATAAAGGAGTTGAGTATGAAAAAAACAAGAAAAAGAATAAAAGAGATAAAGAAAATACAGCTGGTAGGAAAAATAACAGATATAATGATGGGTAAGATTGCCATTCCAAAGTATCTAGACCCAGGAAATCTAGTTGTTAAAATACACATCAATGAAATTGAAATCCAGAACACACTTATTGATTTAGGAGCAGCAATCAATATCATGAGTAGGCAAATCATGGAAAAACTAAAACTTCCTAATCTTCTTTTTACACCCACACTGCTACAATTAGCAGATAGATCTGTGATCAAACCAACTAGGATAATAGAAGACATTCCAATGTCCTTATATTCTTGGGAGTATCCTGTGGATTTCATGATTCTAACTCCTAAAAATGATCTAGGAGGACATCCTATTATATTAGGAAGACCTTGGTTAGCTACAGCTGATGCTTTCATTAGCTGTAGATCTGGTGATATGTACATCTCTGATGGAAGTTCAACCAAGAAATTCACCTTGTATCCTCCAGCAAGAACAATCATAGAATTAGATGATACTCAATGGATTGATGATGAAGAAGATATACAACCTCTCTTCACTATTTCAGAAATTAGTGAAGATAGTTAGATTCTGAATGCCTTGGAAAATCATGAATCTTCTTCAGAATACAAACATGAAAAATTCCAAGAAGAATCCAACATTGAGTTCTTATCATCAAGACAAATGTCTCTTTACTCCATGGAAGAATTTGGCAGCTCTACAATTGAAATATTCCCAGGAAAAACCTTAAACATAAACAAAAACCTAGAGAAATTTCAACAAGAAAAGCTAGTCAAAACATTACAGAGACACTCTGCTGCATATGCTTGGGAATACACTGACATGAAAGGGATCAATCCTAAGACTTGCACTCATCATATCTATATAGAGGAAAATTGTAAACCAATCAGACAACCTCAGAGAAGGATGAATCCAAACCTTAGGGAGATTGTTAAAGAAGAATTGTAGAAATTGTTAAATGTCAATTTTATTTATCCCATTTCAGATAGTCAGTGGGTCTCTCCTTTGGTGATTGTACCCAAGAAGAATTGAAAATGGAGGGTATGTATTGACTACTAAGAACTGAGTAAAGCTACTCTTAAAGACCATTTTCCCTTACCTTTCATATATCAAGTATTAGACACATTAGCAGGCAAGAAGTACTTCTCATTTTTGGATGGGTTTAGTGGCTATAATCAAATTCAAGTAGCACTTGAGGATCAATACAAGACCACATTTACCTATCCTTGGGGTACCTATGCCTACCGAGTATTTCCATTTGGATTATGCAATACACCCGCAACATTCCAAAGGGAATTATTAGGAATATTTTCAGATCTAATACATGACTGTGTAGAGGTATACATGGATGACTTCACAGTCTATGGAAACAAATTTGAAGAAGCCTTAGAAAACTTGGAAAAAGTTCTAAAAAGATGTAAAGAAGCAAATCTTTCATTAAGTCATGAAAAGTGTTTTATGATGTTTACTGAAGGGATTGTTCTAGGAAATCATATTTCAGGAGAGGGGATCAAAGTTGATAAGTCAAAAGTTGAATTCATCTCCAGACTACTAGTTCCAAGTTGTCAAAAATATGTTAGGAGTTTTCTAGGATTTACAAGGTATTATAGGAGATTCATAGAAAACTTCACCAAGATAGCATCTCCACTTTTCAAATTACTTACCAAAGACTGTGAATTCAATTGGAATCTTGACTGTCAGTTAGCCTTTGAAACCTTGAAAACAAAAATCTCTGAAGCACCTATTTTAAGGGGACCTAACTAGAAATTACCTTTTCATATTTCAACAGATGCCTTAGATACAACTTTAGGAGCTGTATTGGGACAAAAAGACCCAATTCCTTATGCCATCTACTATACAAGTAAAAATTTGATTCCTTCAGAGTTGAATTATACTGTAACTGAAAAAGAGTTCTTAGTTGTTGTTCATGCCATAAATAAATTTAGACACTATATAACAGGCTATGAAACTTTTTCTCACACAGACCATTCTGCAATTAGGTACTTAATGAACAAATCAATTACTAATGGCAGAGTCACAAGATGGTTATTGCTTTTACAAGAGTTTAACATCACCATTATAGATAGACTTGGGAAACAAAATATAGTAGTTGATTTCCTATATAGACTCCAAAACATTAAAGACAATACTCCAGTTGAAGATAACTTCCCTGATGAATATATCTTTGAAATTACCACTCAAACTCCTTGGTTTGCTGATATTGCTAACTATCTAGTTTCAGGAAAATTTCCTTCAATTATGAATACAAGAGATAAAAGAAAGATAATTTATGACAGTGAAAAATATTCATGGATTGCTAATGAGTTCTACAAAACAGGTTCAGCTTTCATCATCAGAAGATGTGTTCGAGAAGATGAGATGCCTGAGATCCTGAAGGCATGCCATGATGAACCATGTGGTGGACACTTTGCTGATAAGAGGACAACTTATAAGATCCTTCATTTAGGATATTATTGGCCATCCCTCTTTAAGGATGCTAAAGAGTATGTTAAAAGGTGTGACAGTTGCCAAAGGGTAGGGAAACCTTCTCCTTCAGGTTAAATGCCATTGCAACCTCAGGTACACATTGAACCCTTTGAGAAATGGGCTTTGGATTTTGTAGGACCTATTAATCCTCCATCAAGACAAAAGAAATATATATTAGTTTTCACTGATTATGTTACCAAATGGGTAGAGGCCAAACCATTACTTTCTGCTACTGAAGCATCTGTAGTTAATTTTCTTTTTGAGGATATTTTCACTCGTTTTGGTGTCCCAAGAGAAATTGTTACAAATCAAGGAGCTCAATTCACATCAAAGATGGTGGAGCAAATGGTAGAGAAGTAAAAAATCAGACACAGGAAATCTACTCCCTACCATCCACAAGAAAATGGCCAAGTGGAATCTACCAATAAGGTCATTGAAGGGATCCTGACAAAGACTATTCATTTACATAGAAGAGATTGGGCAAAAAGGCTTCCTGAAGCCTTATGGGCCTACAGAACTACATGGAGAAACACAACAGGTCACACCCCTTATGAACTTGTTTATGGAAAACAAGTCTTGTTTCTCATATATTTTTAGATCCAAACTTTCAAAATGGCAGTCCAGTTAGGACTTGATCTAACAGAAGCACAAAAGCACAGACTGGAGTAGATTAATGAATTGGATGAGATTAGACAATATGCAGTCCAGAGAACAAGCATAGTCCAACAACAAAGGACTAGATGGCATGATAAGTACATCAAAGGAAATAAATTTAAAGAAGGTTACTGGGCCCTCTTATTTGATTCAAAGTTCAAGGATTTTCAAGGTAAATTTCAAACTCATTGGCTTGGGCCATATGAAATTGTGAAAATCTTTGAAAATGGAGCAATAAAAATCAGGACAATAGATGAAGGAAAGGCAGCTTTTCTTGTAAATGGACACAGACTGAAATTGTATCACAAGCCACTTTCAAGAGAGGAATTTGTTAAGAAATTTCAAGATAACATTGATACGAAGTTAGTGAAGAAAAATTCTTCTTCTTCACTAACTTAATTGTATTTTTCTTCATTCATTAAAAAAAAATAATAATAATAATAATAATAGGTATAAACATGAAAACCAATCATTGATTGGCATGTTCATACAGAAAATCTAAGGTGAAAATCAAAAATTTTCTGACACTTTAGATTTTCAAAATTGTTCTTTTCTGCAATCAAGTATCATAAAATCATAAGTTGCAGATTCACTTTACACATTCATGATCCATTTCATTCATTCCATCCATATCTCACTTTATCCATATTTCATTCCACTACATATTCATGATCCATCTCATTCCATTCCATACTTCACTCCATCCACATTTTCACTTCATTCCATTTCATATTTCAGAGTTTTTACAGGTACATTCTGTAGCTATCTGTTCTTCAGCCAAACCTATTCTGCAGCCAATTGATTCTGCAAAACCTACTCCAATAAACAGAGGATGAGTCAAAGAAGATTATGGAGCCTAAAAGATCAATATTTTTCAGATGAAAGACAAAGCACATCAAAGCAGCAAAAATTCAAAAAGGGCTAAGATAAAATTGTATGAAATTATTTTTGATAGCAAATCATTAAAGGTATAATGTGGTTAGGTCATATGTTTTTTTAAGTTATTTTATGATTCGAATTGATCAAATCCCTATCATAAAATTCCTTGACTAAATCCCTTTCATCCCGCTCCATAACAAATCATCATTAATTGAAAGTTAACGGTCAGAACCTAGAAGTGACCTATTAGGTTACGTCATCAGACCGTAGCATTCATTGATGATTTTTGAAAATATTCATAATATTTCTTCGTGGTCATTCATCCCATATCAAAATCTTACACCCGATTATCCTCATGATTTACCACTACCCCATTCCATTCACATCCACTCACTGCTATTTCTTTCCGTAGCCAAATCCTCATCTGCAGAGAAGTCATTTTAGGGTAAGACAACCCTTCACAGTTGCTTTTTGCTTTGGACAGAAGAATAGGAACAAGAGTAGTGAATTGAAGCCAGAGAAGGGAAGTAATCTTTATGAAGAAGAAATAGGGCTTATTGTAAGGTTAGAGCCAATTGGAACTAAGTATTTAGAAGGATATCCTTAGATTAAAGGGTTATTACTACAAGCTCGATGGCTGAGCTTTATAGAGAAGTTTAATGGATTCCACAAAGAAATCACAAAGTCATTTGCAAGGTCATTCGATGGATTAGAGCTGGAGATTGGGGATGTCAAATTATCCATCACAGAGTCATTCATAGCAGAAGCAACAGAGCTTCCAAGACAGGGAGAACGTTGGTTTAAAAACAAAAAATTTCATAATGAAGCTTGGAGACAAATACTAAAAAACCCAAGTATGGACACTACATTGTTTAAGAAAGGTATTCCTAGTTCAGCTTTGAAGAATAAAAGGAGGAATATGCTATTAATTTTACAAAATTTCATAACCTGTGAAGGCAGATTTGGCACTTTGTATGTATATCATATTAGACTCATGATGAATTTTCTAGATGAAGAAATAAATCTGCCATTTTTCCTACTTAATAGTTTGAAAAGGATGTCCTCAAATGTCCAGAAAAGGCTTCAGTTCTTAGAAACCACCTTACATCATCATGGCTTAATTAAAATGTTAATTGAGTTTCATTTGAAAAATATAGGAGATAATTGGGATGAATTCCTCCTAAGGAACCATTTTTAAGAACCAAGAGAAACATTGTCTAAAGAAAAACCCGTGAGAAGAAGTAGGAGAGGAAAAGATGTTAAAACTATTGAAATCAAGCCTAATGTATCAACATAGGAAGACAGTGATGAAATAATCTTTGAAAAGTTGGTAAAAATAAGGAAAAAACTCAAGAATAAAAGGAAGGAGGAATTAACAAATGAATGTGTTGAAGGAGAGGATGTAAAAGATGAAAATCCACCCAAATTGAGAAGAAGCTCTAGGCTTAAAGGCATGGTGAAAAAGGCATGCATTAAGGGAATTGAAATCATAAACATTGAAGAAGAAGAAATTCCAATCCAGGCATCAGTCGACAGATCTCCTGTATACCAATATGAAGAAGACCCTGGTAGAAGAACCCCAGATGTAGATCCAGTTCAACAGCAGTTTTATGACCATGTGGAATCATTAGAGAGAAAAGCCTTAGAGAACAAAGAAAGATCCCCCAGTCCACAAGAACCTACAATTGAAATATTAAAAAGAGACTATTATGAATTAGAGATACTGAATAACCATATTAAGAATGAAAATGAAATCCCAAGGGAGCAAGTTAAATTGAAAAGCAGCATTAACAACACCCTCTCTCAGAAAATGGAAATATTAGAAAAAGAAAACAAGAAGTTGAAGAAAAGAAACAGAAAATTAAACAGGGCACTCATTAATCTGAAGTTCAAAACACTCATGAGGAAACCTAGGATGGCATTAACTACCAGAAGAAGAAGAAAAGGAGGTTAGATGTTCTTGCAGAAGTATCAATACAAATGGAATGTAATTGCATGAGGACATGCAAAATTTTTGCAGTGGGGGTATGTTGAGCCCTAAAAGTGTCTTCTCCTTTACCAAATTCCACTTCATCTTATAATTCATTTTGTCATTTTATAGACCTAAATATCAATAAGAATGATTAAAATCACTTAAGGAATACATGCAATGACTAACTTGTACTTTTGTGGTTTTGTTGTCTTAATGATTTTTGAGCAGTTTTAGCTATATAATGCTGTCATTCTATAGCCAGTTACACATTTCGTAGCCATTTTGGTGTTTGAACATATTACAGGTGTCATCTGAAGAAAAGGTGTATATGGTTAGATTCTAAATCTTTCCTACATCATTCCTTGTCATCCGCGAAGGCCGAGTCAACAACTAGAGATGCTTATGCACGTGGTCAAACCAAAAGTCCAAGAAGCATATTTCTATAAGGATAAGGACTCTTGATTTGCTTTCAGCAAATCACGAGTCCTAAAAAGGAGTTTTAGTTTGATTTTTACTTTAGAATACACTTGTGCCTACTTTCATTCAATATCAGTTATGTAATTGCCTATAAATTTAGCTCGGTGAGACCGAGAAATAGGAAGTTAACTCTTATTTTTCCAATACTGTGATACTCTGTTTCGAAGTATTTTTGATAATAAGAAGAAGTATAACTCTGATGCTGTATTGAAGACAAACTTGAGGAGTTAAAGACTTTTATGCCAAATTGATAGCAGAGGGCCCTTGCTATCTAAGGAGGCTTCTACATGCTTTCTAAATAAGTAGCTTTCAGTACTTTTTTGTTATATTTCTCACGTAGACAATTTTCTGAGTTCATATCTTTTAGCATTATGTCTTACATTGTTTTTTTAACTAACAGATCCTCATGATGTTATAGTTAGTCTTTTCTCAAAGCTTTTCCAACATATTTCTAATCAATGAATGGATTTAATTGTGACATCTTGAGTTACCAACACTTTAGTTTTTGTTATTTAGAGTAAAAGATCCTCATTATCTTACAGCCATTCTTTTTCTTAAAAACTTTTCAAACATATCACTATTATATGAATGAGTTTTGGTTGTACTGTGTTGAGTTAATTAGCATTTTTTGTTTTGTAATTAGATAGAAGATCCTCATATTGTTACAAACAGTCTTTTCTCAAAACTGTTCCAATAAATCTCTAAATCACAGAAAGGACCTAATTGTAATATTTTAGGTTACTTGTTGTTTAGAAGATCATTATTACATTATATCTAATCTCCTTCAATAAACTCTTCCAATAAATCTCTAGCTGATGAACGAGACCTAGTTATAATGTCATAAGTAGTTTCAAGTATTCATAGGAGATACTTAGCATACTATAGCAATTTTCTTCTCAAGCTATTCCAAAATATCTCTATCATATGAATAAGATTGCACTATAATATTATAAGTTGCTTTCTGTTTTTATGAAGATCCTCATCACATTGAAGTTCAATCTCTTTCACAAATTATTCCAAAAAACCTCTAACTCAAAGGATCAGGTTGAAATATAATGTCTTGAGTTACATTTCATGTTCATTTGCAAGTTAGAACATCCATGGATTAGAATACTCTATTTTTCATCATTTTCCTAATTAGGGACAAAATTTACAACTACACTCTGTTTTGAGTTTAAGGTTCCTTTTTCTTTACTTTCTGACATAGATTTGATGTCATCTTTTGAACATAGAGTAGCATACTAAAACTCAAACATGACAAAACTCAAAAATATCAGCAAAATACTGAAAACAATGAAATAAGAATAAGGATATTTAGGCACATATAGTGCAAGTATACCTCATTAGTTTACAAGCCCTGGTCGATAATTTATGCTATCAATTGAGTGTAACTAAACACCTGCTGCCTCGAATTGATGATTTGTTTGATCAATTTAAAGGTGCCTCCATGTTTTCTAAGATTGATCTACTCTCCGACTATCATCATATAAGAATTAAGGATGAGGATGTTTGTAAAAACCATTCAAGACATGATACAACCATTACAAATTTTCTGTACTACCATTCGGGCTCACTAATTCCCCTGCCACCTTTATGAGTTTAATGAATGGGATTTTTAACGCTTATCTTGATAAGTTTTTTAAATTTTTATTGACAATATATTAATTTATTGTAGGAATGTATAAGAGCTTAAGGAGAATCTATGTATAGCCTTGCATACTCTAAGGGAAAACTGGATTTATGCCAAATATAGCAAGTGTGATTTCTTTAAGGCAAAAATTCAATATTTGGGTCATGTGATTCCTTTGAAGGTATCGTTGTTGACCCAAAAAATATTAGCACTATTATGAGCTATCTTGCCCCTAAGAACATGGCTAACATTTGGTCCTTCATGGGGTTGGTTGGATATTACCATCATTTTATTGACCATCGTTTTATTTACCACCGCTTTATTGAAGGATTCTCTAGAATAACCTACCCCATAACATCCTTACAAAAGAAGGGAAGTTGTTTTAAATGGAATGATGAGTGTCAACGAAATTTCTATCAATTGAAATACTTAGTGACATCAGCTCAAGTATTAAAGGTTTTTGATCTAGAAAATTGTTTGTGGTGTGCACTGATGACTTTCAATTAGGCGTGGGAGGAGTCCTTATGAAAGAAGGTGAGGTAATAGATTACGAATCACATAAGCTAAAGGAACATGAGCAGAAATACTCTACGTATGACTTGGAAATCACTGCAGTCATGCATGATTTAAAGGTTTGGCACCATTATTTATTGGAGGAGAACCTATCGTTAATTTCATACCATAGTAGTTTGACTAGTTTTTTCAAAAAACCCAATTTAAATGCATGACAAGATAGGTGGACTCCATTTTTGAGTGAGTTTGATTTTGATATAAGACATTTGAAGGGGAATCAAAACCATGCGTAAGACGCCTTGAGTAGGAAGGTGCAATGTATATATGAAATTTGGTACCACTGCATTGATTTTGATATGATAGAACAAATTAGAGAAGTCACCCTTATAGATCCTGAATGTGACTTTTTGTGGAAACAAGTTAAATTCATGCAAAATTATGGAAAATAGTCTAATTACAGTACAAATAATCAAAATATTATGACTTTTAAGGGAATAATTTATGTTCCTATTCAGATGAATATTAAACAAATGTTTTTAGACGAGTTTCATCATAGCCCATATGATCTAGATATCAAAATATGTTCTCTGCAATTAAGAGGAATTATTTTTGGCTTGGTCTGAGGAGGGATATCGTTGAATATTTAGCCAAGTGTTTGGAGTGTCAGCAAGTAAAGGTTGAACATCAACACCTTGTTGGCTTACTCCATACCCTCCCTATACTCGAGTGGAAATGGGAATTAATCACCTTGGATTTTATAACTAGGTTACCTAAGATTAAGAAAAAACACAATTCCATCATGGTGGTGGTGGCTAAATTAAATAAATTTTCTCATTTTATTCCTCTTAAATCTACCTATAAGACTGTGGAAATTGCAGATATATTCATGGTGGAAAATTTTTGGTTGCATGGTTTTCCAAAAGTAGTGGTCTCGGACAAAGATGTGAAGTTTACCTCTGCATTATGGAAAGCCCTTTTCACTAGGTTGGGTACTCAAATTCAATTTAGTACTTCTTAGCACCCTCAGATGGATGGGAATATTGAACGAGTAAACTAGGTTTTGGAATATATGTTACGGATGTACGTAATGCAACAACCAACCAAATGGGAAGAATATATTCACATGTTTGAATTTCTTTATAATAACAGTTACCACAAATCATTAAGAATGGTATTTATGAGGTACTATATGGTAGGAAATGTTGAACACCCACTAATTGGAGTATTCTAGAGGAATAAATTATTTTGGGTCCTGACCTTTTGGCAGAGATGGAACAACAGGTAAAAAGTGTTTAGTGGAACTTAAAAGTCGTTGAAACCAGGAAAAATATGTATGTAGATAGAAAAATAACTTTTAAGTAATTTAAGGTGGTGGACCATGTTTATGTACATATAAAACCCAAGAGGAGTACTCTGAGGTGGAATAGTTGTGCTAAACTAGCACCTTGTTATTATGGACCATTTCAGGTATTCTAAAGAGTAAGACCTGTAGCCTACAATCTCACCCTCCCCACCATATACAAGTTCATAATGTGTCTCATGTTTTAATGTTAAAGAAGTATGTGTATGATTATAGACACATAATGAATTGGCAAGATATACAAGTAAGTATAGTATTAAACTGTAGAAATGTGTAAATGTTTAATTTTTGGAATGATAAACTAACGATAAGATTTGGTGGCTTATAGGTCAAACGAGATGAAGAGTTCCTAGTAGAAACTTTATGTATTCTCAACTGGAAAGAAAAAAATCTACAAAGGTGATCTATCATCGAAGTTAAAGTGCAGTGGAGACACTTAAGCCCAGAGGAGGCAACCTTGAAAGACGTGAATATTATGCAACAAACTTATCAAGAATTATTCCAGAGGCAAGAATAAACACTGAGGATGATGTTTCTCCTGGGGAAGATGTAACACCCCAAACTGATAGTTTTTTACAAACATTTACATTTTCTTGCAATAGTTTAATTTTACGAAATGGGCTTATGGAAGCGAGTGAAACCTTTGGTTAAATATTTGAAATATAATAAT
Source organism: Pinus albicaulis (assembly GCA_034641835.2). NCBI lineage: Eukaryota > Viridiplantae > Streptophyta > Pinopsida > Pinales > Pinaceae > Pinus > Pinus albicaulis. Next base: position 908,671,832 of record CM076583.1, on the reverse strand, counting down.
GTTATTTTAATATGAAATTTCAAAATTCAGGAAGATTGACCTGTAAAAACGAATTCCAACCTCTAGGAAGTTAGAAATAATTACCTTATACTTTGGAGATAAAAGAGGAATCTCAATGAGGAGAAGAGGTTTTGTTATTGTGGATCTTGAAAGAAAAGAGAAGTTTAAGTATTGGCAAGACACTAGCAAGGAGAAATCCAGAGCTGGACATGAGCTAGTGGAGAACTCTAATACAGAGATAGTTCAGTGATTATTAGAATCGATTCTGGTCTTGATGCCTATTACTTGACTCTAATTGGAAAAATTAATGTCAATCACGGAGAGTAATCGCCCTTCTCAAGGTTTGGAGGACTAGGCTCAACCTTGTTGAATTCTAAGAAAGACAGGGAAACATATAAGTATTGATGCCAAATCTATGAATGTTGTTTTAATTTATAAATAAGTATGGATGTGAAAGTTTGGTTTAATTTGAGTTATTTAAAAAATAATATGTAAGTTAATCAATGAAATTATGTATGAAGAATATGTGTCGATAGAAGCCCTGTAATTATTTATTAACATGTCTACAATATTTCATTGTGCTGGAGATATATTAAGAATATGGGTATCAGACTCGGGGCAAAGCTTTCGAAACATGGCTGAATCCACCTTATCTCTAGAAAGATGTTGTTTATCATTTAGAATATAAATTAAGTAACTGTAGTCAGGATACGTTCCATTAAACTAGAAGCTGAAACTTTTAAACTGGACCTAGAAAAACATATGAGTTAAACTGCTAGTAGAAATATTAAAGCGAGGTTTCTTACTGAGGTAGTATATACAGAAGTGTGAAGAAGCATTGAGATCAGAGTAAGGGCTAGTGGATTTTGAGATCCTTGTCTCCAGGTAAAACAGTGAACAGGTTCAGTCTTCCATAGCCATTTCTCTTCTTGAAAAATGAAATTAGGACAAGGAATTTACATTCTGGACTTTCAAAGACTATATAAAAATCGAAATTATATAGAATAGTTGAAAACCAAACATAAATACTGACATGAAGACAGAATTTCAAAAGAGAGAGGAACGAGAATCATATTTGTACACTGAATGCTAAATAAATACAATAAGAGTAAAAAACATGTATCTTTTTAATTTACAGAGAAGAGTTTACATTGATACAAAAATCTAGCACCAAATGACGAACATAGACATTATTTTTATAGTAAATTTCTTTAGAGTAAATATAAATAAGAAAGATAATGTTTAGTGTCACAATTGTCCCCTGAAGAAACTCATAACGGAATCACATAGCCAGAAAACCGAAAAAAATAACCCTAACTCGGCACAAACAGTTGACAACCGAGGAAGAAATTCGACCCATATTTAATAATCCTTATTTTTACAGAGGAAAGATTGTATTCATAAGCATTGTGACCTTAATGGCTATAGGGATAAGAGGAAAATAAACCCTAACACCTGTAGGATATAGTCCCCTTCGAACTATTATTATAACCCTTCGAGTTAATCGTGAAACGTTACCTGCAGTCGACCAGAGGAGGTTTAGGGTTTGAGCAAGAATGACCCCTTTGGACAGTTAAGGAAATTGGGAACGGGTTCTTAGGTACCTACCTTGGAATAGTATGGATATGTCCAACCGTGTGACCAAGAGTGGTAGCCCTCCAAAATCCCTCAAGCCAAACCTGGAGCATGAAACAAAATATTTGAATCACGTAAATACTTTACGCGGATGCAACATTGCTATAGTGATAAATTAACAATAACCTAAATTTACCTAGTCATCGCTTCCCCGAAACCCAACATTGGACTTCTCCTTCCATTGTCAAGACTGCGAATTGAACGAAGAAGGTCAACCATGAGCACCCTATCAAGCAGTGCAAGAAATCTATACTTAGAACAGAGGAAATACCATGCGAAAATGACGAAATTCAGGAAGAAAGAGAGTGCAGGGATACTAGGATTGTCTTACATGTTAACTGTTGCATGAGGCTCATCAAAGTCAAAGGAAATACACTGGGTTGCAAAGCTCGGAAGGGTAAGGGAGACATTGCAAATGATGGTTGGAGCGATGAGAGAGGATAGGGTTACATTACCCTAACTATATTCAAGAAAATGAGAGTCGCCCGATCTACGACGGTAACATCCATGTCGGAGAATGGAAAAATTGTGAGGCTACCTGACCGATAACCTTCGGTTAACAACATCGAGAAGCTTCCAAAGTTACATTATTGAAGCCTGGTCAGAATGAGACTAACATCTTGCAACCTGAGCAATAGGTTAAGGGCAAGCGATGGGGAAGAATCATAATGTTATATAGTCGTGTTAAATTATTGCCACAAGAGATTCAACTAACCAATGTGTTAAAGCAAATGTAATCCAAGATGTTATACCAAGTGTATACCAATGTAATTTACTGAACTAATATTTTTGATATGTTAAATATATGGTATGTTTGGTATCATATATATATATATATATATATATATATATATATAATTAATACAGTTAGGAAGGTGACGTTGTTCTTAGCATGTTACAAATTTTAAATTCATTTTAAATAAAATATTATTTAAAATTATTAAAACATAATAAAATGATATATATATATATATGAAAAATGTAAATGCATTTATATTTTCGAATATATATATATATATATATATATATATATATATATATATATATAAAGATGTTAGAGCTAGAAAGATGACAAATTATTAAAACCTATGATGTTTTAAAGGAATTCTTAATATAATAATAATATAATTGTTAATGTTATAGACAAGACAAACACCATGTTAATGTATGAGAGCCCTATGATACATAAATAATCTTGGAAATAATTTTGAAGTGGGAGAAATGAATAGTCACTAGATATATCTATAATTTCTTATAAAATTTAAAATGAACAACCACTTCGTTATATATATACCCATTATAGAAAATAAGATAATGATCAAAGTTTTAAATTTATTTTCCAGTTTGATAAATTTATCTAACAACATTATCCTTAGAGTATTGAGTTATTCTTAAATTTGACATGATATCAAAGTTAAACATTTTCCAACACCATAATTTTTTGTGTTTCACTCATGTTATGTTATGTCATGCAAATCTCTTGGTTGTCGATTACAATTCATTGAGTTTATAATATAATCCACTCATTTTATAATATAAATTCCTTGGGTTTATTAATCACATTATGAAAAATATTGTCTTTGTATGAAAATCAATCATGATGAGCCATGGTCCAATGTCGCATTGTGATAAGGTTTGCCTTGTTATGAAAATTGATCATAGTCAATAATGGACAAACATGTTTATTTTAGGGTTTATAATAATTTTCTTACGGTTTATGTACCTCGGGTTTATAATATTAATCCCTTGGGTTTAATATCAATCCCTTGGGTTTTTTAATCTGAGGGTCCATATTCCTAGGGTACAATATTATTCATAGTGTTTATAATATTAATCCTAGGGTTTAATATAAGTCCCTTGGGTTTATAATCATGGTCAACCACGTTCAACCATCGTCAGCAATGGTGAATCATGGTCAACTATGGTCCAACATCACATTGTGAAAAATATTGACTTAACATGAAAAATAACCAGGGTCAACCACGTTAAATATTGGTCAACCATTGACAAACATCGCATTGTGACAAAGATTGTGTCAATATGAAAATCAATCATGGCCAACCATGGTCCAACGTCGCATTGTGACAAATATTGTTTCACAATATGAAAATTAGCCATTGTCAACCATGGTCAATAATCATGGTCACTTGTGACGAAGACTATTTCTTGGTCCAACGTCATATTATCACAACCGTGGTCTTCTATCATCAGATATGGTCAACCATGGTCCAACATCACATTGTGATAAATACTATCTCAATATGAAAATCAACCATGGTCCAACGTCATATTGTGACAAAGATTGTCTCAATATGAAAATCAATCATGGTCAACCATGGTACAACATCACATTGTGACAAAAACTGTGTCAATATGAAAATCAACTATGGTAAATGATGGTCAAGAGTGTTTATTTTAAGGTTTATAATATTTTTCTAATGGTTTATATACCTTGGGTTTATAATTCCTTCGGTTTTCAGTATTAATCCCTTGTGTTTATTAGTGCCTTGGGTTTATAATATCACTCCCTTTTTTATTAATCTAGGGGTTCATATTCCTCGGGTTTAATATAATTTTCTTGGGTTTATAATCATGGTCAACCATGGTCGAACATCACATTGTGACAAAGGTTGTCCCAATATGAAAATCAACAATATTCAACCATCATCATACATCATCAACCATGGTCATTCATGGTCAACCATGGTCAACCATGATCAACCATCGTAAACCATTGCCAACCATCGTCAACCATCATCAACCATGGTTAAATGTCACATTGTGACAAATATTGTCTCAAAATGAAAATCAATCATGGTCAATAATGGTCAATATGAAAATCAAGCATGGTAAATTATGGTCAAACATGGTCCAACATCACATTGTCTACAACCATCATCAACCATTTTCAAGCATTTCTAATCAGTTTCAACCATGGTCAACTACGGTCTAATGTCGCATTGTGACAAATGTTGTCTCAATTTGAAAATCAACTATGGTCATCTATTATCAATCATGGTCAATGGTTGTTAGTAACCATGGTCACATTATGAAAAAGATTGTCTGATTGTTGAAAATCACATGGTATCAACCATGGTCAACCATTTTCCAACGTTGCATTGTGACAAAGATTCTCAATATGAAAATCAACCATGGTCCAATGTTGCATTGTGACAAATATTGTTTCACTATGAAAATCAACCATGGTCAACCATCATACAATGTTGCATTGTAACAATGATTGTATCAATATTAAAATCAACAATGGTCAACTATACACAACCATAATATCAATAATATAAATCCCTTGGGTTTATTGATCTAAGGGATCATATCCCTAGGGCATAATATATTTATAGGTTTATATTATGAATCCTTGGGTTTAATATAAATCCCTTGGGCTTATAATCCATTGAGTTTATAATATTAATCATAGGGTTTATATTCCTAGGTTTATTATTCAACCTAGTGTTTACAATATTAATCCCTTGCATTTATTAGCTTTATGGTTTGTATTCCTAGGGTTTAATATTCAACCATGGTCAACCATGGTCCAACATCACATTGTGGAAAAAAATCTCTCAACATGAAAATCAATCATGGTCAACCATCACATTTTCACACGATTGTCTTGGTATGAAAATCAACCATGGTCAACCATGTTTGTTTAAGGGTTTATAATATTTATCTAAGGCTTTATATGCCTTGGGGTCACAATATTAATCCTTTGGGTTTTTGGGTTTTTAATATTAATCCCTTGCATTTGTTAGTGCCTTGGGTTCATATTCCTAAGGTATAATATTATTCATAGGGTTTACAATTAATCCTATGGTTTAATACAAATATTTTAGGTTTATAATCCATTAGGTTTATAATATAATTTTTTTGGGTTTATAATATTAATCATAGGGTTTATATTCCTAGTGTTTAATATTAAGTTTAGTGTTTACAATATTAATCTGTTAGGTTTATTAATTTTAGGGTTTATATTCTTAGGGTTTAATATTCATCCTAGCGTTTAATGTTATTCCCTTGGGTTCACATTTTGAAAAGTATTATCTCAATATGAAAATCAGCCACGGTCAACCATGGTTCAACGTCGTATTGTGACAAATTTTTTCTCAATATGAAAATCAATTATGGTCAACCATGGTCAAATATCACATTAGGACAAATACTGTGTCAATATCAAAATAAACCATGGCGAACAATGGTCAACCATGTTTATTTTAAGGTTTGTAATATTTACCTTATGGTATATATACCTTGGGTTTATAATAATAAATCCTTAGGATTAATATTATTCCCTTGGGTTTTTAATATTAATCCCTTATGTTTATTAATGTCTTGGTTTCATAATATCAATCCCTTAGGTTTATTAATCTAAGGGTTCATATTCCTAGAGTTTAAAATAATTTCCTTGAGTTTATAATCATGGTCAACCATTGTCCAATGTCACATTGTGACAAAGATTGCCCCAATATGAAAATCAACAATGTTCAACCATCGTCAATCATGGTCAACCATGGTTAAATGTCACATTGTGACAAATATTGTTTCAATATGATTATAAATCATGGTCAAGCATGGTCAATCATGGTCAAAGATGGTAAATTATGGTCAACCATGTTCCAATGTCACATTGTGACAAAAATTGTCTCATTGTAAAAATCAACCATGGTCAACCATCATCAACCATGCTCAAGCATGGTTAATCATTTTCAACCATGGTCAACTATGGTCCAATGTTGCATTGTCACAAAGATTGTCTCATTTTTAAAATCAACCATGTTCAACCATTGCCAATCATGGTCTATGATCATTAATAAGCATGGTCACATTATGACAAAGATTGTCTGATTTTTCAACATCACATTGTGTCAACCATGGTCAACCATGGTCTAACTTCGCATTGTGACAAAGATTCTCAATATGAAAATCAACCATAGTCAACCATGGCCGAACACTGCAATATGACACAGATTTTCTCAATATGAATATCAATCATGATCAATCATGGTCCAATGTCGCATTGTGACAAAGGTTGCCTCACTATGAAAATAATATATAATTTATAGAAAATAATAAAATTATTAATGTTAATATTTATAAATAAATAATCATAATTGTGGTTGATATATGCCTATTTGCGTTTTCAACCACATTTTTTAATATTAAACTTAAAATTTTACTTTAATATAAAAAATTTACTTTTACTTTTAAATTAAGCTTTAAATTTAATTTTATTAATATGAATATTAATATTATACTTTAATATTAATATTTAACTCTAAGTTTAATATTAATATTAAATTTTAACTTTTTTTTTTTGTAAGCTAGTCTAATTCTATTAATTAAGAAAATATATTAGAGTCCATTGTTCTGAGCAGAGGAACTTATCCAATTCCCGCTCTCAGTTGTGTCCAAAAATTCAAAAAGGGCTGCCCATAGTAGGGAAACTAGCCCTATACTTGTCTCTGAAAACATGATTCACATACTTTCTCTAATACATTATCAAAAGTACTGAAAATAACTATGAAAACGATAAATAACACGTCTATCCAGAGATGGAGTATGCTACAAAAACCTTCATTGGTTATCTGTGTCGCCATATTGTTCTTCATCCAGTGTTGGTGGTTCCTCCTCACTGACTGGACACTTGTTGATGCTGGAAATTTCCTCTTCTTCCTATGTGAAGACCCTTGGATTTTTCTCCATCGGCTCTCCACGTTCATCACATTTTCTCCAGCCCCTTGGATCATAGTGCCACATATTGGGAAGAGACAAGGATGAAGTTTTAATGGGTAGACACGTGAGTTTTTTGGGCGGCAGAGTGATTTTGAGGGGAATGGTTTCTTTACGATACTTCCTCTTAATTCTGGGCTTAGGCAACGTGGATGGCTCAACATCTGGGAAGAGATAAGCTATGGGAGAGGACTCAGACGGCTCATCTGCAGGGATGAGGGAGGCCCTGAGAGTTGAAGGAGAATCCACGGTCTAGTGGGTAGACGTGTAGATAGTGGTGGCTAGGGTTTTAGAGAGAGTCAAGTATCTTTCAATGGCTGAGGCCGCGAGTGGAGGGTCAAGAGAAATGTTAGGTTCAACAATGGACTGGTAAAAAATGTCTGCGAAAGCTCTGGTGAGTCCTCTGGTGCTGCCTCTGCGAGGCTTCCATCTCTACTTAGGCACCATGGCAGTGAGAGAACAGTGCCGCAGAGAACACACCAGATAGCGGGGGAGGAATCTAATAGTGCTTCGATGGAATTTCAAAGGATGAATACAGAGGAGAGCTTGGCAATGGATTATTAAGGCAATGCCTCTCTAATTGAGGCCCCAACTGGCATACATCTGCTTCATTAAGTTGCTTAAATGCTTGCTGCAGCAGGATTTCTATGGCGTTGTCAGTTCTTCATTTGATGAGTCATCACGCATCGTGGGGTGAGCTTGCCCTCACATCACCCAGATATGGGATGCCATTTTATTTGTGTAGGATCACCATGTAGTTGGTTCTTAAAGGTTCCTCTCTTATGGCATGGAAGTTGGAGGTGAAGAGGTGGAGAGTTTTGCTGACTCCATGATTTGCAAGATAATCCGCCGCAACATTAGCTTTCCTTCTTACATGCAGGAATGTGATTGCTTTGAGCTGCTGAAGCTAGAGTTCCAATTGTTGTAGGTGATGTGTTAGTCTCCAACTCTTGGAGAGTTTTGTGGTGAGGATCCTGAAGTAAGGCGAGTTTCCATATGGATGATGACCTGGGAGTCTCCTTCCACTTCCAGTGGAAAGATATTGAGTTGGATGGCCATTTTCATGCCCTAAATGAGACCCTAAAGATCTGCTGAGTTGTTACTGTCCCACCCAATTTTTTCATAGAGGAGATAAAGAGGGTTTCCCTTGCAGTCTCTGAAAAGACCTCCAAACTCTACTTCCCCTAGCTTGCCTTTCGAGGCTCCATCAAAATTGAATTTGAAAAACCCTAGAGGGGGTGCTATGCAACTTTCCAGAGCTGCATATTGAACCTTTGGATTGGCGGGGGAGATGCTTAGTTGATTAAGGTGCAGTCCCCAATTTTTCCAGATTTCTTGTTCGTTTGTTGATGTAGGGAGATTTGAGTTGGTCCAAGGGGTTAGGGCTATCATCTCCTTTAGGAAACTACTGAATTTAGCCCATGTCCCTTCCTGGGATGTTTTTTTGTCTTTAAAAATGTGGTTTTTCCTCTCCTTCCGAAGAGTCCATGTTAGTAGCCTAGGAATGAGCTGCCAAAGGCGATTGAGAATGTTGTTGGAGAAGGGCATCTCCTGCCTTGGTTGAGAGTTTGCAGAAGTTTCCATGTGCTCGTTCTGTTCTTCTGCATAGTGTAGTTATTGTGTCCCAAAATAGATTAGACATGATGGAAAGATATAGTAGATGATCCATGGTTTCTCCATTTAGGTTGCATGGAGGGCACCTTGAGGGTCCATAAAAGCACGTCTTTAGAATATTGTCCCATATTAGAATTCTCTTTTTGCTTAGTAACCATAAGAAGGTGGCTACCTTGGGCCATTATTTTTCTTTCCAGATCTTCTTCCAGAGATTTTTTGGTTGACCTGTATCCGGATGGTGGAGTATTATTTAGGCTTCCTTTGTAGTGAATGTTCCATGTGGAGAATATCCCAATCTAAGAATATTTGGGCCCTCTTGCACATGAATTTTCCTCCTCACTAGATCTTTCCTGATGTCTGGATGTTGCTCTCTCTGCCATTCAACCTTCCATTCTATTGTTGGAATCTAGTTTTTGTATCAGTTGGTGTCCTCGTGGGTCTAGAAATGCCTTAACTTGTTTTTCTCCCTGTCCTGCAGGACTTCATGCCATAGCAGGTGCTGATAGGTGGTTGAAAGACTTCGCATTTTCTACCATTGGTCTTCCTAAAAGCGATCCTACTGACCTGATCATATTTCCCAAAAGTTGTGGGTTTGTATCAAGTGTTTCTGGTGTCCTACTGCATTCCATGTCAAGGAGCCTTTTATCTCATGCTTGAAACTGATTAGACTTTCCTATGTCCATCGCGCAATGTACTTGGCTTTCCATAGCTTGGCCCATGGAACTTGAGTATTGAAAACCCATTTCCACCATATTCTTTCTCCCAATGATGGCGTTTCTTTGTTCTGGAACTCGTAGTCCCAGACCTCCTTGATATTTTTGGGTGCATACTTCTTTCCATATGACCAAAGCCCATTTTATTTTTTCCTTATTGATACCCCACAAGAAGGTTCTTTGAAGGTTTTCAATGATCTTGAGGACCCATTTTGGAGCAGCCATAACAAAAAAAAGATAAAGGGGGAGGGACTGCAAAAATGACTTTAGGAGGACAAGGCGACCAACAATTTTCAAGGATACTTAGGTCTAGGAGGAGAGTCTGACTTCTATTTTGTCTAGGAGATCTTTCCAAGAAGAGTGCTTGACGACTGAGATAATTAAAGGGGCTCCCAAATACTTAGAGGGAAGAGAGGCCACCGAAAATTGAAGAATTATGGAAATTTAAATCGTTGAGTAAGGGGAGGGGTGTTGAAGAAGAAGGTCTGGGATTTTTCAAAGTTGATAGTTGTGGCAAAGGCTTTCAAGAAGCAATCCAAGAGCTATTTGCGAATACAGGCTTCGTGCACCGAAGGGTGACCCATGACCATGTTTTTGTCCACAAATTGTTGATGGGAGATGGGAGGTTGATTGTGGATGGAAATGCCCTTGAGGTCTTGATTATGGACAAATTTCTTGATGAGATGGTCAAGGCCTTCAACCATCAGGATGAAAAGGAAGGGTGATAGTAGATCTCCTGATCTATTGCCTTTGGAGGGGTAGAAGGTGGCCAAGGGAATCCCATTGACAAGTATGGAGAAGAAGGGGGAAGTAATAAAGCTCAGTCTAGCTAAATCCAAAGGCCAACAAGATGTGATTGATGTAAGCCTAGCTGAGCTTGTCGAAGGCTTTGGATAGGTCAATTTTTAGCAGCATTCTGAGCTTCTTTAGAGATTTGAGGGAGTGCATGACTTCATGGGTAACGATGATTCTGTCAAGGATTTTCCTACCTTCCACATAACTCATTTTCTCCAGGGAGATGAGTAATGGGAGGATAGGTTCCAGTCTATTTGCAATAACTTTATAAATAGTTTTGTAAACGACATTGCAGAGTGCAATAGGTATGTATTTACCTGGAGTTGTCGCCTGATACTCCTTTGGAATGAGGGCAAGGAAAGTTGCATTGAAGGCCGGGAGGATCCAATGCATGTTGCGTGATTCTTCAACAATGTCCCAAACTTATATTTTTATGAGATCCCAGAAATGGTGGAAGAAGGTAGTTGTAAAACCATCTGGACCAGCGAATTAGCCTTCTTTCAGCTGGAATATTTCCATTTCTACTTCCTGTAGAGTTGTTGGTTTGAGGAGCATCTGATTATGCTCTTCCGTTACAATTCTGGGAATATTTTGCGTTATGATATTGATGGCCTCTTGTCTATTATTGTTGGGATATTTGAGTATATCGTTGAAGTATTCTAGGAGTTCTTCTTCGATTTCTGCATGCTTCTCCAAGCGTTCACCATTTTGGGATTTGAGGACCGCAATCTTGTTATGCATTCTGTGTTGAATGGTATAGCGATGGAAGAACTTAGTGTTTCTTTTCCCTTCCTTTAACCATTTGGTACTTGATTTATTCTTCCAAAGTATTTCTTCTTGGAGATGAAATTCCTCCAGCTGTGTGGCTATTTGGGATTCCTGAGCATTAGTTTCCTCTGTTCTCCCTGTCAGAATGATTTCTTGCTAGAGTTTTTCCATTTGTTGTTCCTTTTCCTTTTTCTTGTTGCAGATGTTGCCAAAGGTGAGATGGTTCCAATGTTTTAATTTTCCTTTGAGAATTTTAAGTTTCTGCTGAAATTGATACATATTGGATCCATCAAAAGGCATGAGGGAGGTCCACCATTCCATGAAAAGTTGTTTGAATCCTCTGTGAGTAAACTGGAACTTCTCATATCAGAAAGGTCTGCGAGGTGACATTCCTGGTTGGCCCCATTGCAACTATATTGGTTAGTTGTCTGTGCCCGCGGCAAGGGTAATGGTATTTTTCAACTCGCCACTCAACTGTATGAAGTTTTCAATGATCAAGAAATGATACATGCATGAGGCTATTTGTTGCAATCCTTCTCTTTTGTTGCTCCATGTGTAGACTTTGTTGGAAGTGTGAAGATCAATTAGTTGATTGTTGTTGATAAATTCCTTGAATATGAGGATATCTGAGGTTATATTTTTCCATCCCCCTTTCCTTTATTTCCTATTTGTAAACATGTTGAGATATCCTCCTAGCAACCATAGAGGGGAGGTTCTTTGAAAGTTGAAGGATTCAATAGTGTCTAGCATATCTATCTTGGTTGTAGCTGCTTGAGGAAAGTAGACATTTGTGAGTCTACCATGGATGTTAGTGCATATGAGATGGAATGATGCGTGGATTGTATTGCAGGTGGCGATGAAATCTTCTAGAGTGATCAGCTGCGGGTTCTAGATTATGGCTACCCCTCCTGAAGCTCCTTGAGCATCTATAGCAACCGTTTGGCATCCTTGCCATAACTTGGTGAATATCTTGTCTAAAGTGGGTCCTCGACATTTTGTTTCCTGAAGAAAGAACATTGTAGGTCGTTCTTCTATGGTTTTATTTTTGATAATTCAATGCTTTGAGGGGCTATTTAGCCCTCTTATATTCCATGAAGTAAGCTTCATTGATAACATGGAGTTAGTAGAGGAGAGAATCTGGTAAGCTTTGGGTACCGACCAGATCCTACTAGTTCTTCTCCCAGGATTACCAATCCTTGTAGATTCGTTCTTCATCCTATTTTCTTTAATTCTTTTAGAATGAGATGGGTGTTGAGTAGTGTTCCCCATTGTATATCTAGAGTGGGGATCTGTTGCGCTCGACCGAGGACTACCTCCTGTTTCTAGATCTGATGGATGGGAATGGATTTGTTGAGAATGCAGCAAGATGATGGAGCTTAGTGAAATGAAGTCGCCTTCACTAAGTGGGCCCGCAGGCAAATTCTGGCGCAAAGTCTATTTTTAGACATACGAAGCATGATTCAGAGATTCCAGTTGGAGATTCTTGAAGTATGCGACATGTTGGTAAAAATAGATGAGACTCATATTTTTAGGTCACAGGCTATTTTTAGACTGCCTCTCCTAAAAATATGGAAGTCAAATATTATTTACCCTTAATAATATTTTTACTATAAACAACAGTTTACTCTCTTGGAGCACTTCAGTTCGAGTCATGGAGGTGGCTCATGCAACTGACAGAGGAATCACGTGGTTCCTAGGGTTTGATGGCATCTTGCATGGTTGACTTCAGTTGGACTTCAGTGGCATAAGTTTTGGAGGAGTTAATGAGACAGATAGTGGAGTTGTGTTCTGTTTATTTTAGTTGAACTAGTTGAGATTAGTTTAACTAGCTAATCAATTAGTTATGAGTGGAGTGAATCAAATATTATTTAATTCATTAATTAGTAACTCATTATTCAACTCAAGAACACATCAGTTCACTACAGTGCATGATCAGTTCAGTGGAGACCAGTGAAAGAGGTAGATGAAAGGGTGGAGTTAGCTATCAGTGGCGACATCAGTTGTGCATGAGATTTGCATTACACTTGGAGGAATTGTCCATGACAATTGCGCAGTCAAGCCAAGGGGATTCGAACCTTGGATCTCTTCATATATAGGCCATGATTGCGCAATAGAGGCAAGGCAGTCAGCAGTGAGTTTTGAACCCGAGACTTGTTCAAAACTGAGTTAGATTGTGTGTGACTTTATGAGAAGGTACTGAGTACTTGTGAGGAGTATTGTACTTTGTTGGTTACATGATTTCTCCATTATAATATACACAATAGCTGCGGGGTTTTCAGCTATAGGCTTTCCCCATACATACCGAGTTAATGTGTGATTGATTTGATGTGAGATTGCTTCTGTTATTTCCGCATGTGACAATTAATTGTAGAAGAAGGTTATGTGTTATGTATGCAATTCGAAATTGATATATGACCAGGTTAATCTTCAGTGAATAAGTGATTTATTCAGCTAATTTCTACATGGTATCAGAGCGAGATTAATTGTCGAGATCTATTATGGTGATTGCAAACTTATTTCCTCGGACAGAGTCTGCATACGGGCCAGGAAGCCTCCGGATTCATATTTCTTCGGAAAGTGAAAGGTCTGGTAAAAGCCCCTTGCAGTCAATCTCTGATTTGGAAATAATTTGTTCTCAAGTGTAGATCGGAAGTGATAGAGCTTGGAGTTTGGAATTCGAATTTTGCAGCAGATTTGTTTTCTTAGTGCCGGTGTTGAAAATGTCTTCTTTCAACGGTTTGCGACTCGAATATGCTCTTGAAGGCAGTTCGAATTATGTTGCATGGAAGGATCGCATGGAAGCAGTATTAGAAGATAATGGTCTGAAGGAGTTCGTAGATACGGATGTCCAAAAGCCCACTGATGCAGCTGCGGTCGATGCATGGCAAAAGAAGATAGCGAAATGTCGAAGGATCCTGTTGGAGGGCGTCAAGGATCATATTGTATCCAGCCTGCATGGAAAGGCTACTCCATATTTAATGTGGAAAGCTTTGACGGATCTATTCCAGAGTAAGAGCGACCAAAGGAAGCTGGCGCTCAAAGATAAGCTCGGGAACATCAAGATGGAGAAGGCCGACAGTATCGCCAAATACCTCACGAAGTTCACTCAATGCAGAGATGAGCTGGGAAGTGTGGGGGTTACTGTCGATGAAGAGGACATGGTCGACTTGGCTCTCCTTGGTCTTCCGAAGGCTTGGCACTCATATCAAGATAGTGTCAATGGTCGGGAGAAGCTGCCGGGATGGGAGCGCCTTTGGGCGGATCTCATGTAGGAGGAGATAAGGAGGACTACTCGAGATGGATCTTCATCAAAGGGAGCTGATGAAGAAAACTGCGCTTTGGTTGCCAAAGCAAAGAAGGGGAAGGGTAAGAAGATCTCTCATTCTGGTGCAAAGGGCAAGAAGTAGGATATGGCAAAAGTGAAGTGTTTTCACTACCATGATCACGGACATTATGCTACCAATTGTCCAAAGAAGAAGAAGAACAAGCAAGCGGGAAGATCTGCAGATGGAGAAGCTTTGGCTTCACAGTTCGAGCTTGACTTTTCAATGATTGCATGCTTGGTTTCAAGTGTGATGGGATCGGTGTGGTTCTTGGACAGCGGTGCGTCATTTCATATGACGGGAGATCGGGAGTTGTTCTCAGATCTGGAGGACAAAGATTTGGGTGTGCACATCGAGATGGGCGATGATGGTAGATACGGTGCGACTGGTATCGGTACCATATCCTTTCAGAGGGAGTCTGGTAAACCCTTTGTATTGAGGGATGTCATGCATGTACCTGGATTGAAGAAGAACTTGATCTCTGTGGCGATGTTGGAGGATAAGGGGTATGATGTGGTCTTCAACGAAGGAAAAGCCTTCCTGCGTAGTAAGACTACTGGAGAGACCCGGAAGATAGGGGTTCGAACCAAGAACCTTTATCAGTTGCAGGTAGATGGCTGCGCAGCTATGGCATGCAAAGCGGGAGAAGTGGTGAGCCGGGATGATGAAGGCGAACTATGGCACAAGAGATTGGGCCACCTTCAGCATGGAGATTTGAAGATTCTGCAGCAGATTTCTACTGGGCTTCCTAAGGGCACCCTTGCGCAGTCAGATCAGTGCAAGGGGTGTACTTTAGGGAAGTATGTGAAAGCCACCTTTCACGAGAAGGATAGTCGCGCCACGACGATCCTTGAGAGAGTTCACACAGACGTGTGTGGTCCTTTCTCAGGTGCTTCGACAGCAAAGCACAGGTATTATGTGATCTTTGTTGATGATTTCTCTCGAAAGTGCTGGATCTTCTTCATGCAGAAGAAGAGCGATACATTCGCGAAGTTATATGAGTTTAAAGCACTGGTCGAGAAGGAGTCGGGGAAGAAGGTGATTGCTCTAAGGAGTGATAACGGTGGTGAATTCATCTCGGCTGAATTCAAGGAGTTCTGCAGCGCAGAAGGGATTCGGAGAGAGCTCATCGCACCCCATAACCCACGGCAGAACGGGGTGGCTGAGCGGAAGAACAGAACGATCGTGGGTGCTGCACGGGCGATGTTGCATGATCAGGGCCTACCCCTTCACTTGTGGGCTGAGGCATGCAATACAGCAGTGTATGTGCGGAACCGTTGTCCTCACAAGGTTCTTGGCATGAGTACACCGGAGGAGGCTTATTCTGGCAAGAGGCCTGATATTTCCCATTTGCGGATTTTTGGTTCTCCTGTCTACATGCAAGTGACGAAGGATGCGAGAAGGAAGCTGGATCCAACTGCTGAGGTTGGAATATTTGTGGGGTACACTGATACACCTCACAACTATCGGGTGTATTTTTTAGACAGTCGAAAGACTGTTGTGCGACGGGATATAAAATTTCAGGAGGAGAAAGCCATGCGGTGTTCGCTTGAGAGGGAGCTACACTTGCATGCAGATGAGGAGCTGTTAGTTCCTAAGGAGGAGCTTCCGGATGTGGATCAGCCACAAGAGGAGGTTCAGGAGGTGGAAGAAACCACCCAGGCAGCGCCAACCATCAGAGGGCGCATGCGCACTACAGAAGCTGAGCGACTGGCTCGGGATGCAGAGAAGGTTGTGGGACCACCTACAGCACAGCGCAGACAGAGACAGTCACCGGATCGGTACACTGGATACATGGCTCTTATGAGTCAATGTGTTGTGACAGAGCCATCCTCTTTTGAGGAAGCTGTGGAGGAACCCGCATGGGTTGATACCATGATCGAAGAATATGATTCGATCATCAGGAACAGTGCATGGGAGATTGTCCCAAGACCGGTTGGGAAATCAGTGGTAGGTTCGCGATGGATCTACAAGGTGAAGCGGTGGTGTGGGAGTGTGAAGTACAGAGGCGAGAAATGTCGTGGCCTAAAGCTACTGCAGATCGAGGATTGACATGAGAGGACCTTTGCACATGCATGAGTGCTCTTCCATACGGACGATCCTTGCTCTCTCAGCGCAGATGGGGTGGCACATTCATCAGATGGATGTGAAGACTGCGTTCCTCAATGGAGTTATTGAGGAAGAGGTGTACATAGAGCAACCTAAAGGTTTTGAGATCTTCAGCAGTGAGTCGCATGTGTGCCGACTCAAGAGAGCACTGTACGGGCTGAAGCAAGCACCTCGTGCTTGGTACACTCGGATAGACAACTACTTCACCGGGCTTGGATTCTCCAAGAGTGAGGCGGATCCTAACCTGTACCAGATTGTGGTGGAGGGGAAGTTGTTGATCATCGTACTGTATGTAGATGATCTGATTTTGATGGGTGATGAGCGGTTGATACTTTCATGCAAGGAGGATCTTGCACGAGAGTTTGAGATGAAGGACCTGGGCATCCTTCATTATTTCCTGGGATTGGAGATTTGGCAGCGCAGTGGAGGATTGTTTGTTTCTCAGGGCAAGTATGCCCGGGAGATTCTGGAGAGGTTCAACATGCAAGGCTGCAAGCCTGTTGACACTCCCCTTCTTGGTGGTTGGAGGAAGGGAGATGCTACTTCGGAGGAGGTAGTGGATGCCACTGTCTATCGACAGTTGGTGGGGTCGTTGATGTATCTGGTCAATACTCGACCCGATATATGCTGTGCAGTTAACCAGCTTTCGCAAGCTATGGTTAAGCCTACCAAGCTCTTTTGGAAGGCGGGCAAGCATGTATTGCGCTATATCAGAGGCACATCGGGATATGGTCTATGGTACAGACAGGAGGATGGAGTGAAGCTTTCTGGCTTCACTGATGCAGATTGGGCGGGGAGTCCAACGGACCGGAAGAGCACTTCTGGAGGAGTTTTCAGCATTGGGTCGACAGCAGTTTCCTGGTACAGCAGGAAGCAGAGATCCGTGGCACTCAGTTCAGCAGAGGCCGAGTACATGGCAGCAAGTTTGGCTGCATGCGAGGCTATTTGGATGAGGAAGATCCTCGCAGGTTTGTTGAGGTTGCATTTGGAGCCTACAGTGATCTACTGTGATAACCAGAGTTGCATTAAACTCTCGGCTAATCCAGTATTTCATGATAGGTCCAAACACATCGACATCAGGTACCATCATATCAGAGATTGTGTTCAGCGGAGAATCATGATGCTTTCATATGTTCCCACGGAGGATCAGGATGCCGACATCCTGGCGAAGGCGCTCACCAGGAGCAAGTTCGAATTCCACAGAGGCAGGATAGGGATTGCAGATAATCCATATCTTGCTGAGAGGGAGTGTTGAGAATGCAGCAAGATGATGGAGCTTAGTGAAATGAAGTCGCCTTCACTAAGTGGGCCCGCAGGCAAATTCTGGCGCAAAGTCTATTTTTTAGACTATGTCTATTTTTAGACATACGGAGCATAATTTGGGAATTCTACTTGGAGATTCTTGGAGTATGCGACATGTCGGTAAAAATAGATGAGACCCTAATTTTTAGGACCCAGGCTATTTTTAGACTGATCTCCTAAAAATATGGAAGTCAAATATTATTTACCCTTAATAATGTTTTGACTATAAACAGCAGTTTACTCTCTTGGCGCACTTCAGTTTGAGTCATGGAGGTGACTCATGCAACTGACACAAGGAATCACGTGGTTCCTAGGGTTTGATGGCATCTTGCATGGTTGGCTTCAGTTAGACTTCAGTGGCAGGAGTTTTGGAGGAGTTAATGGGACAAGTAGTGGAGTTGTGTTCTGTTTGTTTTAGTTGAACTAGTTGGGATTAGTTAACTAACTAATCAACTAGATATGAGTGGAGTAAATTAAATAATATTTAATTTACTAAATATTAACTCAATAGTCAACTCAAGAACACTTCAGTTCACTACAGTGCATGATCAGTTCAGTGGAGACCAGTGGAAGAGGTAGATGAAAGGGTGAGTAAAGCTATCAGTTGGAGGATCAGTTTTGCATAGGATTTGCATTACACTTGGAGGAATTTTCCATGACAATTGCGCAGTCAAGCCAAGGGGATTCGAACCTTGGATCTCTTCATATACAGGCCATGATTGCGCAATAGAGGCAAGGCAATTGGCGGGGAGTTTTGAACCAGTGACTTGTTCAAAACTAAGCTAGATTGTGTGTGACTTTATGAAAAAGTACTGAGTACTTGTGAGGAGTATTGTACTTGTTTGGTTACATGATTTCTCCATTATAATATACACAATAGCTGCGGGGTTTTCAGCTATAGGCTTTTCCCCATACATACTGAGTTAATGTGTGATTGATTTGATGTGAGATTGCTTCTATTATTTCCGCATGTGACAATTAATTGTAGATGAGATTATGTGTTATGCATGCAATTCGAAATTGATGTGTAATCGGGTTAATCTCCATTGAATAAGTGATTTATTCAGCAAATTTCTACAGGATTGATAGTCTTTCCACTTGCAGGCATCCTCATGTCCTAATATGTCCAGATCTCCAAATTCTATGCTTTCTGGTTCTTCTTCCTCAATCGCAGTTGGTTACTTTGTGGCTTTATTTTTACCTTTACCCTCCTTTTAATGAGAGGAGGTTTTTCTTTGTTTTGTCTTGGAGTGATCTAGAGTAGGTTGTGCCTCTAGTTGCTATTGGTGACTCAGATTATCTTACATGGGTGTCTTGGAAGAGCTAGCAATGGCTTCCGTGTCGACGTTCAGATCCGCTAACGTTTCAAAGTTGTTTCTTGTTGTGGGTTTCTTGACTGTGGTCGTGTTCTGAGTTCTTCTATTGTGCCTTTTTTCTATTGGGGACCTTCGTGAAACCTTCAGAGTCTTTTGCTATTGGTTCTTTATTTATGGCTGCACTTGGATTGAGAGGGAAATCTCGGAATAGATGCCCGTGCATGTGGAATTTTCTATTTCTGAATGGTATGTGTTCATAATCAATTGTCTAAATCCATTCATAATCTTCATTCAAGAGACTTAGCTCATCTGGGAGTGATTTGGCTATGTGCATGTAGACACATATCCTCGCATAAGTTGTGTGCTTGTTGATTTATGTCTCATCAACAATTTTGATGAATTCGCCCAATGTATTACCTATTTATCTTTGGGTTTCAACATGCTAATAATATTAGGGTTGAGAGTAGAGCCGTACCTAGATCGAAGCCCAGCTAAAGTCCTCCTTCTCTGGGTTGAATCGCTCCACCTAGTTACGGAGATAAAGGCCTGCCCAGTTGAAGAAATATGGTCCTTTGTCTAAGATTTTGTTCTTATATTCAATAAATGAAAACATGATATTGAAAAATCCCTTTGATCCTAGTTGAATATCAATGTGACCTTTGGGTTTCCATTTGGCTGCAATCCAGCCCCGGAGGGCTTTTTCAGTAGGCTAAAACCCCATAAAATTGTTGATGAGGGCATGACCCCTAATGAATTGAATCCTACCATTGATCTCGTGTGTCGGTAGTTAGATTTGAAAACTCTTTCCAGATGTTGGGATATAAGTGGATTACTTGAGAGTAGCTTCAGAGGCTGTCTTCTCAGTTTGACCATTCTCTGCCGAAAGGGGACCAGAGGGGCTCATATGCTACTCTGCTATGTTAGAATCTGTAGCCGTGTCGGGGTCGGGTTGTTTAGATGTGGGGGGATCCGTCTTCCCCCTTTTGTCTCTTCCATGGGTCTTTCAATCCACCCCTTACTATGATGTCGATCAGTAGGATGCAGAGTAGAGTGGGCAGGGCCGCCACTGACCAGAGGCATCGAACCCTAGGTCATCGCTACCTCGAGTTGCAGAGCTCCAGGATTTCTTTTAGATTTACGCATTCTTATAATAGTCTATCAAAATTGTTTCGTTAAATTTTAGCTTTAATATTAACCTTTAATTATTAATGTGTCTAATATGTTTATCAATATCAATATTAATAACACCTTTAGTTTATAATATTATTGCTTTTGGATTTCTATTATTATAGCACTCTTGGGTATATTAATCCTTTTTGTTTATGAATATGAATATTAACCTTCAGAGTGACATTTAATAGTAAACATTAAATTTTATTTTTAATATTAAATTTTATTCACTTTATTAATTTTTATCAATATTAAATTTTATATATTTTAATATTTATTTTTAATTTTATCATTAACCTTTAATGTGGTTGTGTGTGTGATTGATAGAATAATTCAACATATATCAACCACATTTATTAATTTGGTTGTGCTAGTGTTTAAATATTTCAAAGTTTTTGTCATGCCAATTGTAGAGTCCTTGCATCTCCACGGAGTGAATTGGGAAAATCTCACTCTGATAGAGTGAATTGGAATAACGTCAGTTTGTTATGGGAGAGGTAGACAGAAAATTTTATGTCACGGTGCTATTTGAGGATACTATATTTTAAAATTTTAATTTTTAAAATTTATTGGTTTATGCTTCTATAATATGTTTAGTTAAAAATAAAAAAAAATATTCCCAAAGAATTTGTTTTCAATTAAAATATGATTAGATTTGTAGTCATAAAAATCTTATAATATATAGGATTTCCCTAGAATATTTAATTTATCTATATATTTAAAAATATGAATTAAATAATGAAAAATCACAATTTTACAAATAATTGTATTGCCAAATTTTAATGATGGTTGTTATTTTACGTTGAATAGTCATAAAAATTATACCTAAACAATGTGTATAATAATTTTACATATAATTAATCCATATACCCATGAGCACACTTCCATTTCAAACTAAAAAGAATAAGAAAAAGTGACCAAGTTATTACTTGAGAAATAAAATACACCATATAATTAACATCCAAATTCTCTACCATAATAAGCAACCTAGAAATGAGTCATAGTAGCCTTTGAATGAGTTAGGATTAGAGCTATTGTGATCACATCAAGAATAAATAAATCTTTTATAGTCATAATAATATCCTTTTGCCTTACAAGGTGTTTTTAAATTCTTAGAGTTATTGTGATCATATCCAGAATAAATAAATTTTTCATAGTCATAATAATCTTCTAATGTCTTACAACTTGGTCATGACTCGAAATTGACAAGATTGATATTCATATAAAACTTTCTTTCATATATCAACAATTTTAAAAAATTCTCACATTGACTATAAAAAACCAATCCTTCAACTACATTTTCCTTATCAACGAACCAACCATTATATGATGGAATCACTTGTCTTAAGCTTATAAAATATTGGTACAATACTCATGGACTCATAAGAAAAATGTAATTCTTACATTTACGTCATACGTCATACATTTTAATGAAATTTTTTAATGCATTACCAAACATATTTCATCCCATGAGTTTATTATTCATTCATTTAATTTCTATTCAACATGACAGCTCAATTTATGCACATACTGAGACTTTACTAAATATTTATGTGCTAAAACATTTATGCTTTAACCATACCCCTTCTCATGGATCCACATAATACATGCATTAAATTGAATAAAAAATGATATCAAATTCAACTAAAAAGAATTGTTACCAAATTCCTTTACATTTTTAGCTTCACTTATTGTTTTATCTACTTGGATAGTACCATCAACATGCACTCCTGGCTGAAATATTTTCTAGTATACCAATAAGCTCCATCTATGGTTTTCTTGACTTGCATCTACTATAATTTTCTTCATCATTCATAATTGTTACCCCTTCATATAATTTCAATAAATTTCAATCTCGTGTGACTACCTTAGCATATTTGATGTTGCACTACTCAACAACCCTTGAAAAAATCTCAATCTCACATGTTAGTCACAACTTGATCTATATGAGATCTTAATTAAAATGTGTTTGAGGGTTTGTAAATTACAAGTGTTAAAAACTTAGTTTTTGAGGGCTTTTATGTTAAAATTTTACACACATAAAGCATGAATTAAACTGTGAAATAATAGAAATAGCAGACAAATACACCATAAAAATAACCACACAACAACAATTGGTGAAGGAGTTCACCCATCCTAGGCTAGGTCTCCTTGGTCGAGCTTACAATGGTTTTTCCTTCTTTCATTGTGATCAAAATGGTGATTACACACATTTAAAGTGCTCAAATGGCTTCAAAACTTGTTCCAACAGCTCCAAAATGCTCAAAAAATCCTATCTAGCCTCTTCTTTATCCTAATTTCATCAAAAACTAAAGACGTTATGAGCCTCCCTAAGTTTCCTGCTAACCGCACCACAATTTCCCTAAAATATGGATTGGTCCTAAAATTTTGCCCCATTTTGGGGTAACGAAGCGACAATTTTCTAGAATTCCAATCAAAATTTTTGGACTGATTTCCCCAATAACACCATAAATCTGAAATTCACACCAAATTGTATATGCTAAAAAAAAATAAAAATAAAAATTTCAACGGTCTTTTCTAACCGTCGGTGATTAGTTGATATGGTGTCACATGCATCGTTTAGTGACGATTTGGGTGGGAGGCTATCTTGGTACCCCCAGTCTCGAGAAAAAAACATATGGTGACATAATAGAGGGGGTCGGGGCTAAGCCATGGCTCCTTCTCCCAAACCTCCACCACAAATACATTCAAATATGGTTTTAATACAATGGTTAATATGTGGTAGCGGTAGCCCAATGGTGTGGTGGTGCATTGTTTAGAGAGAGGTCACCATGTTGAATCCTGCAGAGGCTAACTCAGATTGCCAACAAATTTTTGGTCTCCCCCATGCTGCCACGTGGCAACCTCTAGTTGGGACATGTGGCAGCATGTGGTTGGCCATCTTACAACCAACCAAAATTCACCCACACAGAACCAATAGGTTTCAAAGAAGTGGTGAGGCCATATTGGCTTAAAAAAATTTAACATTCAACTAACTAGAAGTTGACACGTGGGAGCCTACCACTGGCCCAAAATTTTCCCCTATCAGCGGTCATTTTTGAAACATTTCCCTATTTGGGAAAGTAGAAATAATGAATTTCTGAAAAAATATGGGGTCAGTTTTCCGCGAAATGAGTTGCAGCGGATTTAGAATGACGAGATCAATGCGGTCATTTAGGTTCCACACCATTCCGACAAATTTCATTTTTGAGCATAATTTTGTGTACCTTATCACACCTCCCCACTAGAAGATTTTGGACCCAAAAATATATTTCATTACTGAACATGTGGATGAGGGTACAACCCCCTCACCCTTCTAGTCTCATTCCACTAGAAATTGCTTGAATTCTATAGTTTGTGGTTTTCATAAAAGCTGATACTTTTCCTTGATTCTCGAGACCTTGTCTTGCTGTTGTAGATACCATGTTGCTGCAATTTCTGAGAATTTGTAGAACAAAACACTATCCTTGACGAAATAAACATGTTCCTTCCTTGGTCATCAATCAAATAGAACTTAAACAACTTGAAATTATTCTCACCTTGAACTCTGTCGACATGATGATGTTTAGCTCATCTTTCCTTGTGCTTGCCTTGACTCTTGACCAAATGTGATCGACATCACCATGTGTTAGGTCCCTATATTACTAGTGTGATCTCTTATTGTTATTAGTGTAGCCCCCTTATTGTTATTGTTGTACCCCTGTAACCCCAATATTGTTATTATGATGCCCTTACATTATTATTGTTAGGTCAGCTAGGATTATATTATGACCCCATGGAATCCTATATATAGAAGGAGGTTTTGACATTTGTATCATCCGAGAATTGTTTATTTATGTAATTTAAAGGAGGTTTCCCAGTCAAAGTGGCTTATTTCTAAGGTGTCGATCTCTCTTTTCTTCTATTTTGAGAGCTGGTTTCATAACATTTGGTATCAGAGCTTTCGATTCGAGGTTTGCGTTGCTCCAAAAAGGTCATCGTGGAATTTTCGATATAATAATTTTTTTACGAAGAGTCAAAAACTAAAATATTTAGCACGTGAAACTGAAATCACGAGTAACTTCGTGTAAAAAATTTAGATCGTTTTTCACAATTGTGGCACATATATGACCTGTGGACGTTGGGGTTTTTTCAGGCTCTTCAATTTCATCTAAAAATGGTCATCATGGCATTTTCACAATATATTTTTTTCTACGAAGGTGCAAAAGTTGAAATGTTTATCATGTGAAGTCAAAATCCTCAGGAACTTCGTGTAAAGAGTATAGATCTTGGTTCACAATATTTTCGGAGATATGATCTCTGGAAGTTAGGGTTTTTGCAGGCTCCCAAATTTCATCTAAAAGAGGTGACTGGAAAAAATGTCATAAATCTCTGTCTGAGCATCAGATTGGAATTCTATAAAAAGTGGCCACAATTACACGGACTGTAGTTTCCTGTGTATCAATTTCAGAGCTGAAGGAGAAAACAGTGACATGTGGCACGCCATACAAGTTTGGTCTACTGAACCAGTCCATAATTAGGTCATTGTGGGAGATTGGGCATAACTTTGCCTTGAAGAATCCAAACCAGGTCAGATCTATGAAATTCAAAAGAATATTCAATGGGATACTACAGGACTGAATTTCAAATATTTAAGATCCTAAATTAGATATATAATTCAATTTCAATATAGAGCTCCTCAAAAGCAAGAAAAACGTGTGTATTTTGTTTTCCGAATTGCATAAGTCTTGTTTGGAGAATCGGTTTGAATTGATTCCAAGGGCATATGGTAGAATAGATATCAGTATTGGGTTATAAAATGCCCCCTAAAAAGAATTAAACACCCATTAAGCCTTCATAAGGCTCTACTATGACTCACGAAGATAAAAAAATGCAACATGACATATCAAAATTACAAGAGCAAGTGCACCAAATTATGCTCTCGCAAAGAGCAACAAAAAATGAAATGGAATTTTTGAAGAAAGGCGTGGAAGCTGAGATGGATTTTTTGAATAAAGGCATGGAAGCTAAGATGGATGGTTTGAAGAATGGCATGGATGGCATGGAAGCTAGCATGGAAGACATGGAAGCTAAGACCGCTGAAAAAATGAAAAGCATGAAGAATGATCTAAAAGAAGACATGGAAGGTTTGACAAAGTTGGTACAAGAAATGTTTCCTAATGTCAAAAAGATAGTAGAGGAAACTCATGATGAGAAAAAAATAAATTTTAATCATGATTTCATGAACTCTAATGTTGGATGGAAGACGCACCATATTCCAAAGATTGATATGAGGAAGTTTGATGGCAAGGATCCCGTAACATGGATACTAGAGATGGAGCAATATTTTGATCTCAATAATGTGCAAAACACACAAAATGTATGCATTGCAACTTTATATTTAGAACAAAATACATTTGTATGGTATCGATGGCTTTTCTCCTGTAAAATTTTTTTCACTTACTCAGTTTGGAGGAAATGATAGCACATTATGAGGATACAAAGTGAAACACCTTTTTTAGCCAATTGATAAATCTGAAACAAAAGGGTTTAGTGGTGGAGCACATTGAGGACTTCCAAAAATTGAATATAAGGGTAACTGATATTCTAGAGGAACATAATATTGATGTCTTCATAGGGACTTTAAAGGATAACATCCAACATGATGTTCACATTTGGGAACCTAATTCATTGGAGAAGGCATTCAGGTTGGCAAGAAAAATTGAATGTAAAATTATGGCGACAGGGAAGCCTACCACTCACATCTATAAAGATGGAAGTGTTTCTACTCCTAGACTTCCACAACCTACAAGGTTGACACCACAACAATTGGAATAAAAAATTTCAAAAGGGATTTTCTATAGTTGTGATAGAAAATACACGAAAGGTCATAAGTGTGATGAGAAGAAATTATTTTACATATATTGTGAAGAGGAGGAAGAAAATGAACAAGAAACTTAAAAAGAAGAGGATATACACTAGGAACCAACCCTAGAAGAAGAATAAATGATTTTGGCCATATCATGTAATTCATTTGTAGGAATCACCACTCCTCAAAATCTTAAGATAGAAGGACATATAAAAAAAAAAAAGGTAATAGTGTTGATTGATTCGGGTAGTACCCATAATTTTATTCATTATAAGGTAGCCAAGGAATTGAATTGTTTCCTATACCCAACACCAGAATGTTAAGTGATGGTTGCAAATGGAGGAACTATAAATTTCTATGGAAAATTCCATCATATCAAGATAACCATGGTGGAATATTTATTGAATAGTCTAATGTTGTCCATTCCAATGGGAGGTGTTGATGTTGTACTAGGAGTACAATGGTTACAATCTTTGGGGACGATAGCTTTTAATTTTTAAGAACTTTTCTTGAATTTTTTTTGGAAGGAAAGGAAGTCAAATTATGGGGTATCACAGGGAAGCTAGGAAAGATAATAATCTCTAATGTCATGACAAATATTCTGAAGAAATAACAATGAGGAAAAATTTCACAATTATGCTCACTAGAAGTTCCAACATAAAAATCATCTATTTATCAAGATCTCCAAAAAGTTTTGGAAAATCATTCCAAGGTGTTTGAAACTCCCAAAGGAATCCCACCTATTCGTGATCATGATCATTCTATTCATTTGATTCCAAGAAGTGTTCCTCCAAACATAAGGGCTTATAGATATCCATATGTCTAAAAGAGTGAAATTGAACGTATGATTGCAGAAATGTTAGAGGCTGGTATAATTCAACCTAGTCAAAGTTCTTTCTATGCTCCAATAGTATTGCTACAAAAGAAGGATGGATCATGGTGCATGTGTCTGGATTATAGGGAGCTCAATAAGCTCAATATTACAGATAAATTTCCCATTCATGTGCTTGATGAATTATTGGATGAATTACATGGAGCAATTTATTTTACCAAGTTGGATCTTTGTTCAGGGTATCATAATATTAGAATGAAGACTGAAGATATTCTGAAAATATCATTTCAAACTCATGAGGGTCATTATGAATTTTTGGTCATGCCTTTTGGCCTTACCAATGAACCTTCTACATTTCAAGGGTTGATGAATTCCATTTTCAAATGCTTCCTTAGAAAATTTGTGCTAGTATTTGTTGATGATATACTAATCTACAATAGGTCTTGGAAGGATCATGTTCAACATGTTGATAGGGTGCTCAAACTATTGGAGTAGAAACAATTATATGCAAAAACATCCAAATGTTTCTTTGGAGTACAAGAGGTGGAATATTTGGGTCATATTGTATCTCATGAGGGTGTTAAGGTAGACCCTAACAAAATTAAATCCGTTAAGGAATGGAAAGTCCCCACAACCATAAAGCAGTTGAGAGGATTTCTCGGGTTAACAGGGTATTATCACAATTTTTTTAATAATTATGGGAGAATAGAAACACCTCTAACAAAATTATTGAAGAAAGATGCATTTTCATGGACTCCTAAAGCAACTAAGGCCTTTGAACATCTTAAAGAGGAAATGTGCCTAGAACCGGTCTTAGCTACGCCAGACTTCACAAAAACATTTATTGTGGAATGTGATGCCTCAAGAAATGGAATTGATGTTGTTTAATGCAAGAAGGAAGACCCATTTATTTTGAAATTCATCCAATCAAAGGAAAGTATTTACAGAAAGATATTTATGAGAAGGACATGTTAGCAATACCACATGCACTAAAGAAATGGCGACCTTACCTAATGGGAAGACACTTCAAGGTAAAAACTGATCACGATAGTCTTAAAAACCTTTTGGAACAAAGAATATCTTCAGAAAAGCAGCAAAAATGGGTCACAAAGATGTTGGGTTATGACTTTGAAATCATCTACAAAAATGGGAAGCTAAGTGTTGTTGAAGATGCACTCTCAAAAAAGAATGAAGAGGTGGAAGCAATGGTTTGTGACATTTCTATTATCCATCCAGATTGGATAATAGAAGAAAGGGATGAATGGTAGAATGATGAATAAGTGTGGACACTCATTCAAAAGTTGCAACAATATCCTAGTACATCTGATACATTTTGTTGGAAACATGATTCCTTATGGTACAAAGATTGCTTATATCTTTGTAAGAACTCCCAACTAAAACAAAAAATTCTTTTGGAATTGCACACTTCTCCTTTAGGAGGACACTCATGATTTTTAAAAACTTACCACAGGGTGAAGAAATAATTTTTTGGGGATGGCCTTAAATCTGATATTCAAAATTTTGTAGCTGAATGTTTGGTTTGCCAGCAAAATAAAGTTGATACAATTAAGACCCCGGGTCTTCTACAAACTTTACCGATACCAAGTCAACGTTGGGAGTAGATTTCAATGGATTTTATCACAAGATTACCTAAGTTTGAAGGAAAGAGTGTCATTATAGTGGTAGTTCATAGAATTACCAAGTATACACACTTTTGTGCATTATCTCATCCATTTAGGGAAAGTACATTTGCTACTGTATTTATGGAAACAATTAAAAATCTACATGGATACCCAAATATTATTGTAAGCAACAAAGATCCCATTTTTATTGAAAATTTTTGGAGGGAATTATTTTCTTGTTTGGGTGCTCAGCTAGCTTATAGCTCATCTTATCATCCTCAATCCGATGGTCAAACTGAGATAGTGAATAAATGTTTGGAAGGATATCTTTGTTGTTTCGTATCTGATAAACAAACACAATGGGTCAAGTGGTTACCTCTCGTTGATTGGTGGTATAACACTGCCTTCCATAGTGCAGCAAAAATGACCCCATTTATTGCAGTTTATGGATATCATCCATGTCCATCACATCAACTTTAAGAGAAAATTATAAGTTACAAGCAATGGAAGATCACATCGAGCATAAACAAGAAGTTCTCTAACTCTGAAAGGATAACCTAAATTTGGCACAAAATCGAATGAAACAACTAGAAAATCAACATCGCAGCGAGATAAGTTTTGATGTAGGAGACTGGGTATTTTTACGGCTACAACCATACAAAAAATTTCCCCCAAGAAAGCTAAGAAGGGTAATAAATTATTGCCAAAGTATTATGGTCCTTATAAGGTGTTGCAAAATATTGGTACTATGGCATACAAATCAGAGCTTCCTTTTTCTTCGCGAGTACATCTAGTTTTCCAGGTTTCATGCATAAATAAGGTTATAGGTGAAAAACTTCCAGTTCAAATAATATTTCTAGAACTTGACAAGGAAGGAAAGATCATATTGGAAACTGAAGCAGTCACAGAAACAAGAACTCGATATCTACGAAATCGATCAATTTTAGAGTAGCTCATCAAGTGGAAGAACTTACCCATTGAAGATTCTACATGGGACGATGAGAATTTTATACAAAAGCACCCAAAGCTACTCAAGTGTTGAGGAAAACACTTTTTTGAAGGAGAGGGGCATGTTAGGTCCCTATATTACTAGTGTAGTCCCTTATTGTTGTTAGTGTAGCACCCTTATTGTTATTGTTGCACCCCTGTAACCCCAATATTGTTATTATTGTGCCCTTACATTATTATTATTAGGTCAACTAGGATTATATTGTGACCCCATTGACTCCTATATATAGAGGGAGTTTTTTTCATTTCTATCATCCAAGAATTTTTCATTTATGTAATGCAAAGGAGGTTTTCCACTCGAAGTGGCTTATTTCTAAGGCATTGATCTCTCTTTTCTTCTATTTTTGGAGCTAGTTTCATAACACCATCCAACATCATATTTCAAATATAATGCATTGTGAAACCCACAAGAAGAACTTGTGAGCCCAATGCCATCGTTTTCAAATTGCTTGGATTCTTTCTCTTTTATGTTTACTCTCTCTTGCACCAACATCTTGTTCACATCACTGCTCAACAATGATGCATGATTTTGCAAATTTACCACATCTTGTTGACTTATTTTGAAAGGAAACATGTTAGACTCCTGAAAAAAATCATTAGCAACCTCAATGAAATCAGAGTTTTCATTTGATGCATCACCTTGAAAGGACTCATTCAGAACATCTTCGTGCTTTAACATTAACGAAGAAAAGTTTTGACTAGCATTCACAATTCACTTCATTTGTCGAGCATGCATAAGATACAATCTTGTCTTCCTACTATGCACTCTAACAATATACTAAATTCCATTATTAAAAAAGTGATACTTAATCTCATGGTGATGAAATATTTCTATCCTATCATAAATATATGGGCTACACAAAACAATACCATAAATATCAAGACGAACAACATCAAGTTCAACTTCATCAAGAAAGTTTTGAGTGATTACAAATCTAAGTATGCACTTCCTTGTCCCCTGCAAATTTCCATTCTTACATATCCAACCTAACAGATAAGGTCTTGGATGAAGAATGGTTTCTAAATTTAACTTCTTGACTAAGTTTTTAGATATAAGGTTTGCTTGTGAACCACTATCAAATATGGTGTCAATCTTAGTACGATTTGAAATAAATCTAACATGGAAAAGTTCAATTCTTGTTTCATCAACTTGAGTACTACTGAGACAACTTGAATAACCAGTACTTGCAATGTCCTTACCTTTCAAACCCATTGTGATGACCTTTGTTTCATCTCTAGAATCAGAATCTAAATCATGTGTTATTGTAGCAACAATCTTCTCCTTCTCCTTGTTTTTAAGCTTGTTGGGTCTCATCTCTGGACGAAGTTTCCATCAATGATATTCATCATGCCCATATTTCGAACAATGTTTGCATGTGATTTTTTCCTTATCTATATTGATGGATGCATTCTTCTTACCTTTAACCTTGAATTTACCATTTAATTTCTCTTCATACTCAAATGTATCCTCATTTTTCTCCTCTGAAACATGTTTCCCTCTTGCCTCTAAATGTGTGGCATGTACACATACTTCATATAAATTTGAAGGATTAAGCATGAGAATAGTATGTCCTAGGTAACTATGCAAACATCCAATGTACTTTAACAAATTTTCTTGTGATGTCAAATATAAACCAAAATTAGCTCTCTTCTCCTAAATTATTTAGTATAGCTTTGCACCCTTTGACCCTTTATTTTTCTAAAATTATTCCAATCCATAATAGAATTTTTCATATAAGATAATGGATAAAATTTTATTCTATGTGTAGAAATACAATTTATCCAAGAGGTGGAGACATTACTATGTTTTTTCATATCATATTGTGTCTTGGCTTTCCAACAAATCAAAGTAGAACTTTCCAACCTCAATGAAGCCAGCTGAATCTTTATGTCATCATCATTGACGTTTTGGATCCCGCAATAAACTTCAAGTTGATGAACCCAGCTATCAATTATTTTAGCATTCACTTTACCATTATACATAGGCAGTTCAAATTTTATATCAAGTTTTAATAAGGGAGTTTTACTATACACCCTTGGTGTATGTGGAGGTGTTTGGGTAACAGTGGTTGTGGAAGAGGAAGAATATGAGGGTGAGGATATAGGTGAAGATGATGGTGGAGAAGAAGGTGGTTTTTCACCATTCCAATTATCTTTTGAAGGTTTGTCTCCATCTCCTTCTTCTCCTTTTGAAGCCTTTCCTCCCTTTGGAGAATTGGAGCTCTCACCTTGCATCGTTTTGCTTCTCTCCTCATAGAGAACTTTAAAATTTCTTGTAATATCAAAGAATGGTTCCTGAAGGCTTTTTCATCCTCTAACATATTTTGAGGCTCTCCTTCATGTGACATACTTTTTCAAGCTTCAACTGCAATTTTAGGAAGAATTTTTGGTGGATATTGTGGCAAACTTTCTCTCCTTTTCCTTGACCTAACCTGAGGACTTGCAACCATAAGCTTTTCTTCTACTCTCTTGAGCTTCAACCTTGCAAGCATGATATACACTTTCAAAAAAATTAAATCCTCAAAATAGAAAATGAACCAAAGATATGATACCAAAATTGATTTGTATGAGATCTTAATTAAAATGTGCTTGAGGGTTTGCAAATTGCAAGTGTTAAAAACTAAGTTTTTGAGGGCTTTTATGTTAAAATTTCACACACATAAAGCATGAATTAAAATATGAAATAACAGAAGAAACATACAAATAAACCATAAAAATAACCACACAATTGATGAAGGAGTTCACCCCTCATGGGATACGTCTCCATGGTCCAGCTTCCAATGGCTTGGCGTTATTTCATTATGCTCAAAATTGTGATTACATACCTTTATAATGCTCAAATGGCTTCCAAACCTGTTCCATCAGCTCCAAAATTCTCATAAATACATGTCTAGCCTTTTTCTTATCCGAATTTGGTCAAAAAATGAAGAATTTATCAGCCTCCCTAATTTTCGTGCTATCCCCACCACAATTTCCTTAAAATATGGATCGGTCCTACAATTTCGCCCCATTTTCGGTTAACAGAGTGAAAATTTTCCGAAATTCTAGGCGAAATTATCAGACTGTTAATTTTTCCACTAATGCCATAAATCCAAAATTCAAACCATATTGTATATGTTCAAAATAAATAAATAAAATTAAAATTAAAAATTCACTAGACTTTGCTAACCGTCGGTGGCTAGTTGATACGATGTCACATGGGCCGTTTGGTGATGGTTTGGGTGGGTGGCTGGCTCTGTGCCCCTGGCCTCAGGCAAAGGTCATATGGAGACATAATAGTGGCGGTCGAGGCTAAGCCATAGTCCCTTCCCCCAAACCTTTGCCACAAATAAATTCAAATATGGTTTTAAGACTATGGTTAATAAGTGGTAGTGGTGGCCCAACGGTATGGTGGTGCATTAGTTGGAGATAGTTCACCATGCCCAATCCTGCAAAGGCTAATTTGTATTGCCAACATTTTTTTGGTGGCCCCCGTGCTACCATGTGGAGGCCAATGGTTGGGCCACGTGGAAACATGTGGTTTTCCATCTTACAACCAATCAAAATTTTCCCACACATAACCAATAGGATTAGGAAAAGTGGCAAGGCCAGATTGGCCTTACAAAAATAGCTTTCAACCAACCAGAAGAGGCCATGTGGTAGCCTACCACTGGCCCAATTTTTTGTCCTGAAAACTGCCATTTTTGAAAATTTTCATTTTTGGGAAAGCAGACAGAACATGTTTCTAGGAGCATACGGTGTTGGTTTTCCATGGAATGAGATGCACCAGATTCTGAACAACGAGATCTATGCAGTCGTTCAGGTTCCACAAAATTATGACAACTTTCATTTTTGTGCATAATTTTGAGCACCTGATCACAACTCTATCATTTAATTTATGCTTACATACAAATTTCAATAGATATTCAAAAAGGGTAATTACACTATCTATCCAATTCATGCATTCAAATAATTCCTTCAATCATGCACCCAAACATGGAAATATTTTCATGCATGTTCCATACTTGTACATATTCCATGCTATTCATACACACATCAATTATTTTTCAATTAATGTGTGCATGAGATATAAAATCTCAATTAAGTAACCAATTCAATCTTATTAAATGTTTAGTTCAGTATGTCATTTATATATTTAGACTTTTGCAGCAAACCAAACATTCTGATGATTATGGTGTTTTGCAATTTATTTTACAAATTGATTTTACTTATTCAAAATATCCCATCTCCATTTATTATTTCAAGGGAAATTAACAAACTATCATATGCACAAAATTTAATTAGACTCTTTCCTAAGGTCTATAGCAACCTTAAAATAAAAAAATATTTCTAAATAGTTCAAGGGGAACCATCCCACTTACATTCCTATGCATGTAGATTACCTTACCTATGCATCATAAGTGATTAAATATTATAATCATATCATGGAAATTTCATTGAGTTATTAATTATATTAGATTGATTTTATGCATGCTCCCTGATTTATCTTCACCTCACCACCAAAGGTGGATGACATAGCCTTCTTAATTTCTCCAAGTACTAACTCCCTGAAAGCTCTATTATCACTTCTAGGGATACTTTTTGTTTATTTCCCACTATTGTAGCAACATCTAAAACACTTATGTATGATTTATTCATTGAGGGGTGAAAATGTGAAGTTGGGAAACACTTTTTGCCCTTTTTTGACGTTGAAAATTGTAATTTTCTATGTTTTTCAACTTCAACTCCACTAAACTCATATTTTTATCGCAAATTATGCTTTGACATAAAAACAAGAATTGTAAAGAATTGTCTTACCTCCATACCGATATTTAAAAAAAAAAAAATATTGACATATAGAGGGGTAAATTTGTTGTTTACTAACTGCATATACTTGAAATTTTCAGGCAAACATAAATAGTCACTTTATTATCCTTTACTTTTTTTAGGGAAGGTTATTCATTTTTTTGAAAAAAACCATAGCATCATAATCTGCATATATTGCACTAGTGCACAGACTATTTTTTGGTAATTTTCGGATCAAATCACTATTTTTTATTATTTTTTGAAATGGACGAAGACAAAAAAACAGTGATGTTTCAGTACATTTTATTATCATTTGATTTTCTTTTCAATGTGATCGTCAATAAGAAAAATGAGAGTACCCTTTTGAAGTAGACAGGGAGAGGAAGTGCACTATGATTTTTTAAAATTTTTTGGTGTCCTCGTTTGAAAGTTATTGAATTTTCATTGAGTGCAATTTTTCGAACAATGAAATTCCATAGTGACATAGTTTAGTAAAAAATTAATAAAAAATTGAATTTTTTAATGAAACTCCATAAATCTCACATCATCAAAAACTAGATTTAGAGACGAATCTAATGGTACTTGGTTCGACATATAACATTTTGTTTTTGCAGGTGTTCTGTCCCTCCAAAGTTGCAGGTTTCTCAAAACTGCAGAGTTTTCTGAGTTTTTTGTTGACCAGAAACTCTCGGCCGAGAAAAACTCTCGGCCGAGAAATTTTTAAAACTCTCGGCCGAGAGTTTTAAACCAATTTATGCGCGGGAAAACTCCCAGGCAAAAGTTTTAAAAACTCTCGGCCGAGAGTTTGCGGCCGAGAAATTTTTCACACAACTCTCGGCCGAGAGTTTTGAAAACTCTCAGCCGAGAAATTTTGTTGACTTTTTTTCTCGGCCGAGAAATTAAAAAACTCTCTCGAATTCTATCTCATGCCAAAAAGTGTTTCCCAACTTCGCGTTTTCGCCCTGAGGTAGTCTCTTGGACATCCGAGATATACATGCCCTCATGTTTCTTGCAAGAGGAGTAAAAAAGTAGGTGTTCCTTTTTGCAGCCCCATAATTTTAAGGTCTTTCTCTTTGATTTACTAGTTTTTTTATTGATATTTTCTCACCCATGTGTCAAGAGTTTAAATGGTTTATCCTTCATTTGTTTCTAGTGAGGGAATTAACAAAGAAGGTTTTTTCCTCCACAACCCCAACATTTCAATTCCCTTTTGTTCTTCCAAACCTTCTAGGGCTTTTCCTTAATCTCTAACTAATTATAGCAATGTTTTTAATTTTGAATTATGTCATCAAGGGTATTGGGTTCCTCTTGCATTATCTTATCCTAAAATGGTATAGGTAACCCATTGAGAGGATGTTGTATTTTCATCTCCTCATCTCTGATAAATGCCACATATTTCAAGACTACTATTAATTTATTAGCATAGTTGTTCAAGGTGAGGTGTCTTATTCTTATTTCATCAAATTCCCTAGTATTTTCATCATGATACCCATCTATATCTCCAATGGTTAGTCTATTTTTCAACAACCATTTCATGTATGACAAGTTTTGTAGTAGTATTGTATTTAGTTTTGTGACTCTGATCTTCTTGTTCTGTAATGATATTTTCATTATATTCTTTACAACTCCAAATGTATTCCTTATCTTTCTTTTCACTATTAGAAACTCTTTTTATCTGAGGAAATATAAAAATGCCACTAGTACCATTGAAATAATAACAATTAAAAATGTATATTAACTTTAATTCATTTGTTGATAGGCCTATATGAGCTTGCATGTTTATATTACTACATCAAACTCATGTTAGTCTTCAAGTGATATCAATGTATTCATATATAAAACAAATTAATTTCACATAAGTACACATGCATGCATAAATATTAATTTAAAATTTAAATTCTTTCCTCTACTTGATCCCATATAGGTTCAATGTTGAACCTTAGCTTTGATACAACTTAGAACATAGTATAAAATCTCTCATTTCAATTGTTCTTGAGCCCACCAGGTCTATTGTTGAACCATGCTCAGGTACCACTTTTTAACATAGTATGAGAGCTCTCATTTGCTCTATTCTTAAGCTCATGTAGGTCTGTTGTTGAACCATACTCTAATACCACTATGTAACATACTCAGTGACTTAATGCTTGATTAAGGACACAAGGTATCAATTATTTTTCTTCTTCAAAAGCTTAAAAATCATGTCTGATACCATTTTGTAACACATCCAACCCCCTAATCATTCATTAGGGCTATAGGGAATCACATTTTCTCTAAGAATTTTATCAAATAGTTCCAACACATTGTCTAATCATAAATGGGTGAATGCATGAAGATGTGTTACACTTTTAGGAAAAAATGTGGTGATGAAATTTCATATTTTTACTCTTTTATTGAATTGAAGCCCTCAAAATTCATATAAGCATTGTGAATTTTGTTTCAGAGTAATAAGACATTTTTTTGAGAATTATGTTTTTGTCCTAATGATATTTTTTGAAAAAATAATAGTGTCATATAATATGTCAATTTTCCATTAAATGAAATGCTTTTCCTTGTAAATTTTTACACATATTACTATGGTATGTGTTTGCCTATGTATCATAACTGAGTGAAAATTGCAGAAGGGGAGATAAAAATCTGTTTTGTAGGTCTCAACAACTTGATCGAGCACTTAAGATAAAATTTCAAATGATTCGATCGAGGGTTTAATAAATCGTTTATCGAACCCTTAACATGGTTAAATAGAGACATGATCTAGCGTTAAGCCTCAATCTAGACTATAAATAGATCTAGCTTTAAGGCTCAATCTGAATTTAAGGTTTGATTGACCCACTTTTTTGAATTCCATGCTTAGGTTTTATTGGTGGGAAATTTAAAAAACATGGCTCGATCGAGTCTATTGCTAGATCAAGCTCCTAGATAACATTGAGTTACAAAAAATCTTAATTGATGGTTTGTTTTAACACTTCATCCATCTACCTTTAAGCCCTCAAACAACTAGATCAAGGCTCAAAGATTGCTTGTCGATCGAGTGCTCAAAATGGATCGATCGAGATGTTTTTTTTCACCCAAAATGCACCCATTCTTGTGAAAAAGTGTTGCCTAGCTTCAAGGTGAAAGCATAAAGATGGGTTAAAATTTTGGGCGAAATGTGGCGATGAAATTTCAAGTTTTTTCTATTTTATCGAATTGAAGCCCTCAAAATTCATATAATCATTGTAAATTTTGATTCAGAGTAAAAAAAGATAAATTGTGGATAATTATGATGTTTTCCTAATGATATTTTTTGCAAAAATATTTAGTGTCGTATAATATGTCAATTTTCCGTTAAATGAAATTCTTGTCCTTGAAAAATTTCACACATATTAAGAGGTATGCATGTGTTCACGTAGCATAACTTAGTCTAAAACATGTAATATATATATATATATATATATATGGAGAAATAATGTGTATGTTTGCGGGGTGATATAAATAGATGAATAGGAGAGATAGAGGGAGATATATGTATAAATGGAAGGGGGAGAGGGGGAAGAAGAGATGGATAGAGGGAGGGAGGGAGATATAGATAGATATGAAGAGAGAGGGAGTGTGCATTTTTGGGGGGTGATATAGAGAGAGAAATAGGGAGAGATGGAGAGAGATATCAATATAGATGGAGGGTGGAGGTAAAGCGAAAAAAATATTATCAGTAGATGGATTGATTTTGGGGTACATATGTTGATTTCTAATCCTATTTTATTTCTTGAAAATTAGATGGATTTATTTTTTTGTAGATTTTGATTTCTAATTCTATTTCATTGCTTGCATTAAATGCATTCATTTCATTAAATATGTTAATTTATAATCTTGTTTGATTGATATTGCATTCGATGCAATGAATTCAATGTAGATGATGATTCCTAATCCTATTTGATTTCTAGCACTAGGTGCATTAATTTCAATGTAGATGTTGATTTATAATCCTATTTGATTTCTTGCAGCATTAGATGCATTGATTTCAGTGTAGATGTTGATTTCTAATCCTATTTTATTTTTGCATTAGTTGTATTGATTTTAGTGTAGATGTTTATTTGTCATCCTATTTGATTTCTTGCATTAGATGCATTGATTTCAGCAAAGATGTTGATTTATGATAAATTATGTAACTAATTTCAATGTACATTAACTTCAAGGTAAGTAGTTTAACATTGTGCATTGATTTCAGTTTAAGCACACAAATTATTGGCAACGTGCATTATGACTAATCTTTTATAGATAACCTCAACAAAAATAAGCATTATGTGCAAATGGCACGTGTAGACCGCGGGAGCAGTATATATATATATATATATATATATATATATATATATATATATAAAGGGCTCAATCAAGCCCTAAAGCTCTACTGAGAACTATGGATCTATCGAGCATTATAACTTGATCAAGGGTTAACTTTTAACCCTCGATCGATATTTTTTTTTAGTGCCCAAGGAGCTTGATTGAGCCATTTTTTTTCCACCCAAATGCACCCTCTTTCACCAAAAAGTGTAACCCATCTCCATGATTTCTCCCTTCATGCATAGACCCAATCACAAAACCATATTTTGTTGGGGAATTTCCTCAAATAGTTTGTGTGCACTGTTTATTTCTCTAAAACCTAAATATTCTATAGAGAATATCTTAAAACTTATAGAGGACCATAATCTAAAATTTCTATCAAATTTATCTTGACATACTTTCTCTATCTCCTCCCAGTTTCATAGTCTAGAACCTCTTAGAAAGAAATTTATGGCAAGAATGCGAAGATGATCTATTTTTAGGCTTCATTTTAGGAACACTTGGGACTAGGGATAATTTTAAGGATGGAAAATTATCTTGAAGTTTAAAAAATTGGCGAATCTCACTAGTCCCTAATATGCAAAATATAAAATGTTTATTGATGTATTTGTAAAATTATTCAAATTTATAATGATATTATATATATTTTCTATATAATTTGGGTGATTTTTAATATAAAATAATTTTATATTGTAAAATTTGGGCGAATCATTTTTATAAAAAAATGGAAATTCGCGAATCTTTTTTTTTGAAAAACCATCGAAAATTAGCCCACCTGCGAATATTAGCCCCTAAAATTTTCCATGCTTGGGACCCAAAATTACTCAAAGCATATATCCAAAAATATAGTGAACTAATATATGAAATATCTACTAGAATTTCCTCTGAACTTACCCTTATGTATGGTCCAAGCCTTAGCCTCTGAAACCACCGAAAAGAAAATTTATAAAAAAACTGAAAAGCTAACCTTATTTCAATCGCATTATGTTGGAATTGTAACGTTTCCATTGATTTCAACCAATTATTAGCTTTCTAATCATGCTTTATATGCCTTATATTGGAGTAATATATGATATTATATGAGTGTTACAATGTCTTAAGATTGTATTTCATGTCGTAAAGTTGAGTTGTGAGTTTGGTGGCGAAAGGATACAAACATGTAGAGTTGAGGTATCTCATTTAGGAAGTAGTTGTGCACAAAGCAATATTTTTATATCTTTGTTGGGATTCCCTTACTATCCTAGTGAAGATATTTTCTCGGATGCCTATACTGTCCTAGTGAAGATAAACTTAGAAGGGAAATTATGATTTGCATGCACAAAAAATTTACCCTGAGCATTTCCCAAGATATTTTCCCAGTGTTTTTTATGGTTTAGAGTTGATTTTAGTTGGTCTATATTATATAAGGTGATTTATTCAACAATAAGTCTCTAATTGAAGAAGGTGATGGTGGATCAAGTCAAAGAGAAAAATACTAGTTTATGAACAAGAGTGTTTGTATCTCCATATATCTGATTTATTTTTGTTTAATCACTTTAGATTATCTATTTATATGAGATATGTTCATGTTGGAGTGATGCAGGGGATAAAAAATATGCTAAAAATATTCTGAAACCACTTCCTAAACTGTATATCTAGTCATGTAGATTCCAATGATGATTGAATCGCCTCAATCTAACACTGTATGAGAAATTTATCGTGTTCGAAATTTTTTGGAAAAAAAATTAAAAGTAAACTTTCATGGTTGACTGGGAAACTAACTAGGACGGTCGTATGATGACATGGCACTGACATCAACAAGGTGATTGTGCAGTACATTGTTTAGATGGTCCAATCCCATGTTGATACGTGCTATGATCATACATGGACAATTGGTGGTCTTCTATTGGTTGGTGAAGTTTGTTTTTGCCAATCGGTAGCCACCACGTGTCCCTATGGGAGGGCACCACATGGCCCTTGATGTTTTTGTAAATTTTTTTAGGGTTGCTACATTCTTGCAAAAAATGAGAGATATGTCATGATATTTTGAGAACTATTAGGAATGGGGTTCAAGGGACTATTAGAGCTTAGATTGGAATGCATTTATGGGTGAATTTTGCAAGGATGTCAACACATAAATCGAGGGGATTCCTAGCACAAACTTGAAGGAGTTGTCAACACATTTTCCAAGGAATTATGAGGTTGAAATAATGGAGATAAGTTGACTCTGTGCATTGAATTTATTACTATAATAAATTCTTTTATAAGAAATAAAATCTATCTCTCTCTCTCTCACTAGTTTTCCCTTTGAGGTTTTTCTGGGATCAATATACCAAAAATCTCTTGTGTCAAAATTGTGTGATTGCTTGTGTTATTCTCATAAAAATTGAAAGAATAGAATAGGTTCATGAGTTTCTTTTTTTGGAAAATTTTCATGTCTATGACAACATCATAAGGCATTTTGGGTTGGGCATTAAACTTCTTGTGATTTCATACAAACTTGAAACTAGGTTGGGGTTACACCATTTTCTAAAATTACAACTTAATCGATATCCATTAGCTATTATTGGGGTCTTGTTTTCGTGATTTGTGTGTAATTTCATGGAATCGTTATCATAGATTAGTTGATTTTACATGGTCCCATTAAATGAGTGAAAAATATTCCCTTTAAGTCTTTGTACATAGAATCAAATGGAAGGGCCCTATTACCTTAATGGAATTCATTCCTCTTGATGAATTTGTCATGCCACTTAGCTATCTATTCTCAAAAAAGGGAGGTTTGTAGTAAAATAAATTAATAAATTTTGTCAAGTTCAAGAATCTAACTTACTTGATATTGTTATGCTTTCAAGAGGTCAAAAATTGACTTCTAATTAAGTTCTCAATGTCTTAATTTCAAATTATTTCAAGATAAAAATATGATTATCATCCAAAAACTTGTACGAAGTGAAGCTTGTAGTATTTATCAAGATGGTTTCGTGAGCCCGAGGAACATTAGGATTTTTATTAGCTAATTCCTTGTGATGTTATTTGGTTTTCTTAGGTAAGATGGATTATAAAAATATATTTCTAACCTCCACCTATTCATTCACTTATGGATAATAAAAAATCGACAGATGATGTTTGAGATTGAGTTGGTATGTGTTAGATCAAATAAAGTGAGATGTGAATCAGGATCCATGTCTAGTAACAATATCTAGAAGAACCCTAAAACAAAACAAAAAATATTGATAGAGGAAGTGCACTACTACTTGTTCAGTGGTTTTCGGAAGGTCATTAGATTCAACCCACTTGGTCACATAGTTAATGCACACCAACATGTACACTTTACATCTTCAATGAGGGTTGATTGGAATTACAAATTATGAACTCATTTCACAAATCGATTTACCAAAGTTGATGTTGGAATGACATTTCATTGGAATAGAATGGTGAAACCATTCACTAACAGTTGTCACAACCTCCAAAATACTTCTTGCATCCCTAAATATAGTATGCCAATAATATCGACATTTTCAATTTTTTTTGCAATTCCATTAACAACAAAATTTCCTCCACAAGGTTCATCATGGTAGACTTTGGTGATGTCATGGATCTTGTTCTCTTTTACACATCACTCGATAATAAAATATGACCCTATATAGAAGAGATTACGTTGGATCCATGGGTATATTTCACATTTATTAAGGGCCTTTTAACATATCTTGTTAGGATATTTAGACACATGTAGGATGTTGGGTGTGGAGCCTGATTATCTTGTTTACTTTGTATCACAACATTGGACCCCTGTACCTTAAAAAGGGGCGGCAACGCCGCCCGAAATTTAATCGCTGCCGTGGGGGGTCTAGGGGGGGGGCGGCAGTGCTTTTCGGAGCCCCCCCCTGGCGGGGGTTGGGGGGCAGCGTCCCCGAAGCTAAAAATAGATGTAAAATTGCCTTGTAAGAGTATAGTAATTTATAGTCAATTTGGACCGTTCATTAGGCAAATGATCTGACGGTAGAAGTTATGTTTAGATTAGGGTTTTTTGCCCTAGAAGGCAACCCCTTGTATATATGAGGGTATTGTAATGCGGCTGTGCATTATGAGTTTATTCTCGAAGCGAGAAACAGAGAGGGAGACTGTGAGAGAGAACAGAGGATATTACAGCGGATCTGCTGTAGGTTTTGTCTCTTAATTTTTGTTGGATAATATAAAGGAAGGACTGGCTGTTCGGGGTGGACGTAGCCCAAACTGGGTGAACCACGTATATCTGTGTCTCTCTGGTTTTATGTGTTTTGTGTGCTTGTATTTTCCGCATATTTTATGTGTTTCATTGCTCTGTAATATTTAATTTTCTAACAACTGGTATCGGAGCCGAAGGTACATTTGGCTGATAAACTCGCAGGAAAAAAAGGGTTCCTGGTTCGAGTGGGAGCAATGGCGAACGATGGTAAGTTTAGAGACGAGAAATTTAACGGCCAAAACTTTGTGCTGTGGAAGATGCAGATGGAAGATTATCTG
Organism: Pinus albicaulis; assembly: GCA_034641835.2. Taxonomy (NCBI): domain Eukaryota; kingdom Viridiplantae; phylum Streptophyta; class Pinopsida; order Pinales; family Pinaceae; genus Pinus; species Pinus albicaulis. The sequence goes on along the minus strand of CM076583.1, from coordinate 908,628,451 downwards.
TATCAGAAAGATCTATACCTACCATTGAGCGGAAAAACAAAGAAACCGGCGACCATGACAGACGCAGAATGGAACATTCTTGATAGAAAGGCACTCGGAACAGTACGGTTATGTCTTGTGGCGTCAGTCGCCTTCAATATTTCGAAGGAAACAACAACAGAGGGTTTGATGCAGACGTTGGCGAAACTGTATGAAAAGCCCTCGGCCTCAAACAAGGTATTTCTTATGAAACGACTATTTAATATGAAGATGTCGGAAGGTGGATCTGTTGCAGATCATTTAAATGAATTTAATACAGTTACCAGTCAGCTAAGTTCTGTAGGGGTAAACTTTGATGATGAAGTTAGAGCTCTGTTATTCTTGTGCTCATTGCTAGAGAGTTGGAATGTTTTAGTAATGGCCATTAGTAACTCTGTCTCTGGATCTAGTACTTTAAAGTTTGATGATGTTGTTGGTGCTATCCTTAGCGAGGAAATGCGACGGAAAAGCTCCGGTGAGACATCAGGTAATGCTTTGAGTGCAGAGTCTAGGGGAAGAAGAATATAAAGAGGAAAGAGCTTGGGATATCGCAATAAATCAAGGAAAGGCAGATCCAAGTCTAGATCAGGGATAGTGTGCTGGAATTGCGGAAAGAAAGGACACCTAAAGAAAGACTGTAGATCTCTGAAGGGAAAAGAAGGAGACACACAGCAAGAAAACAATCATGAATCAAATGTGACAGGTGATGTGTTACAAGATGCTTTGATTCTTTCTTTCGAAAATGTTACTGATTCTTGGGTTGTAGATTCAGGGGCTTCGTTCCATGCCACACCTGATAAGAAATATTTTCATGACTATGTTCAAGGAGATTTTGGACAAGTTCGTTTGGGTGATGATAAACCCTGCAAAATTGTTGGAATGGGTAAAGTTATTGTAAAAAAACAGAATGGAAACCAATGGCTACTAAAGGAGGTAAGGCATGTTCCAGATCTGAAGAAAAATCTGATTTCAACAGGGCAGTTAGGCGGTGAAGGTTGTGTGACAACTTTCACAGATAAAACTTGGAAGGTCACCAAAGGAGCCCTGGTAATAGCGAAAGGCGAAAATGTTGGTACATTGTATTTATGCAATGGTATTTCTAACTCTGTTAATGCTTTAACTTCCAAAGGAGCAGATGCAGCATTATGGCATCATAGGCTCGGACACATGAGTGAGAAGGGAATGAATATTCTCCACTCAAGAAATTTGTTGCTAGGTTTGAAGAATGTTGATTTGGATTTCTGTGAGAATTGCATTTATGGAAAACAGAAGAGAGTCAGATTTCTCAGAGTTGGGAAAGAAAAGAAGAGCGAAAAATTGGAGCTTTTGCATACAGATGTATGGGGACCTGCTCAGGTATCATCTCTCGGTGGCTCTCGTTATTATGTTACTTTTATTGATGATGCAACTAGAAAAAAATGGATTTATTGTATTCAGAATAAATATGATGTATTTGATACTTTCAAGAAATGGAAAGCTTTGGTTGAGATTGAGACAGGAAAGAAGTTGAAGTGTCTCAGATCAGACAATGGAGGTGAATATTGCAGCAAAGAGTTTGATAGGTACTATTCAAAGCATGGAATTCATAGAGAGAAGACAGTTCCAAGAACACCACAAGAAAATGGTGTGTCAGAAAGGATGAATAGAACAATCATGGAGCGTGCAAGGTGCATGAGATTGCATGCAGGATTTCCCTTACAATTTTGGGCAGATGTTGTAGATACTGTTGTTTATCTAATAAACAGAGGGCCTTCAAGTTCCTTGGATGGTGGTATTCCAGAGGAAGCATGGACAGGTAAAAAGGTAAACTACTCTTTTTTAAAGTCTTTTGGTTGTGAGGCCTTTGTCCATATTAATAAAGAAAACAGAACAAAGCTTGAGGCAAAATCAAAGAAATGTACCTTTATTGGATATGGTGCTAATAATTTTGGTTATCGCTTATATGAATATGAAAATCACAAAATCATTAGGAGCAGAGATGTAATATTCAATAAAAAGGTCTTGTATAAGAATCAGTTGCAGGAAAAGAAACAAGAAAAGAAAGCAAGGAATACGCAGTTCTTGATGAGATATCTGAAAAAGTAAAGGTGCCTGAAAATAATAATAATCAACAACCACAGCAGCAGCAACCACCACAATAGCAGCAGGCACCTCAAACACCTGAAAGTGGTGTTAGAAGATCTACCAGGATAAGTAGACCCCCTGAACGATACTCTCCTTCATTATATTATTTATTGTTGACTGATTCTGGTGAACCTGAATGTTATGAAGAAGCAATGCAGGTTGAAAGCGGGAAGAAGTGGGAGCTAGCCATGGAAGAAGAGATGGACTCCTTAATGCATAACCAGACTTGGGACTTAGTCAGGTTTCCTGCAGGTAAAACTACATTGCAGAATAAATGGGTTTACAGGCTGAAGAAAGAAGATGGAGGAAAACAGAGGTACAAAGCTAGACTTGTGGTGAAGGGGTTTGCACAGAAGAAAGGTATTGATTTTGATGAAATATTTTCTCCTGTTGTTAAAATGAATTCAATCAAAACTGTTTTAAGTCTTGTAGCAGCGGAAGATTTACATCTTGAACAGTTAGATGTAAAGACAACATTTCTCCATGGAGATTTGGAGGAGGAGATATACATGCAGCAACCAGAAGGATATGAGGAAAAAGGGAAAGAAAAATTGGTGTGCAGGTTAAAGAAGAGCTTGTATGGCTTAAAACAGGCCCCAAGGCAGTGGTATCTAAAATTTGACAGGTTTATGTCTGAACAAGGTTATACTAGATGTCACTCTGATCATTGTGTTTATCTGAAAAGGCAAAATGATGGCAGCTATATTATACTGTTATTGTATGTAGATGACATGCTTGTTACAGGGTCTAACATGCAGGAAATAAATGTGCTCAAAATAAAATTGGCAAATTCATTTGCAATGAAGGATTTGGGAGCTGCAAAACAAATCCTTGGTATGAGGATAACTAGAGACAGAAAAAATCGCAAATTAACACTGTCTCAGAATGAGTACATAGAAAAGGTGTTGAAAAGATTTAATATGCAGAATGCAAAACCAGTTAGTACACCTTTTGCTAGCCATTTCAAACTTATTAAGGAGATGTGCCCCAAGACCCAAGAAGAAATGGACTATATGTCTAAAGTTCCATATGCATCAGCAGTTGGAAGCTTAATGTATGCAATGGTCCGCACAAGGCCTGATATTGCACATGCAGTGGGAGTTGTAAGCAGGTACATGAACAATCCAGGAAAAGAAAATTGGATGGTAGTAAAATGGATTCTCAGATATTTGAGAGGTACCACAAATCAAGCATTATACTTTGGTGGTTCAAACATTGCTCTACAGGGATATGTTGATGCAGATATGGCAGGTGACAGAGATAATAGGAGGAGCACTACAGGATATGTATTTACTGTAGGTGGAACAGCTGTCAGTTGGGTTTCAAAAATCCAAAGTGTTGTTTCACTTTCAACAACAAAAGCCGAGTATGTTGCTGCTACAGAGGCTAGTAAAGAAATGATTTGGTTACAAAGGTTTATGGATGAATTGGGTAAGAAGCATGATATGGGCACACTATACAGTGATAGCCAAAGTGCTATTCATCTTGCAAAGAACTCAATATTTCATTCCAAGACTAAACACATACATCTCAAGTACCATTTCATACGATCAGTATTGGAAGATGGAGAGTTGAAGCTGGAAAAGATACACACTAGCCAGAATCCTGCAAATATGCTAACAAAAGTTGTAACCAGGGAGAAACTGAGAACATGCTCAGTTTCAATTGGTCTTCAAGGATGACGATGAAGATGAGGAACAACCATGTCCAAAGAGGAGTTATTGTCCAGCAAATGAAGCAGCGATGGAGTTGCTACAATCAGTCTCCAAGTGGGAGATTGTTGGGTGTGGAGCCTGATTATCTTGTTTAGTTTGTATCACAGCATTGGACCCCTGTACCTTAAAAAGGGGCGGCAACGCCGCCCGAAATTTAATCACTGCCGTGGGGGGTCCAGGGGGGGGGGGCAACGCTTTTTGGAGCCCCCCCCTGGCGGGGGTTGGGGGGCAACGCCCCCGAAGCTAAAAACAGATGTAAAATTGCATTGTAAAAGTATAGTAATTTTTAGTCAATCTGGGCCGTTCATTAGGCAAATGATCTGACGGTAGAAGTTATGTTTAGATTAGGGTTTTTTTCCCTAGAAGGCAACCCCTTGTATATATGAGGGTATTGTATTGCGGCTATGCATTATGAGTGTATTCTCGGAGCGAGAAACAGACAGGGAGACTATGAGAGAGAACAGAGGATATTACAGCAGATCTGCTGTAGGTGTTGTCTCTTAATTTTTGTTGGATAATATAAAGGAAGGACTGGCTGTTCGGGGTGGACGTAGCCCAAACTGGGTGAACCACGTATATCTGTGTCTCTCTGGTTTTATGTGTTTTGTGTGCTTGTATTTTCGACATATTTTATGTGTTTCATTGCTCTGTAATATTTAATTTTCTAACATAGGATTTAGTTAAAATCAACTTGGTCTAATATGTTTTTAGGTAAAAATGTGTCTCTTGGCATCTTTCTTTAGTATACATTAGTTGCATTATAATATGATTGTCATAATATGTTCTATATATACATTGATGCATCAAATAATACTCTCTAAGATATTAATAGTTATTGATCGATCGTTTTACATCCAATTTGTTCATGGTCTCTATTTAAAGAGAATGGAGGGTCATTGTTGATGATCAATTATGAGAAAATCTTCTATGTACAACGTTTCTTATCATTAATAAAATTGTATTAAGTGGCTACATTAACTGGGGTCATGGAGTGTTTCTCTCTTAGAGAGTTTAAACCACATAAAAATATTGGTGTTATGATCTTTGATCTAGTTGTGTGAGTGATTATTTCAGATGTTCATCTAATATGGAACTCTATTTTCTCGAACATGGTAAAAGAATTTGTTTGATGAACTTCTCTCATTGTTGATCAGTATCTAGAGCGCATATTTCCATATTTATAATATCTACTATTTTTATACATATATGGCTTGAATGAACAATTATAATGTGTTTGGAGTGCTACTTTCAATTAAAAACTTCTTTCATTCCATCTAAAAATCTATGAATTTTCCAAAAATATAGATTTTTTTTTATTAAATCCATAATCTAACTCCAAATCCATATATATATAGATAGTTTTGTGATTAATTAATTTTTTAAATATTTTATTATGATTTTCTAAGTATATAAAATAAGGTATACACTTGCTGCTCCTTACAAGTGATGCAATATTTTATTTGTGTGTGTGTTCTTATGTTTGATATGTAATTGTAAATTATCCTCACAATAAAAAAAGAGTTACCAATTCAATCAGTGCACTATAAAGTTCTAAGTATCTTTAACTTGTTTCAAATAATCTTACTAATAGCAACCTACTTTAAGAGAGTGGTAAAAATTGTGACTTATTTGAAATTTTGGAATTGACCATTAATAGCATTATAAAAAGTTACTCTTAAATCACAAATGATACTCATGGTAATATCAATTTTACTTTGAGTTAACTAAAATTATAACCTTAAAAATGTCAAGTATAATCACAAATACAAAAGTTTAAAATCAACTTTTAATTGAAAAGTGCTCTTACTTTAAAATTGATTTATTATTTTGTTTTTTATTTAATCTACATACATATATATATATATATATATAACAAAAAAATTACATAAAACCAATTTTTAAAAATTAAAAACAAAATAAAATTGTAACACCCCCCGGTCATGTAAATGGTTACAGAGTCTGATGTTATGTAGAATTAGTGACTTGAACTTGAAGCTAATTAGATTTTAGATTTATTTTGCATTATAAGAATAGATATATACATATGTGTGATTTTATAATAAAGTGGAAGAAATAATGGTAAGGTTATGAGGAGTGGTCTTCATTCCAAGTAGTTGGAAAACGGTTATACCCACTTTCTTGATAGATAAAAGGGAAATTATCTTGGATAGGGGAGGATAAAAATCAGAGATGAAACATACTTTCCAAGGCAAGACGCTGTTCACTGCTGAGAGAGAGAAAACAAGAACACTGATAGAGGTCCTTCAGCTAGGTGATACCAGTAGGATTTTTCATGTCAGGATTTGGACTTGACTTACAGTCTCAAGGTGCAAATAACCAGTTATTTATTCCATTACTTGGAAGGAAGAAGCTCAGGGGAGCATCTAGACGTAATTTCTAGATTCCACGGCCGGGAGAAGGAACCTCTCCAGTGTTTTCTCGACTTGTGTGGTTAAATATAAGTATGTTGGTATGATAAGTTGTGTTTTAAAACAGAACTATAGAGGAAGGGATTCTTAAAACATTACTGTTATCAAGTATTTGATAGACGTGTTTAGTGATTTAATATGTTCTGTGGATGAATATGCTTTATGAAATCAATGTATTCTATGAATAAATGTGCACTGTAAATGAATAATATTATTTGGAAAACAATTTTGAATAAATGTGCACTGTAAATGAACAACATTATCTGAATAATCGTGCCTGAAACCAAGGATATTATTGAAAAATAGTTCCATGAATGGAGGTAGATATAGAATTAGTTTCTCGACAACAAATGAATTAATGAAAATATCGAAACTTTCCTTGTGAGGAATAATAATACAGAACCCTGGCCTTAAAATATTGCTTATGTGTAGAGATATAATTACACAATTAGGTCAGAACAACTAAATCCGTAAATAATAGGGACATAACTTCCTTATTTAAGAAAATCAAAGACTTGACATTCTACTTTGGTTAATTGGAAACCGTGAATGAGAAGAAGTTTAATGAAAGTTACAATTGAACCCATGTTAAATCTATTACAATAATTTCATAGAGTGCATGCAAATGATTGTAATTGGAAAAAATTTCATAGAGTGCATGCAAATGATTGTAATTGGAAAAACAGTGCATAATAGTGTATTAAAACAACCTATCAAGCCTAAATAGCCAGAATATCAAATCATTGCACTCGTATTGAAGAATCGGTTAGTTCGAGACGATGGCCTAGGGGTTTCAAACCAAAAGTAGGAGCCGCCATGGTTCAAATTCGTAATCAACCCTTTTGCTCGATAAAATAGGAGCCGCCAAGATATCAAGAGATCTCCTTATCTGTCGGATGCACTAGGCCATATCTACAACTTCCATAGGATTTGTAGATACATAAGGCATTCCAAAACTGCATGGGTTGAGAGACGAATACCTTACAGTCTCTAAGTCGGGAGCTCAAACTACTCTCAGTAAAGCAAAGTAGACAAAAATTCGAAGACTGAGGCGTAACAAGACAGATATATAGATGTGAGAAAACTTACACAGTAAATTTAACAAGCCACAACATATATTTAGGGTTCTCTCACAAAAATATATATAAGAAACTCTACACAGTAAGTTCAATAAGTCGTATTTAAATTTTTAAGGTTCTTTGACAATAAACCATCTTCTGGAAATCTGAACAAGATTTAGAGTTAGCCATTAAAGACGCCACTTCTTAATAATTAAAGGGCGACTAATGGTCGACGCTATTAAACTGATGGACTAGATGTCCTTTAAACCCTACACAGTAACCTTAAGATGTTGCATAAAATACACGCAACATAATCAATTAGATAGGATTTACTTCATAATGTGTTTAAAAACCTAGAAATCTGACGCATCCTCGTTGAAGACAACCATCATCCACATACCTTCAACTACAATAGCATGGATATTATTTTTTGGCCAACAATGATGCTATTCAAAGCCAATGGAACTATTAGGATTTGTTAGGATTATGCTTACTTAGTTTGGATTGGGTTTGTTGAGGAAGTTGAGAGATTCTCTCAACTTCTATCTCTAAGATTAGAATTAGTTCAACTATATGTAGTATATTAATGGTCTGGACAATAATGAAAATTATCATCTTTTTATGTTATTCCTGTGCATCTTTGCACACCTGTGTTCTTATCTTGGTATCAAAGCAATCATCAATATGCAGAGCCCACGTACAGAAGCATGGAAGGGAAGCACACTTCAGGGATTCTTCTGTGCATTCGAGCTGATTCTATTGGTAAAGCGTTCGAGTTGTGGTCTCAAAAGTGTTTAGGTGTGAACTTTTCTGCTACCGCGTGGTCGAGAAAAAGAAATGGTTCTCTACTTCAATTTTCGTGATTTGAGCGGATATCAGTATTAGAATTTTGTGACTTTGAACATAACATTGATAAATCTTCTGGAGGCAGCCTCATTCACGAAGGTATTATCTTTAGTTGTTTGAATGGTGGATTACGGATGGTTGAATTGAACTGCAAAGAGAGCAAACAGAACTCCACGGTGAATTTCAATTTTCTCGGTTTCTTGAAAATCTGGCATATGAAACGTGTCAGATTCCTTTCTCTGGTTAAAGGGCTAAAGTCAAACATTGAACGACTCGTGAAGAAAATCCGCCACTTTTCTCTGCCAGCGTGAAGACAATCCGCCACTTTTCTCCGCCAGCGTGAAGACAATCTGCCAATGTGAAGCAGCGTGAGCTCATTTTTTATTAAGTTTAATTTGCAATTTGTTTTAGATCTACAGAGTTTTAGATTTAGTTTTTCTTTTCAACATGGAGCCTATTGTATTGGAATAGTTTAATGGCTTTAATTTCTACACTTGGAAGGTAAAAGTTCAGTTGCAAATGATGAGTAGAAATCTATGGAATATTGTAGAAGGCTAAAAAAAAACACCTACAGATGTTAAACAGTTAATTGAATGGGAAAAAAGAGAGGAAAAAGCCAAGTCTATCATTGGACTATCACTTGCATATTCCCAGCTACATCTTATTGACTTAAAGAAATCTTCTGCAGCAATATGGGAAGAAATGAATAAGGTATTTGGGGCAAAAGCTGTGAATGCAAAATTTTTCTTAAAGTTACAATTGTTTAAACTCCAAATGGATAATGAGACATCATTGTCAACACAAATAAATGAGTTAAGAGCTTTGATGAGACAGTTGTCAAAAATTAATTCTAAAGTAGATGATGATGATGCAAAGACAATTTTATTAAATAGCTTGTCTTCAAAATATGATAATGCCATATTTACTCTAAGTCAAATGCCACATCAATCACTTGATGAATGATAGCAGCTCTTATGGCAGAAGAAAAGAGGATAGGTGGTGCAGAGGCTAGTTCACATAATGAACTTGCACTATAATCCAAGGGAAGGGTGAATAAAAATAAGACTGAATGTTTCTATTGTCATAAATATGGACATACAACATTCAATTGCAAAATTCGAGCTCAAGATCTTTTGAATGGAAAATTGAAAAAATCAACCTATGCAACATTTTCAGAAGATTCACCTGATGCAATATTTGAAGATTCTTCAAGTGAGGATGAACCTCCTGATCCATTTCTTAAACTTTTCTAAAGCATGTTTTGTAATGTGATTTGCAAGTGTGTGGTGTGGTGTGGAATATAGTGTGGGGTTTAAGCTTATATTTGTTGTTGTGAGATTTGTGTAGTGCAGAACCAATTATTGAACAAATTAGCATTATTTAAATTAGTCGTTCTCGACGTTCTTCAGTGCTGAGAGAACAATTGGCTAATTTGATTGTGTGAATTTGTTATACGTTGATGGGGCTTGTTATGCTTCGGGCTTCAAGAGCATCAACTATAGGTTACAGTGTGAGATCCATTTGTGTAAAGGTCACTTTGTAAGATTGATTGCTGATCATATTCTGTACCTAGAATATTTTCCTGTAGATTGTTGAAATTTATTTTTCGGGGTTATTTCACAGATGGAAATATTTCCATAGGGTAGTTCAGTGTCGAGACTCTTCTTCGGAGGTGTCAAGAATCTTTAATCTTACAAATTCAGCATTGATGGTCAGAAGTAGGTGTACTTTAAATGGGTTGAAAGGCAAGCTCGAAGATGTGGAGAAAGAAAGAGCGAAGTCCAGAAAACTGCAGAGTGGGTAGATTTGTTGATGAAGACCAGATCAGAAAAAGAGACAAAAGTTTAAAGTGTTGTAATTGTGATTAAGTATTATATGTTTTGTAAAGTAAGCATTAAGGCAGGCTATTAGGATTTGTTAGGATTATGCTTACTTAGTTTGGATTGGATTTATTGAGGAAGTTGAGAGATTCTCTCAACTTCTATCTCTAAGATTAGAATTAGTTCAACTATATGTACGTATATTGATGGTCTGGACAGTAATGAAAATTATCATCTTTTTATGTTATTCCTGTGGAAGTGAGGTGGAAAATCCTCCTCAACCAATTGATACTGTAACCTTGCGTTAGAATTTCCACAAGGCACATTGTATCATTTCTTGAAAATTGAAAATAGGGGTAATAAAACATATTGCAAGCTGAACTAATTAAATATAGTGAACTCTTACTCTTCTATTGTATATAGTATTCAACCAAACCTGTATCCACATGCCTGCAACCCCAAGGTTTCCGAGTTAGTTCATCTCCTGAGAAAACTGAAGAAATAACCTAAGAAATATATCTATAAACTTAGTGAGTAGAAGGCTGAAATGGTGAAGTTGCTAAGTCATAAAATTGTGTAGAGAAGGGTGGTATGGCCACTTCAGCTCAGTCATGACAAAGTAAGTAGTAACAGGAGCGAACAAGTGAGAAAAACACAATAATTTTGCACCAAGGCACCATTTAGAAGTTGTAGGGCTAGGGTTCAACAAACTTGAAACCATTGGCATGACAGAACCGAATGGAAAAGAAAGTGTCGGGCAAAACCACGTGGTTACCCAAGAAGCCCGAAAATCATTTTCCACCATTGGATCAACAATGTAGAGATGGAGGGTGCCTAAAATGTCAGTTGCTTGACCCTAGTGTGTTAGAAGTTTCTGGAAGCAGAGAGTTGGCACCCACCAAGTTTTTTTACCGCCAGGTGCTCACCAATACTCAAACATGTGTTCTAAACTTGTTAACCTGGATACTAGAAGAGTTTAAACTTGGGATATAATACCTAGAATACATGTTGCAAGTAATATTGTATTCAAATCGAATATAAAAACTACGAACATTAGAAACCCTCATATCCATGAGCCTTGATTTTCCATGTCAATCAATATCTGTAACCTTAGTATGTGTAGGGATTAAATAGTAATAAATGTTTGCAAGTGGTAACGTATTTATTTTACTAGCATATATCTAACCATTTATGAAGTAAAAGATTTTTTTTTTTTTCTTGTGGTAATTTGTAATACATGTTACAAGTGATATCATAGCCAAGTTACTACACTACTTATTTCTTTGGGAAATCAAATAACAAATGTGATGTTCTGTGAACAAATAAGAGTGAGAAGGATAGGCTCGATGAGAAGAGGAACATGTACTACTCATCTATTTGGGCCATCTGAGGGAGGAGGAGACCGTCCAACATTTGAGAGATGAGATGGATAATTTGAGAGAGGAAAATAAGAGGTTGATGAGGGATCAAGAGAGGATATTGAAAAGCCTTTCTGATCGCTAAAACCATTGAAACTATATAACCAGTTCTGGTAATGAAGTGAGGGGCGAGGAAAAAGTTCATGGTGATGAGAAAACTTTTGAGAGAATACATACCTAGTGATCAGAAAAAGCGGAAGAATCATACAATGTGTGTGATCATCAAAAGAATAAGAAGCATAAAGTGGAGTTAAAAGGGGAGTTCAGGAAAATTAAACTTCCAACTTATGACAAAGAGTTGGAAGAATTTAGGGAAGCATGGCTAATTAATATGAATAAGTACTTCCAAATATATGAGTATGACGAGAATATGGAAGCAAGACTAGCCATATATTAATTATAGGGAAAGGCCACATTATGGTGGGAGAAATTCAAGGTAGTACATGGGCTTGAGGAGTAGGGAGTGACTTGGGAGGAATTCCAAAAGCAGTTTCAAGCATGATATTTGACAGAGCAGTTTTATGATAAGAAAAAATAATTCCACGATCTTCATTTGGGATAGTTGTCTATGGACAATTTTGTGAATACGTTTACTTCATTACTAAGGTATGTGCCATATATACGGTAATAAAATGCTAAAGTGTAGCACTTCATGATCCATTCACCTACCTTCTTGAAAGAACACATACAATTTGATAATCACAGGACCATAGATGAAGCCATATGGAAGGCACAGATCTATTATCAATAGATGAAGCATAAAAGGGAAGGTAATAAGGGCTGGATAGGAAAGAAATGTCATAAAAATTTCCTGAACTTCAAGGATGCAAAAGCTAGAAATACTAGAAATTTAGCAAAGAATCCTCAAAGAAAGAACCTGGCAAAGGGAAACAGAAATTTCAACCGCCAAATGATGTCAAACAAACTGAAGCCTCCAGTAAATTAGAGGGTAGCCATTTTTAACAACCTCCATTGCAATGTTGGGGGTGTGGGGAGCCTAATCACTACAAACACCATCCTCATCATGCTATGATGACGCATGCTTCTAATGTCAAGGATTCCTCTACGGTCGGAGATGTAGCTAGAATTATACCCAAGGTAAATTTCGCTTTAGACGATCATCAAGCAGAGTACCAGACTACTATGACCGATCTTGAAGGTAAATTATTTAACTGTGTTGTTTGAGTTCTAATAGACCTAGGAGCCAATTTAAGCTATAATAACCCAAAACTTACTGAATTATGCCAATTACAAACTTGTAAATTTTCCAACCTGTGGTTAGCAAATTTGGCTACTATGAAAAAAGGAGGGTATGAGCTAAAATATATGATTTTCCCATTGAGGTAGCAAGTCAGACTGTTAAAGTGAATTTGCATGTGTTTCCTTTAGGATCTATGATGTACTAATTGGGATGGTCTTGCTAGAGGATCATTGGTGTCTATTTAAATGTAATTATATGACCATTAGTTATCTTTCTGAATAAGGTTTAAGATGAGAAATGCAAGAGATAAGAAAACTGATGAAATTGTGATTTATTACAGCTTCCCAGTAGTGTAAATTCCTCTGGACGAGTTGTAAAATTTATGTAATTGAGGTGCGATATACTAATTCCAAGGAAAAGATAGCCTCTTTAGAAAATATACCAATTATTCAAAATTTTGTTGATGCGTTTCTGAGGAAATTCCTGGATTACCCCCGAAAAGAGACATATATTTTAGTGGACCTCTACTGGTATCAATAACCTGATATCGAATGAGTGTACCCTAGTTGATTGAGTTAAAAATAAAATTACAGGAATTACTTGATGAGGGTTATATTCATCCAAGTATATCCCCCTGGGGATCCCTTGTTTTGTTCGTTAAGAAGAAGGATGGAATGTTAAGATTGTGTATTGGTTACACAAAACGTAATAAGCTGAATGTTAAGAACATGTATCCTTTACCAAGGATTGACAACCTATTTGACCAAGTTAAAGGAGCTACCATATTTTGTAAGATCGATCTGTGTTCGGGCTATCATCAAATAAGGTTAAGGGAGGAGGACATTCCCAAAAAATTCTATCGAACTCGGTATGGTCACTATGAGTCCGTCGTGTTACCTTTTGGACTTACTAATCCCCCAACAACTTTCATGAGTATCATGAATCATGTATTTCACCCTTGCCTTGACAAATTTTTTTTAATATTCATTTATCACATACTTATATCCTCAAAAAATATGGAGGAGCACCAAAATAATTTTCAAATAGTATTTCAAAGTTTGCGGGAACATGATTTGTATGAAAAATTTAGTAAGTGTGATTTTTACAAATACCAAATTCAGTATTTGGGCCATAAACGTTCTGAGGAAGGGATAGTTTTCGACCCCAAGAAAATAAAAACTATTATGAAATGGCCTATACCCAATAATGTTTCATACATTCTATTGTTCATGGTTTTAGAAGGGTATTATCGTCATTTCATTGAGGGATTTTCTTGAATAGCCTACCTTATAACCTCTTTGCACAAGAAGGGCAAGGTTTTTAAATGGAAAATTTAATTTCAACACAACTTTGAACAATTAAAACACTTGTTGACTTCAACTGTAGTATTAAATATGGCAGACGTTGCAAAAAAAATTATATTCTACACAGATGCATGTCAGGATGGAGTTGGGAGAGTACTGATACAAGAGGGAAACGTGGTCGCTTATGAGTCTTAGAAACTAAATTAACATGAACAAATATACTTTGTATATTATCTTGAGATTACTGCAGTAGTACATGCCCTCAAAGTTTGGAGACATTATTTACTAGCAAAGAAGTTTGTATTAATGATAGACCACAATATTTTGAGTAGCCTCTTAAAACCACCTAGTCTTAATACACAAAAAGTCAGATGACAACTTTCCTTAGTGATTTTTACTTGGATAATAAGCATCTAAAAGGAAAATAGAATCGAGTATAGGATGATTTAATTAGGAAAGCACATCATATTTAGAAATTTGCTTTCAGTCAAATTGATTACAATTTCACAAAATTAATCAATGAGACTGCGGATAATTATCTAGAGTATATTTTCTTGTGCCAACAATCCCAACAAGGAGAAAATTCAAAACAACAATCTCATTTTAGTATAAATAGAAAAAATTTACGAACCTTTAGAGGGTGAATATACTTTCCAAACTAGGTGTTTTTTAAACAAATGGCACTGGATGAATTTCGTAAAAGACTTTATGTTGCTCATCCGGGTAACCATAAATTATTTTATGCTAAAAGGAAGAGTTATTTCTCGCCTGGTATGAGGAGGGATATCACAAAATATCTGGAAAAGTGTCTTGAATGCCAAGAGGTTAAAGTTGAACATCAACATCCAGTTGGGTTACTTCAACTATTACCCATTCCACAGTGGAAATTTGAGGTAATCACCATAGATTTTATAACATGTTTACATAAAACAAAGAAACATAATGATTCTATTATGGTGGCGGTAGAAAAATTGAGCAAGGTAGCTCATTTAATCCATGTTAAATCTACATATAAAACTGCCCAAATTGCAAATGTATTCATGAACGAAGTATTTAGACTTCATGGGATGCCAAAAGTTATGATCTCTAATCGAGATGCAAAGTTTACATTAGAATTTTGGAAAACTCTTTTCGCGGGATTAAGCACACAAATTAATTTTAGTACTACCTACCATCCCCAAACTAATTATCAAATTGAGCAGGTAAATCAAATTTTAGAAGATATGTTGAGAATGTACGTGATGCAACAACTTTGGAAGTGGAAGGAATATATAAATTTAGTAGAATTCACCTACAAAAATAGCTATCATCAGTCTTTAAAAATGAGTCCATTTGAGGTCCTATATGGAAGGGGATGTCATACAACCAACGATTGGAACAACCCATAGAATAAGCTATTTCCAGTCCAGATATGTTAGCAGAATTAGAGGCAATGGTGAAGAAAGTTCGACAAAATTTGAAATCTTACCAATATCAACAGATGTCATATGTTGATAAGAAAATAAATTACAAGGATTTCTAAGTGGTAGACCATGCATTTGTGCGAGAAAAAACCCATAAAATAAACTTATAGTGGAAAGGATGTGCAAAATTAGCTCCTCGTTATTGCAGACCCTTCCAGATTCTGGAAAGGGTGGCACTAGTTGCCTATCAACTTGCATTACTTAGTAACATGTGTGTTCATAATGTGTTAAATGTTACTTTATTAAATAAATATGTATATCACTCTATGCACATCATTATTTGGAAAGAAGTGAAGGTATCAATATTAAAAGGAATGTGACAATAATTTTTTAAACGAAATTTGATTAATGTTATGTATTTAAAAAATACAATCTAATAATAATTTATGATGTTAACACGTAGAACCGAAAGAAGAATTTCTTGTAGAACCCCTATGCATTCTCGAATAGAGAGAAAAAGATACTACAGAGGCGAGCTATCGTACAAGTTAAAGTGTAGTGGAATCACTTTATCCCGGAAGAAGCTACCTTGGAAGACGAAGGTCTTGTGTGGGATTTATATGAGGCTTGTTCCAACGACAAGATTAAACAACAAGGATAGTGTTTCACACAAGGGAGAGGAGATGTAACACTCCCTCTCCATGTAAATGATTACATATTTTGATGTTGGGTATAATTAGTGACATGAACTTGAAGTTGATAAGATTTTATGTTTCTTTTTCATTATAAAAATAGACATATAGATATGTGTGATGTTATAATAAATTGGAGGAAATAATGATAAGTTTTTGAGTAGTGGCCTTCATTCAAGGTAGTTGGAAAACAATTATACCCATTTTTTGAGAGATAAAATGGAAATTATCTTGGAAGCGGGGAGGATAAAAACCAAATATTGTCTGATGCACGACGATGCTCAGAGAGAGAAAACAAGAACAGTGGCAGAGGAGTTAGAAATATCTAATTACTACTTGTCTGTGGTTGTAACTCTCTACTAGAGGAGTCTATTCCTAAATAATAGGAAGTAGCTAGAATATAGTTTTTCCTCGTTTAGTGTGTGGTTGAGAGAATCTCTCAACCACATTATTGTGCGTCCAAGATAGAGTCCCTATCTTGAAACTATTTTATGTATAAATATGTGTGTAATTTATTTGATTTAGAATATAGAATTTGATTAGAGTTTGCAGTGTGATATTTTATCTTGGTATTAGAGCTTGGGCCTCGGCCCCTTGTGGGCTGAGGGAAATAGCAGATAGAGAGTTTTTTTTGTAGTTTATTTTGTTTTTGGGTTTGTCCATCTGAGGAAGAGCGCTGCCTACCTGAGGTGCAACTGTTTGAGTGCTCGCTGCTGCGTTGACTGTGTGGAGCTCGTAGGTGGTGGATGATGAGCCTGCGTGGGGGCCGAGCTTGCGTTCAGGAGTTGTTTGCTAATTGCGTTTAGGACAAACTGGTTGTCTAATACCTACAGCAAAAGCGTTCCTCAGATGCTTCAACGCCGCCAGAGATTGCCGACTGCGTATGCTTGGAAGTCGAGGGGCCAGTCACACATGTTTACATGCTCTAAATCCAATTGAACGGAATATAGTCTACTGTGATATCTGCAAGAGAGGTCAAAACAGTGCAATATCATAATCGAAATAACTATTACTAGAGGGATTGATTGTATTCGATGAAATCTCTAGGAACCAGAATTTCACAGGTGTTGAAATCGGTGGTATCATTTGTGGTAGAATTGCTGATGTGTAGCTCAGCATGCTGCGTTCTGCATGCCAATCTTCCCAATGAAAGTTAGAATCTGTCAGGCGAGCACTGTGTGAGGAGTGATTCTTAGTGATCTGGTAGTGAAAGGAAAAGCAGGAGGCTAAACTTGAGATACGTGATGAATCTGTGATAGAAAACAAGGTAAGCCAGGGCGACTGATGTCTCGGAGCGTTTGTTGTCTCGGAGCTTTGACGTGGTTGTCATAGGTGTTGAGAGGCGGACTGGTGCAGTTAGATCCAGAAGGGAGGAGCGTTGCCACCGTTGCAGCCAAGGCCGAGGAGAGGCCGTGTAGGCCGAGCCTTTTGGAGGTTGTTCTGCTGAACACTGATCTTTCAGTGGAAATCGTTGATGCGAAAGGGCCATGTGCAGGCGCTACTAGTACTGAAAAGATTTTATATTGCTCTGCGTGGACAGTGGGACCAGAGCCTCCGTGGTTTTGTGTGGAACGAATCGGGCAGTAGGGAACTGTTGATCTTCCTTCAAATGCATCTCATTTAACTATTTTCCATACAGTCTGCTCTGCCTTGCAGGAAAAAAATGGAGTATGCCTATGCTAGATCTGTAGCCGAGGTCCTTGAAGCTTTCAGTGTTGACCCTGCTAAAGGCCTCACAGATTCGCGGGTTACTGAACATGCACAGATTTATGGCAAAAATGTGCTGCCTCAAGAACCCTGTACACATTTCTGGAAATTAGTACTGAAGCAGTTTGATGATTTGCTAGTGAAAATATCGATTGCAGCTGTTGTGATTTCCTTTGTCTTGGCTGTGATTGATGGAGAAATGGGACTTGGTGCTTTTTTGGAACCTTCAGTTATATTATTGATTATGGCAGCTAATGCAGTTGTTGGAGTTATTACAGAAACAAATGCTGAAAAAGATCTTGAAGAACTAAAAGCGTATCAGGCTGATGTTGCAACTGTCTTGAGGAACAACCTTCTATCAATAATTCCAGCGTCAAATCTTGTTCCAGGGGATATAGTTGAAATTGGAGTTGGATGCAAAGTTCCAGCTGATATGCGAGTCATCAAAATGATTGGTAACCAATTGCATGCAGATCAAGCCATACTAACTGGTGAGAGTTGTTTAGTGGGAAAAGAAGTCAACGTTGAGTATGTTTGGTGCAGATCTGCGTAATCAGCTAAGTATAAAGTGATTGAATTAAACAGTGTAGGCTTGGGCATATTAAAAACAAATCCATAGTTGCTTGTGAATTTTGTGTCGAGTTGCAAGTTGAAGAGGATTGGATTTCCAATGTTGTGGACCAATGAAGTCTGCGTATGGAGGTTTGCTGGGTCTTCTGCAGGTGTCAGAAGAGGTGTGGAAGCCTTGACGTGATTATGTTTCTATATTGGGTAAAGATGAAACTAAAAGTTTCAACATATATCTTTTGATGAAATAAATTGTCTTCGTAAGTTATTCTACTTTCATGTTGAGAACCGGTCAACTTAACATGTAAATGCATTTATGTAAATCTGGTTAAAAGAATTAGATTGTTGTGACATTTATCCTGGCAAACTAGTGTCATGAGTGTAAATCTATGTTGGAATTTTCCATTCCAACAATAGACAAATCTATTTGCAGGAATGATTTATTACCAGATATGGGAAGACATGACAATGAAAATGACCACAAAGGATAGTGCTTGGTGGCTACATTATATTTCCTCAAGGCTGAGTGCCTGAGAGGTGGAAGTGAAAGGTATGATAAGCGGCAAAGGAGGATGGATAATCAAGTCTGTAAGAGTTTTTTTTTTGTAAGTTTTTTGGAATAGACTCTTGATGATGAGTTACACGGTTGAATGGTAAGCAAGTCTAGATGGTTGTTGTAGTGGTCATTATATGTACCTATAAACTCCAAATGTTGAAGTATGAAATGTAAACCTTGTAAAGGCATTTGAAAGTTCGTGGTGATCTTAAAACCACTTTGTAATGGTTTGTGGTGAGCCAAAAACCACATATATCGCCTTTGTGGCTGGTTGGTGGTGAGCCAGAAACCACATATAGAGCCTTTGTGGCTGGATCGCCTTTGTGGCTGGTTGGTGGTGAGCCAAAAACCACATATAGAGCCTTTGTGGCTGGATCGCCTTTATGGCTAAAAGTGCCTTTGTGGCTGCGTGTACATGAGAGCTTTGTGCTCGATCGATCAGGTGGACTGTAGTAATGCTTGGCTCATGGTCTCAGATATTGGTGTGTCTGAGCATAAGAGGGTCGGCGCACTCTTCTATCTGACAGTTGCGTCGAAAGGCGCAATCAGTGCAACTGTTATCAATTGTTATTTGGACATGAATATTTGGCTTAGAAAGGCGCCGATCTCTTTTTTTTTTGGAGGTTCTGCAAATACAATTCGCCTGATGGTGGTGGATTTGTAGGTACATATATGCAGTGATAATGGTCGACAGAATCATGTATGCGAAGGACATCCTACAAGACTAGCGGTTGCAGCGGTTGGTACCCATGCATTCCGGTGGATGGTTGTTTCTTTATATGGACGTCGACATATTCTTTGTTCTGTTTGACCACAACAAGACTTTGTGAATCACAACTAGACTTTGTGAATATCTATCATGACAAGTAGTCATTAAGGGGGGGAGTTAGAAATATCTAATTACTACTTGTCTGTGGTTGTAACTCTCTAATAGAGGAGTCTGTTCCTACATAATAGGAAGTAGCTAGAATATAGTTTTTCCTAGTTTAGTGTGTGGTTGAGAGAATATCTCAACCACATTATTGTGCGTCCAAGATAGAGTCCCTATCTTGAAACTATTTTATGTATAAATATGTGTGTAATTTCTTTGATTTAGAATATATAATTTGATTAGAGTTTGCAGTGTGATATTTTATCTCCCCTTATTTACAAACCCTTCAGGCTGTACTAAGTAAATTTCTTCTTTTAATTCACCATTTAAAAATGCAGATTTAACATCAAGCTTGTGTAGCTCCCAATTGTGTTTAGTTGCTACAGAAATAAGCATTCTGATAGTGTTTAACTTTTCTACAGGTGCAAAGGTATCATCAAAATCTATACCTTCTTACTATGAATACCCCTTTGCAACCAGCCTAGATTTTAGTTTTTCTATACTTCCATTTGCATTCATTTTAGGTTTAAACAACCATTTACATCCTATGGGTGTTTTATCTTTAGGTAGTTCAACTAAATCCCAAGTGTTATTTCTAATGATAGATTCAATCTCTTCATTCATTGCAGCCCTCCATGCCTCAGATTGACTAGCTTCTTTGTAATTAGTGGGTTCTACAATGTTCAAAATATTTGACATCAAAGCATAGTCTTTCAATCTGGATGGTTTTTGAGTCTTCCTACTTGATCTCCTTGGTAGGGGACTTACCTCAAATTTATTTTCTTCAGATTTATTTGGGCTTGCATTATCACCTTCTTCCTGTTCTTCTTTCTGCTCCTTTTTCTGCCCCCGCTCTCGTTCATCCTCGCTGTTTTCCTCCATCAACAATGGAATGTGCTAATCATCACCACTGTCATCTTTCCCTTCTTGAACCTGTTCATGAAACACTACATCCCTGCTTGCAAATATCTTATGAGACTCAGGATTGAACAACTTATATGCCTTAAATTTAGTACCATATCCAACAAAGATGTATTTGATAGCTTTAGGGTCTAATTTATTCCTATCAGCTTTGGGTATATGGGCAAAGGATTTTCACCGAAATACTCGTAAATGATTTACTACTGGTTTGAGTCCATATAAAGCTTCAAAAGGGGTTTTGAAGCCAAGATATCTGGTAGGACTTTTGTTCTTTAAATAGACAACAATATTAATAGCTTCTGCCCAAAAACTATTAGATAGACCCTTACCTTGTAACATGCTCCTTGCACACTCCACTAAGGTTTTGTTCTTACGCTATGCCACTCCATTCTGCTGTGGTGTGTGCGGCACTGTAAACTGCTGAACAATCCCATGAGATTTGCAGAATTTCATGAATTCCCCTGACCTGTATTCTCCCCCTTGATCAGAGGGGAGAATTTTTATGCTTTTTCCAAACTGTTTTTCCACCAAGGTTTTAAATTCTATAAAATACTGGAAATCAAGAATTTTGCTTCTGTTTTTCCACCAAGGTTTTATTTATTTTTTTATTTAAGTCGCTCCCTTATTCTTGTTCAAATTTTTTTAGCTTTGAAATTAAATTATTTAATAATTGATCTTTTATTTCCCTTTTTACTATTGTATTTTATTATTATTTATTCTATTTATTTTGGTTTATTTTATTTTATTAAAATTTATTTTTCTTTTATATCTTTATTTTTATTTAAATATTTAAATATTTTTATTTTTGCTTTTTATTTTTATA
This sequence comes from Pinus albicaulis, assembly GCA_034641835.2. NCBI lineage: Eukaryota > Viridiplantae > Streptophyta > Pinopsida > Pinales > Pinaceae > Pinus > Pinus albicaulis. Next base: position 908,606,975 of record CM076583.1, on the reverse strand, counting down.
TTATATTATTTTTTATTTTTTATTTTATTTTTATTTTTATATAATTTATTTATTTTTATTTTATTTTATTTTTATTTTTTATTCATTTATATATATATATATATATATATATATATATATATATTTTAATCAAAATTTTAAAATAAAAAATAAAAAAATTTTAAAGTAAAAAAATAAAATTATTTTAACATTATTTTTATTTTTATTAGTAATCATTAATATCAAATTAATACCTTAATAATAAAATCTTATTGAAATCAAACTTAATGAAATATAGTTTGATTTGATAAAATTTTAATTTAATTTATTGATTTACTCAAACTAGCCATTATGTCACTAACGGCTAGTTCGAGCTTTCTTGTCTATTTAATCTGGTTTTTGGTTCAGATTTCTCATCTTGTCCTGATGATGAGCCACACTCATTGGTTCGAAACACATCGGCAAAAACTCCCTACATGTGATTTTCACCGAAAGAATTTCTTACACAAAATACTGGAAAGTCTGACTCTTTTTACTCAGAAAATAAACCCATGAATATCTAGTGCAATCATCAGTAAATAAAAGAAAGTAATATGCTCCACCTAGTGACTTCGTCTGCATAGGTCCGCATATGTCACTATGCACTAATTCTAGGATATCTCTTTCCTTCCTTCTATCATGCACAGGAAACTCTTCTCTATGCATTTTACCTAGGGCACATCCATCACAATTTAACTAAGTATTGTGAAAGACAGGAAGTCCCACGACCATACCTTTTCTCTGTAATAACATGAGGTCCTGCAAATTCAAATGACCGAATCTCTAGTGCCAGAGTTTTTCGGCTGTCGATCCACCTGCAACCATGGCTTGCTGTGGTATACTTTTTACATCCAATCTGTATAGGCTTCCTACACGCATGCCTGTTGCAACAATTTCTTTCTTGCAATCCTTTATGACACAATGAGTCTTGAAGAATTCGACTTGCATATCTTGATCAGTTATCATGGATACAGATATCATATTTTTCTTAATTCCGGGTACATATAAAACATTTTTAAGACGACTGATATCACTATTTGGTAACTTTACTAGAATATCCCCATAGCCCTTAATCTCATATCCACTATCATCTCCTAAATAAATTTTTGATCCATATGTACTTTCTTCAAGAGTTTCAAAACATTCCTTCTTACCTGTCATATGAGAGGATGCACCAGAATCGACATACCAGATGTCGTTCTCATTAGATGCTGAAAGGGCACAGCCAGCTGTGAACAGTCGAAATTCGTGACTGAGATCTTCATCTTCTTCAACAAAGTATCCTCTGTGCTTCGCCATCGCCAACTTTTTCTTTGCATCATCTACTTGCTTCTTAAGGAATTCAATCTGTATATGACCCTTCTTTCCACAATAATAACATCTTTTTATAGGATTATTTACAGACATACCTCCGTACGGACTTTTCTGCGATGTACCTCCTCCTCTTTGCTGCTGTTGCTGTTGTGACTGTGATTGCTGCTGTGGCAGCTTCCCTCTGAATGATCGTTGTTTCGCCATCAGAGCAAGATCATCGCTCTAGGGTTTCAAATTCTACCACCACTCCTCTTCTTGCAGCAAGATCCCTATCAATTCATCAAATGTAGGAGCTTTTTCTCTTGCTGCCAATCTAGTGATGAACATTTGATATTCATCTCTCATCCCATTCAGCGTGATTGTGATGAGATTGGAATCAGACACCTTCTCTCCGATGTCTCCCAATCCGTCTTTCAGATCTTTAACTCGTGTGATGAATGCAGTAGCAGTCTCACTTTCGTCCATCTTCATTGAAAACAACTTTCCTTTGAGTGCCATAATTCGATTTGTATTCTGGGTCTGATATAAACTTTTGATGGTCGTCCAGATCTCAGAGGACGTTTTACATTCTTTGATATGAGGGATAATGTTGTCCTTGACGGACATCTTCAGCAAAACTTTTGCTTTGTTTTCTCTCTTATCCCATTCTTGCTCCTGCGTAGTCGCCCCTATGATTGCATTCGGTCTCTGCTCATCTCCTGTAACTATTGACCATGCATTTGCACCCTCAAGCAACATCTGAATCTTAAACTTCCAATTCATGAAGTTAGATCCATTGAGTTTGCCAGACTCGTGGAGATATTATTCCATAGTGTTACTCATTCTGAACTGATCTACAAGTAAATGATTCTACCCAACTGATTCAGAAAAAAAAAAAATTTAAAAAAAAAAAAAAATCAATACCTGTCAGATCTTGACAACCGATCTGCCACTACTTTGCTAGTTCTCCTGATCCACCCACTGTATCTTCGATTCAGATCCAGCAATATCTGGAAAATCTACAAGATAATCTTGCTCCAATGAGAAAATCCGTTGTTTCCCAATACAGCCACAAAAGTGATCTGATCTGCCTCTCTTGGACAGATTCGCAACTTCTCCGATCTGCAACTTTCCACAGATCTTCCACTGAAGTGAGGCTTTCCGCGGATCTTCCACTGAAGGTGAGGTGGCGCCTTTCCGATCGAAAAATCCGTGCCCAGAACAGAAAATACGCAAGGCAAAATCCTGGCGCGGTTTTTCCGTGCGCTTTCGCGCCAATCCCATGATTTGGCACATTGGCGCAGGTATTGGCTGAAAAAATGCGCCAATTGTGCTTCTTGGTGCGACTGTCAGCGAAGAAAATGCGCCAACTCCCTTCTGCTCAAAGATTAAAAAAAATCATCTGAGTCTGTGAGCCAGGTGTTACTGCAGTCCACCTGCTCGATCGAGCACAAAGCTCTATGAGCACACAGCTCTCGTGTACACGCGGCCACAAAGGCACTTTTAGCCACGAAGGCAATTCAGCCACAAAGGCAAATTGGCCACAAAGGCGACAAAAGATCAGGCTCACCCAATCTGAGCTCTAATACCAAGATAAAATATGCGCATAATTGAAAAGAAGGAGTTGTAGCTCTCAGGTGAGTACTGCACCTGGAGACTACACTCAAACAGAGAGATCATTCTATGTTTACTCTACATTCATGAATCATAAATTACATCTTTAAGTACATCACTAGAAATCAGGAAGTTGCAAACAGACTCCTAAATTCTAGGAACAAATCCTAAACTGAGGAGATACGTTACAACTTAAGTAACCTTTTCTCCATTAATACACAAATAATATAATTATTTTCAACGAGTTATGTATTCCATGACAATGAAAATGACCACAAAGGAAAGTACTTGGTGGCTACATTATATTTCCTCAAGGCTGAGCCCCTGAGCGATGGAACTGAAAGGTATGATAAGCGGCAAAGGAGGATGGATAATCAAGTCTGTAAGAGTTTGTTTTTACATGACAATGAAAATGACCACAAAGGATAGTGCTTGGTGGCTACATTATATTTCCTCAAGGCTGAGCACCTGAGCGGTGGAAGTGAAAGGTATGATAAGAGGCAAAGGAGGATGGATAATCAAGTCTGTAAGAATTTGTTTTTTTTTTTTTCAAGGTAGTTTGAAAACAATTATACCCCATTTGTTGAGAGATAAAATGGAAATTATCTTGGAAGGGGGGAGGATAAAAACCAAATATTATCTACGCAGGACGATGCTCAGAGAGAGAAAACAAGAACAGTGGCAGAGGTCCTTGAGCTGGGTGATACCAGTGGGATTTTCCATGTCAAGTTGTGGACTTGAATTAGAGTCCTGAGGTCTAAATAACGAGTTATGTATTCCATTTCTTGGAAGGAATAAGCTCAGGGCGGCATCTAGATATAATTGCTAGATTCTATGGTCAGGAGGAGGAACCTCTCTAGTGTTTCCTCGACTTGTGTGGTTAAATATAAGTATGTTGGTCTAATAAGTTATGTGTTTTAAAACATCGCTATAGAAGAAAAAATTCTTAAAATATCATTGTTATCAAGCATTTGAATAGATGTGGTGAATGCTTGAATATGTTATGTGGATGAATATGCTCTAATTATATGCTCTATGAAATCAATGTATTTTGTGAATAAATGTGAAATGTAAATGAATAATATTATTTAGACAACAATGTTGAGTAAATGTGCATTGTAAATGAACAACATTATCTGAACAATCGTGCCTGAAACTAAGGATACTATTGAACACTAGTTCCATGAATCCAGGTAGATATACAAATCAGTTGCTCACCCAGAAATGAAATTCTGAAAATCTAGAAACTTGTCTTGTGAGGAATAATAATACAGAACCCTGGCGTTAAATATTGCTTCTGTGTACATATATAATTAAAAAATCAGGTCAGAAAAACTAACTGCATAAATTATTGGGATAAAGCTTCCTTATTTAAGAACATTGAATATTGTACATTCTACTTTGGTTAATTGGAAACCGTGAATCAGAATATATTTAATGAAAGTTACAGTCGAACCCATGTTAACCCTATTACAGTAATTTCTTAGAGCTCGTGCAAGTTATTGTATCTGAAAAACTAAGGCATAATAGTGTATTAAAACAACCCATCAAGCCTAAATAACCACAGTATCAAATCATTGCACTAGTATTGCATAACTGTTTAATTCTAGACGATACCCTAGGGGTTTCGAACCAGAACAGCCTGTGGTTCAAACAAACAATTAAAACGCACTGCATGGGATGAGAGATGGATACCTCATATTATCTCAGTTGAGTGCTCCGGCTACTCTTAGTAAAGAAAAGTACACCAACATTCAAAGAATGAGATGAGTCTTTGTGTCTACGAATCGGGAGTTGATGTGACAGCTCCCGATCGTCGGCCTCCGGTGACCCCCTCCCTCCAGCGATGTGAAAAACGACTCCAAAACCAAATAAGAAACAGAGAGCCGTCACGGTAACGGGCCGTTAGTGGAGGACCCCACCCGCTCCGCCCCTCCTCCCCCACCCGCCACTCCTCCCCCACCCGCCACCCCACGTCAGCCCGGCCACCAACCACAATTAAATGCGGGTTTTCATTTTTGAATTTCAAATTCAAATACTTCCCGGCACTGGAACAGAGGTCATTTTCCAAGCAGCTCCGCGAAGAGGATTCGCTCCAGCGTAAATTCCGGTATCCAGCGTAAATAAGAAGAACTCGCTCCAATTCAGCTCACAGTCACACGCAAGGTAAGATATTCCCGGTGCAGATCTTATCCAATGCCGAATCCTAATTATCCAACTGTTGATTATGCCACTCATCTTTTCAGTGATGAGAACACTAATGGCTGTTCTGTCATGTAGATCATGGTTATGAGTTCATTCTCATATGAAATGTATTTCATACACAGAGAATGAATGTATGCGCACATGTCTGTGTGGTTGTGTTTCTATCTGTCTGAACTTCTAGCATGTAAGCTTGAACAAGACTGAAATCTTGCGGCGGACGAATCGTCTGCACATATACATAGTTATTTTCTTTTCTGCAACATAAGTATTAATACATGATGGTGCGGGTAGCTTAGGATTATGAGATGCATGTGGCTCCTAGGACACAAGAGAGAGCTGTTGATGGGGTTGTTCAGAATTTTGGAAAGCACTGTACTTATCCTACTGATGGGATTAATAATAAAGAGATCTCACATCAATTTGATGTGTGCATGCATGTAAATGTTGATAATTCTTCTGCACTGGAAGAAAAATGGCAGCACAAAAGAGCTCAACATTGTTTTAATTTGGCTGAATTTTTTCATGGGACTAGTATCTGTTTATTGAATTTTTATGTGTGCTGGTATATAACTCCATTGTATTTACGAAGTTTGGCTCGGGGTTTCCTCTGTGAATGATATCCACCACTCAAGCTTCAGTACAAAATTGATGGTTTACAATATTTTTTTTGCCCCTTTGGAAATTGATATTTATATTTTCACCACGGTATTGAATAACTTGGCACTAGTAGGATGCAATGACAAGTGTGATTACAAATAATTTCACAACTATATTGAATAGCTTGGCTAGTAGTGTGCGATGACAATAGTAAATAAAGTGTGATCACAAATAACTTCATAACAGTATTGAATAGTTTAGGGTGTAATGACAACAGTAAATAAAGTGTGATTGCAAATTACAAGTGCGATCACAAATAACTTCATAACAGTATTGAATAGTTTAGGGTGCAATGGCAACAGTAAATAAAGCGTGATTACAAACTATTCTGTACAGTATTGAATATCCTGGAACCATTAAGCGCAATGGCCTTAAAATTGTTTTGGTGGTCTGGTTTGTTACTGAAGTGGTCGACTCAGAGCATGACTCAGGCAGATTGGTACCAAACTACTTGACTCTATCCCTATTTGGATGAGTAGATCTAGAAACGCTCTGTGTAGCCTCTCTGTTTTGGAATTTTAAATCTGTTTAACAAAAAACCCCTAATCTCTAGACCCTAGAAAAATGTTATAAAGAAGAACCCCACTCCCTCTATTTGGCTCACACCTCTTATTGAGCATTTGGAGTTTTGGAGCAGTGCTGAAATCTTTAACAACAGTTGTGAGGCTTGAGCTTGGATCTGGGTTAACAACTGTCTTGAGTTTGATTATTCATCACGTTGGTTAATGTTTTGTAATATGTAATAGGCTAATAATTTTCTATTTGGCTCACACCTCTTATTGAGCATTTGGAGTTTTGGAGCAGTGCTGAAATCTTTAACAGCAGTTGTGAGGCTTGAACTTGGATCTGGGTTAACAACTGTCTTGAGTTTGAAGATTCATCAGGTTGATTAATGTTTTGTAATATGTAATAGGCTAATAATTTGTAGCATGTTTTTTGGACTCGAGGCAATATGAAATGATATATACCCATGTATTATGCAATTAGGTAACAGAGAGGCCAAGGAAAACTTTTGGTATGCATATAAATTTGTTTTGCTGTGGGTGCTGGAAAATCGTTTTCCAACGCCTATAGGCATATAATTTTTTTTTCCTGTAGGCGCTGGAAAATGATTTTCCAGCGCCTACAGGAAAAAAAATTTATATAGATAATAAAATAAAATGATAGCATGGCAAGATGAAATGATATATACCCATGTATTATGCAATCAGGTAACAGAGAGAAGCCCAGGAAAACTTTTGGTATGCATATAAATTTGTTTTTCTGTGGGTTCTGGAAAATCGTTTTCCAACGCCTGAAGGCATATAAATTTTTTTTCCTGTAGGCGCTGGAAAATGATTTTCCAGCGCCTACAGGAAATTTTTTTTATATAGATAATAAAATAAAATGATAGCAAGGCAAGATGAAATGATATATACCCATGTATTATGCAATCAGGTAACAGAGAGAAGCCCAGGAAAACTTTTGGTATGCATATAATTTTTTTTTGCTGTGGGTGCTGGAAAATCGTTTTCCAATGCCTATAGGCATATAAATTTTTTTTCCTGTAGGCGCTGGAAAATCATTTTCCAGCGCCTACAGGAAATTTTTTTTATATAGATAATAAAATAAAGTGATAGCAAGGCAATATGAAATGATATATACCCATGTATTATGCAATCAGGTAACAGAGAGAAGCCAAGGAAAACTTTTGGTATGCATATAAATTTGTTTTGCTGTGGGTGCTGGAAAATCGTTTTCCAACGCCTATAGGCATATAAATTTTGTTTCCTGTAGGCGCTGGAAAATACAGGAAAAAAAATTTATATAGATAATAAAATAAAATGACAGGAAGGCAAGATGAAATGAGATATACCCATGTATTACGCAATCAGGTAACAGAGAGAAGCCAAGGAAAACTTTTGGTATGCATATAAATTTGTTTTGTTGTGGGTGCTAGAAAATCGTTTTCCAACGCCTGTAGGCATATAATTTTTTTTTCCTGTAGGCGCTGGAAAATCATTTTCTAGCGCCTACAGGAAAAAAAATTTATATGTTTCTTGCTCAAGGATGTTGGTCCAAGAATTTAAATCTTTTATGTTTCTCATCCCATTTCTTATAAATCCAAAGAATCTGTACACAACCATCATAAATAAAGGGTGCTTAGTTTTTTTCTAGCATTCAAAAATCTATTACTGTTGCTATTTAGATTGCTGAGATCTTTTGCAGTCTGAAATTGCTGTTCATATCAGCGCCCAAACAAACTCGGCAAGGTTTTTGATTCCACGAGCCTAAAGCATTCTCTTGAAAATGTTAGAACAATATTTAAACCCTTGCAAAGTTTGACAATTCAAACTTGACAGACATAACTTCTTTTTAGAAGTAATTATTTCTCGGGTGAAGGGATAACACTGCCTCACCACCGCAGTTAAAAAGATTCATTCGATGGGAGACCTGTGATGGATTTAGGATTCAAATCGGTATAGATGTGATTAAAGCGATGATTGAGAATAATTTCCTTTGAATACAGTTAGTAAACTATATTTGTTCGAATAGAATTTATGTTTTGGGACAGATCTATCAGTTAGGAGGTGAAGGTATTGATCGACAAAGATGGATCAAGTCCACAAAACTTGGAGTACTGGATCATCTTGCAATAGAATGGTAGAGGTGCATTATTTGTATAAGAGGTGCAGGGATCACTTTAGATGTAGAGGGATGTAAGGATCATTTAGTATGTCAAGGAAATTTATGTGGCATTACTTAGAACATGGAAGAAACATGTTAGTTACAATTGGGCACATAATATATGGAAAGGTAATATACCTTATAAGATTAGGAGCTTCTGTTGGCTCGCTGCCAATGACAAAATTATGACTCGAATAATCTTCAAAAACGTTGATTTGTGGGCCTAGGGATTTGTGTGATACGCCTGGAGGGACTTGATATAGTATTGAAAGACAAGCAAGCAGAAATTAATAATGTGTTTGCCTCTTAATTAGAAGACATCAAGAGAACACAAGATTTCTTCATGAATAGATTGGATTGCAAATTTGGTCCATATAAAAAGTCATCTTCAATGTAATTTTGATCCTACCATCGAGGTTGAAGCTCAAAGGACCTAACTATTGTTTTCTCCTGGGATTCTTAACAGCCTGCTAGCTGCTTCTCTGGTTTTGTGTTATGTTTTGTACTGTTAGGATATAACCAGAATGTGTGGGTTTGCTTTTTGAACTTCTGTGTAATGAATAAGTGGGTAAGTCCCCTAGGTGATAGTGAGAAACCTCCTAAGTGGAATGATGAATCAGCACTGCATGAATGCAAAATGTAATCTTGTTTTGGAATGTTGAATTAGCACTACATGAATGCAAAATATAATCTGGTTTTGATTTCTATGTAATGAATAAGTGGGTAATCTGGTTCTTTATTTCTATAAATGCATACATGTTTGATATTAATTTATTGTTTTTTTAGGTTGTAGGTTTTTAAAGTGTGGACAATGGTTGAAAAGTGGACATTGTGTATCGAAGTTTCCTGTCGTCCAAATCCTGGACAAGCCACAGTTAAATATGTGCTTTACAATCCGGCGCGAAATCATGTAGTGCACAGAAACATAGATCTACATGGGAGGACAACTAATAATGAAGCCTACTATATCGCCCTTATTGAGGGCTTAAAAGAGGCAAAAAAAAAAATTGTGAATGATATTGCAGTTTACATGAACTCGCAACTCATTTGCAATCAGCTCAATGGCATCTTTGAAGTTCGAAAAGAAAATTTAAAACCCCTATACACGGAAGCAAGAATGTGGAGCTCTCAGTTTAAATATTTCAACATACAATGGCTTTCAGACATTCATAGGATGTCCACTGATATATTGGTGGCAGTAATGTCAAGTGTAGATGCAGGTGTTAGAGATGACACCGGATCATGGTTTATTGAAAGTGAAGTCATCAATCATCATCAGGATAACTCTCAAATAAGTGGATGTGTTATTCTTATAATTTTCCTTGGGGCTATGATGGCATGGTTCTTTCACTAGAGAAGAACCGATTGTAATTTTGGATGGTTCGCGATAAAATACATGAATCTTTTTGATGGTATAATTATTTTATGTTGTGTTATTTTGCCACTTTTCTGTGGGGTAAAAATTGTTTTTGTTTTTACTTCCTTGGGATCTAATACATGATAGATTAACATGGATATTTTTCCGAATAGTAAAGGTATCAATTAAAAACAAATTTGACACTCTATAGTAGGTATTCTATATAATCAAACAGCTGGGCAAAGCAGCTCAACAATTCTATATAATTAACCCTGTGCTCCATTCAACAATTGTAAATAAATAACTCTAACTGATGTGCTGAACTTGAAGATCTGAGAAGAAATTCCTACCTCTACCACTACCATTCCTAATCTGATTTGGTTATGAACTTCAAAAATCATGAGAAAAGTCAGTGCAAATGAATCTGATGCATCAAACAGCATCAACACAGAGTGGCTCCAATAGGGCAGCACCTGCTCACCTGTTCATGAAGCTAATCTGCGTACAGAAAGCTACAAAGGCTCAATCTAACCAGACAAATAGTGACTTCCTAAAGAGGTATGTTGGTGGCCCCTTTGTCTTTTGCACAATCCATGAATATGAACATCAATATGGATTTCTACAACTCAATGGCTTTGCAGCAACAGCAGCAACTAAAACATCCACAACAACAGCAATTTGCAGATAGACATCCTCAAACACATTTCACCAAAGGATGGAGATAAAAATGTTGCAGTGAAATTTGAAATCACAAAACAGTTCGAGGCATTTGCAGAAAACATGCCAATTCTGCTACTGAATGAAAATGTGCCTGTGTATTACAGTACTATCAAGCAAATTTACTGTTTTCTAACATAACATTTAAAAGTAAACAAGAAATATCCATTAACTGCATCATCGAATTCCTGATGTTCTCTTTTCATTTATATATAAAAAATGAAGTACATGTACACAATTGCATCTTATCAGAAGCTGGAATAATTTTAAGGTCTCCTAACCCAAGCTAGGAAAACCAATATAACCCTAACAACAAAGTGCTCCGCACTAGGAATCACATGTAACCAAAGCTTGCCACTTGCCACTCCGCCATGATTCGGTATGTCGGACAATAAACAAAAAGATGCAGTTTCTATCACAAATTTTTTCTGAAGCCAATTTCTGTGTTGTCTGAAAGTTCAGTGATGTCAGTGACCCAATCATCTCCGGATAGAGGGGGACCCATTGAAGAAGTTGTGTCTGTAACATGAAAATGAATTTTTCATCAGAGAAGATAATAAGATGACAAGTAATAAATGCATTAGAATACAAAGAATATCAATTAAAAGTCTTGTCCTAAGCACCTTGACTCATCTGATAAAAATAGTTATAATGTGTCTGTGAACATCCTTCATCTGAAATTACATTAATTGGATGCTCAAGCCCTGCAAACATTCCAACACTACATTAACAGCATGAACAACAACCAGTGCTAATCGTTAGGAGTGAAGACAATGCAAACAAACATGGAAATTCACCAGTGTCCCTGATGTTAGTGGCCCAATCCTGTTCTGGTCGAGGGGGGCCCAATGACGAACCAGCTGTGTTTGTAAGATGACAACACAATTTCCATCAGAGAAAAAAATAACATGTCAAATAATAGATGCATCAGAATACATAGTAGATCAATCAACAAGCTCGTCAAATGTACCTTGACTCATGTGATCAAAAGGTTGATTGTTGGTCTGTGTACATGCTTCATCTATAATCACATTGATCGGATGTTGCGGCTCTGCAAACGTTACAGCACTACATTAAGTTAAAATAAATAGCAAAGACCAAAGACATTGCAACAAATTTGAAAAATTGACAAAGCGATCTAAACATAGCAACAAACTTGGAAGATCACGAATTTGATCTAAACATACTGATATCGTCTCCCTATAGAACTTACTTGGAACAATAGAGGAAGCATTTTTGGAGGGAGGATGACCACGCCTGTTGAGGTGTGGAAACTGAAATGGTTCATCTTCGGATGCAGAGACATTCAAATCAATATTCAAGGTGACCTTACTTGTCCTTTTATTTCTTTTTTTTGGACTAAGGAAACTCTTCTTTCTCTTCAAAGATGACTCATAAGCACCCAAATCAACTGTGAAGTCATGATCCATAGTATCAAGATTATTAGCATCATCAACAAATTTTTTAGCTAGATCAATCAATTGTTTTTCCTTGCTCACAGTGGAAGGAGGATTGTTTCTAATCAGGTCTAGATAACCAAACAATTCCTCTCTCAACACACCAAGTTCTTCAACATTGTCATCTTCAATATTGGTTGGGATAGTATCTGCAGGAAGGTTTGGCTCCTCTGTACTTATCTCAAAAGGAACATTCAACTGATTGGGTGTGGTATGAAGATCCAATAAAGGGTATAAATCAATCAAGGAGGAATGAAACCAATCTATCTTTATAGCATGCTTGCAAATGTTCCCCCGAATAGACCATGGACAATCACAAGTGATAAAATTTTTGCGATGAAAAGTGATAAGATATTCCTTATCGGCTTTGCTTTGACTCCTTACCCAATAAGCATGAGATATGCTCTCATGAGGCCTGCAATCACTGTCTGGAATTCTTCTAGCCTTTTCCATTGATGATTCAAGTTGCATCTCTTTCTTGTGGTTGTTATAATATCCTTCTTTTTTCAAAATTGCCTTGAATCGATAACATGGCTCAACATTTCTTAGGAGAGTGTAGAATAGCCAATACATTCTACGAGAGCATTTCTTTCGCTTATCATAGAGAAATGTTGACTTCAGGTAACCGTGGTATGATTCCACGGCATTATTTGTTTCCTGGTTCGCATGAGGAAAATCTCTGCAGCCTTTAACCCACATGCCTACATGGAAAGACTTAATTAGTAAATATCAGTTGTCCAACATAAATGACAAACATACAACACAATATGAATATTATGCAAACTTACGAATCTTGTCACCAGCAATCCACGTCTTGTAGAAATAGTCCAAAAACTTCTGCTCAGTTGCATATTTGATGAAAAAAGCATTGATTGCATCATCCACTTCATCAGTACAACAATATTTCATGATATGGCCAAGTTCATTGAACATTTCTTTTGCTTTCTCTGAGTTGCTAACCAGCCGATTAACATTCTTGAGCCATGCCCTCCTTACGTGCCAAATACACAAAATCACTTCACATTTGGTGATTCTCCTGTGACATTTAATTCATTTTTAGAAATTCTTAAAATGAATGCAATTCGAAATGTCAAATAAGAATATCGATGTTACCTCAAAGCAATGATTTCAGCCATAGCATCACCAACCATGAAGGCGTTGACCCTCCAATCGGGACGAGTTCGAAAACACCTAAGCATAAGGCTCTCCAGCCATACTTGTATATCTTGTGATGTATTACGTGACATCACCACCCAGGCAACTGGTACCCCGCTTTGTTGCTCATCAAAGACCGCAAGCGTGTACAACTGATACTGTCATTTTAAATGAAATGAAGTTAATTTTAACATAAATGATTTTATTGAAGCAATCATTGGAAAAAAAACTCACCCCATATTTGTTTGTACTGAGTGTTGAGTCCATGGCTATCAAACTATTGTGGGATAGCTTGACCATAGTTTCCAACATCCATTTTGTTTGTATTCCAGCTATAAAAGGGATGTCTGTGCCATTGGGCTTCTGGAAGAAGAAGAAATCATCCTGGTTTCTTTGGTACCAAAGATTCACACTCATTTCATCTTTTCTATGCAACTGATAACTTTCTTTCATTAGACGATCATAAATGTTTACAACGTCTTTTCTGCGTAAGAAGAAATCCCTGTCTCTGGATGTAGCATCTATGTCAAGATATTTCTTTATATGTATTTTACAAACAGAGTCAATTGGAAGTTCAAGAAAATAACATCTTTCTATATAAGAAATCATGTCCTTCGAAAGTTTTGGCTTTTTCTTAGTAACATCATCACTTGAAGTGTTGTATTTACCATGACAAGGCGATCCTTGCCCATCTTCGTGATCATATTGATTGTATGTTATTACTGCTGTGTTGGGATCTTGAACCATAATCTTTACAATAAAGTGGCATTGACATCCCCTCTTTTTGGCAAATCCCTTCTTTCCTTTGCTTTTCCATTCTTCTCTCTTGTCAGTTGGACCATATGAGCGATGATAACTACAAAATAAATCACAGGAATGTCACCAAATCTGGTAAATATAAAGCATATTTAATATCAACATCTAAACAATGTAGTTCTAAAATACTTACTATTCATACTGTAAGGCTCTTGTGCTTGGGGGTTTTCTTTTTTTACGCCGGAAGGAACATGGAGCATCTGGATTCAATTCCTCTCCCTTTATAAAATCAGCAACTCTTTCTTTGGGAATTTTTGCAACCCGGTCAATATTCATGTTTTCTTTGTAGATTTCAGTCCAAGCTAAATCTTTACCAGAAAAAATGACTTTGTCTTTTGGGTCTTGGACCTCAAGAGCCATGACTGACTTCCATTTCTTATCCATGCTGGATGACTGTCTGCAAGAATATGTGAAAAGATATTAGGGAGCTGGAAATGATGAGAAGGTGATTTGTACATATACAAGAAATATAGTAATTGCATCTCCATGAAATGATGTAGTGGAAAATTATTTCTAGTACTCCTATAGGTGCTGGAAAATCATATTCCAAGGTGATGGAAAATCAATTTCTAGCACCTACAGTAGCACTAGTACTGCTGTAGGTGCTGGGAAATAAATTTCCAAGGTGCTGGAAAATCATTTTCCAAGGAGCTGGAGCACTAGTACTACTGTAGGTGCTGGAAAATCAATTCTCTTCAGTAGTACATCTTGATTTGAAAACATTTGAAAACTCTGTCAGTATAATATCATTCTCTTCCATTCATATATGACACCATCAACCTCAACTTCAAACAAATATTCTTTGTCATGTGCACAGAACAATAATTAATATCAAAATGTTTCATTTGACCAAAACTGTAATATCAAAGTGTAGCAAAACTGAGAATTTGTAGCCAATACAACATACTATGAAACATCATGGCCTTTTTAAAATTTCAAAGTGATAACATACTGTGAAAATCATTTTCCAAGGTGATGGAAAATCTATTTCTAGCAACTACAGGAGCAATAGTACTGTTGTAGGTGTTGGGAAATAAATTTCCAAGGTGCTGGAAAATCATTTTCCAAGGAGCTGGAGCACTAGTACTGCTGTAGGTGCTGGAAAAACAATTTCCAAGGTGCTGGAGCACTAGTACTGTTGTAGGTCCCCGAAAATCAATTTCCAAGGTGCTGGAAAATCAATTCTCTTCAGTAGTACATCTTGATTTGAAAACATTTGAAAACTCTGTTAGTATAATATCATTCTTCCATTCATATATGACACCATCAACCTCAAATTCAAACAAATATTCTTTGTCATGTGCACAGAACAATAATTAATATCAAAATGTTTCATTTGACCAAAACTGTAATATCAAAGTGTAGCAAACTGAGAATTTGTAGCCAATACAGCATACTGTGAAACATCACGGCCTTTTTAAAATTTCATCTAGAAAAAATATTAATATGCTGGTAAAAGATGGATCTAGATTCCAAAATCACATCTATAATGGAAATATTTGGGGTGGTTATGTAGGTTATTATTGGGAGGCATGTGGCACATGAGGAAGGTCACATGTGTAACCTAGCATGCTCTTATACTTGATCTCCTTTCTATTTTTGGAGATTATTCTTGGAGGGTGCACATGTGGAAGGTTATTTTTTTTACTGCTTTTGGATATTCTTGGAGGGTGCACTTGTGGAGACATTTCTTGCTGTTCTTGGAGACATGTATTTTATGATTTCATTTAGTTTGGCATGGTCAAATCCTAATTTTCCCTTATATTATTGGATTTGCTTTATGGAGATGGCCCATTTGCTATTTTAGGGTTTTTAACTACATCTTTTATTATGGAGCGCTTTTATCCACTCAGCTTCTTGTACACTCATCCATGGAGTTGGTTACCTTGGAATTCACACATGGGGAGTGGTTTCATGCACGCACATTTTTGGAGGGTGCATTTCATGTGGACATTTTGCATTTGACTTGGTTTGATGCCTATTTTTGGTGGTGTGTCCCCTTCATGAGCATTGTTTGGTACATACTACTACTATTGTTGGATGGGGGTGAATTGTCTAAGGGAGCCTATTTGCCACATGTTTCAACATGGTCAACCATGGAGTTAGGAGAGATCTAACTCCATCATTATAATATTTTTTTGATTTGTCATGGAGTTAGTTAAAAGATAATAGTATTTTAATGGTTGAGGAAAGAGACTCACTCTATAAAAGAGGAGCTCTTTCTCCATTGTAATGGTTGGGATTTCGGGGATTGAGAAGCTCTCCCCTATGCTACTTTGTGTATCATTTTTTCAATCTTAATGTAAGATTGGAGGTATCATTCTATCATATATATTTTTGTTTTCGTATTAAATTTTTCCTAATAAATTACTGTTTGGATCAAGATAATGGATTCATATGAATCCATATCCCGATGGACAACGTATTTGGTTTGATTCTAGTGTTCCCCAAAACCCACAAGGATTCATTGTCCCACATTTGGAGCCAAATGTTTATGTGCTTCCATGTCACACATCAAAAAGAGAAATTTTGATTCATACTTGAAACTATATCCCTCTATTTTGAGACCAATTTTGGAATATTAAAAGTGCTAGATAACCTTAATTGCTTATCCATATGAGCCAACTTCATCTAGCACTTTACATAATCAAAATGAAATCTCAAATTTTGGAATATTAAAAGTGCTAGATAACCTTCACTACTTATCCCTATGAGTGAGTTTCATCTAGAACTTTACATAATCAGAATTAGAATTCATTATTCATCTAGAAATTGACTTTTGAATATTTTTATTGAAATAAATAGTGTGCTTAAACATACGAAATTTAAAATTGAGAAGAAATATTATTCAACTGCACATATGTATGCATCATAAATCTATTTCTACTCTTAAAAAATATTATTCAAATATAAAATAACGGTTTTGTGACCTGTAATGACCCAAAAAAAAATTAAATAGAAAAAAAATGTAAAATAACGGTTTTGTAACCTCCAATGGCAAAAAGAAGCATACACTTAAATAGGAAAAATAAAATAACTATTATAAATATTACTTCAATGGCCGGACTTTTGAATACTTTTATTAAATTAAATAGTTTTCTCAGATACACCAAACTCAAAACTGTGAAGAAATATTATTTAACTGCACATATGTATGAACTAATTAATAACTGTTTCTAGCTTTACAAAAATTCACAAATTTATTGAATCACCAAATTCAGTAAATTTATTTACTGAAATAATTTTTTTAACGAAATTCACCACTTTTGATCATCGGATCAATTCCTAATTCCTATGCTAGATAACCTTCACTACTTATCCCTATGAGTGAGTTTCATCTAGAACTTTACATAATCAGAATTAGAATTCATTATCCACATCATCTTCATTATAACACACCTCCCATATGAGTGAGCTTCATCTAGCACTTTACATAATCAAAATTAGATCCCAAAGGTTGGAATATTAAAATTGCTAGATAACCTTCACTACTTATCCCTATGAGTGAGTTTCATCTAGAACTTTACATAATCAAAATTAGAAGTCATTATCCACATCATCTTCATTATAGCACACCTGCCAATGACACGTGGCAATATATTTGAGTGATAGTTGAAAGTATTAATTGGAAATGTACACAATGAATGTCTACACTACATGCAAGCGATGTGAGGATCCATAGATATTTCTACTTCATACACATATAATATGAAGAGCGTATTAATTGGAAATGTACACAATGAATGTCTACACTACATGCAAGCGATGTGAGGATCCATAGATATTTCTACTTCATACACATATAATATGAAGAGCCTATTTCATTATTATTAACATCCATTTCACAATGCATTTGGGATAAATATGTGGATTTATAAATGAAAGGCCTATATTTATGTGGAGAAGATCAATGGTTGCTGAATCACTAACTTTCGATATACATAACTTGTATTATTAATGTCTAAATTGATCAAATGAGAGGTATTAGAAAGCTAGAGATGTGAAGAATAACCTGGATATGGTTTCTATGGTAGAATTAACATCTACCATAAAGAAAAAAAACAGATTAAACTAACCATTTCTAACTTGGCAACAAATTACTTTAAAATAAAATGACTAACATAAAGGAATCTTTGAAGGCCTAAATTAGGCCCTTTTTAGGGAATAAATATTATTTACCGAAGGCACTCAATTCAATTAGCACAAAGGGGAAAAGACACAAAGTATAAAGGAACTCCAAGGATATGAAGAAAGGCTTATAGAAATATATGAAGAACATTCAAATGGAGAGAGAGAGATCCCTTCAAGTATAGTAAGTGAAATAACCTCCTGAAATATATTTTTGATATATTATTCTAAGTCAGAAATCATCTAGCTAAATCCCTATAATAATTTCATTTCGATAAACTAATCCTTCAACAGCCTGGAAGCATGAAATCCTTTAGCTATCACGCAGTTAAAGACTATTATAAAACAAAGGAAATATTATAGTCAAAAAAATGTTAATGTTGTCACTGCGTAATAATATGTTGATTTCAACCCAAACTTTCACAATACAATGTAAAATCTCAGTCATAGACAACATACAAATCTTGATTATTTTCAAGATGAAGATCTATAAAAATAAGAAAATCAAGATGCAGAAGTAAAGAGGATCAAATGAATAGTAAGGAAAGATAGTTATAGTGCTGTCATTTTTCAGATGTTAACCATGAAAAATAAAGTCTATTAACCTTCAGTACTCTAGAAATAAGGTCAAAAAATTACTTAAAAGGCTCAATCGGGTAACCATAAAATGATAAACATAATGGAATTGCATTTACAAATGTTTCCAAAATCGTTCAAAAACACATTAAAACATTAAAAAAACACTCCACAATCACCAATAAGTCACTATCTCCCCAATCATATATATTTTTGATATATTATTCTAAGTCAGAATAATATATTTTTGATATATTATTCTAAGTCAGAAACAATAAATTTGGTTGATGGTATAGGGTTCGAATCCCAAAACTGTAATTATTACAGTTCATAGGTTAGCTGAACTTCATGAATTTTTCTCCACATCGTTCGGACCGGTCCTTATGGACGTCCAACTCAGCTATGGATGTCTTACACCACTCATATGTAACACCGCCTCAGCAACTCCTTTTTATGTGAATGTTTTATCTTATTTTTCCTATTTCATTTCAGAGGAAGCCACCGTGTGTTTGAGGACGGTGTTTGCTTTTTCTTTTCTCTGGGAAACGGCAGTAGCGCAGCTCTCATCAGCAGGTATGTAGATTAAGTTCCCATTGCATTGCCCTTAGTTTTGAAGCTTCCAACTAGCGTTTTCCTTTTCCCCCAAATACGTTCAGGACAAAGATGAAATGAATGCGTCCTGTTAAGTCCACAATTTATTTACAGAGAGAACACTCTACAGGCTCAACAACCATGTGCTTATCGTAACCTGTCTTTCAAAACTGGGCTATCAATTTACAGGGGCATTTTTCATTTTGCTAGTTTCTTTGATGATTGATAGGATCTTCTAATGGTTATTTCCTGGGGTTTTTATCTGCCCAACTTTTCCAAATAAGTTATAAATATCAAGAAATCACTTTGACAGTGCTGAAGTTATAAATATCAGGAAATCACTTTGACAGTGTTGATTTTATATGGATTGCAGATTCAAATTTCGGTTGAAGGTCATCCAGTTAAATTGAAATTTTGATAGCATGTTCTTCGGAAAACAGAATGTAACCATGTCACATCCAAACATATATTAAAATAAGTCATTTACATAGTTTTGGGAGGGCTCTGGAGTATTTTCCCGGCAGACAAAAGACAACCTGATTCTATGGAAGCCATCTAGAGGCTATGTGAAAACGTAACGTAACATCCCAGCCAGTTCAAGCCTTATTTTTTAAGGTAAGCACTGCTATACATCTTCTATAAGTCCATTTATATTCATGTAAAAGAAACTATAAAAATTGGTTTCAATGTTTTCTTTGATTTCAGATTATCCCCTTTTTCAATATATGTGTGTCTGTGTTTCTTCACACATGAATGTATTGAATTAAAAAATCTTTCCAATATTGGTGGTTATGTATGAGAACTTCCAGTTTTTGGAAAAATAAATGTATTCATTAGTAGGCTTGATAATTAATTTATGTTTTAACTTTTTTTTTGAGACTTGTCTTACAAATGACCAGCTAAACCTCCTTGGCCAATAAAACAATCAAAATTAATCTTGTGGTATGTCTAACATACCATTTTCAAGTTTGACTTGCAAGTACTCAAGGATTAGCAGACTATTTCCCAGGCTTTTCCCAAGTGAAATGATCACATCTTTAATTTTTATCATTTTTGGTAAATTGGAGATTTTGTAGAACGTAGAGTCTTGGTCAAACTCTCACTCTTTTCTTGCCAGGTTTTTTGTCAAGCCAAGTTTTATAACTATGTTTGAGATCTTCAAATATTGTTTTGATGTGATGATCTTCTATTTGCTGAATCATGTTGCCCTGCCAGATCCAGAACCTTTGGATCATTTTCCCTGTATTGATGAACTAAGGATAGATGAAATGATTTTTTTTGACGATGGTGGTTTCTTGATTGATGTTGAGAACATGCTTGCTTCAGCTAGCAAGATCATGGATCAGTTAGAAGATTTAAAACAATTTCATTGTTTGCCACTAAATTTTAGAATATGAACACTACTGAAGTTTGTTTCATGTCTAAGTCAACTCATAGTCATCATGATGAAGTGGAAACCTGCATCCCAATTTTATTGGGATAGCTGCTAAAATAGTTCGAAAATTTGAACACTTTACTTATATTAAAGATATAAGATCAAAATATCTGCTAAGTTTGGTGCAAAGACTTGTAATTAAGCAACATGTACAAAAAAAATAAATTTGAAGCACTGGAAAGTCAGATGTTTGGTAAATGTGGCATGTGATTTCATTACGTTGATTTTTCACCAATTTATTAAAAAATAATCTATAGCTATCTTGACATTTTAACCGTGCAAGTTCTTGGACTTGAACTTCTGTCTAACGACATTTTAAGAAATGTTAGAAGGAATTTGTTCCTCACATAATCTTTATCTAGATGCATTTATATTAGAAGGAACCTGTTCCAATTTCACTTTGTCAAAGCTACAATCTTATTCATTCAAATGTGTAGATTTAGATATTTATGCAATCTCATGTGGCATTGCAATATCAAAAACAAACTGTTCATTATACAATTATTCTCGTTAACTCGTTTGGGCAAGATGGATCATTTTGATGAATGTTGAGACAATTCCAATTTCAAATCCAACTTTCTAGGTGCACAATTTTGAATCAAATCTCTCTAAATGTACAATTAATTTATCCTAAGCTACATGTGGGTAATTGTACATCTGGAGATTTTCAACACCATTGGCCAATGGCCTACTTCATCGCATTTGAGGCAGGCCCTATTTTATAATATGACTTACATTTGTGGATAGTTAATACCTGGGCAAGGGGCAATAGTCCAATAGACAATCACGGTAAATTATATGTTGTCTTTGTTTGATAATATTCTATCTTTTAAACCATCCAAAACCAATATATTAAAACATTTCTATAAAAGACAGGGAGTAGGCAGCTTAGCTACTAATTACCCTTTTGCATAGTAGGCAGGTACTAAGCAGTTATGTTGCCTAAACCACTTGTTGATTTGAGACATCAGTATTGTAGAGAAACTTTCAATCTATCTATATTTTGTTC
>CM076583.1:908516023-908585180 GCA_034641835.2 Pinus albicaulis | reverse complement strand
CAACTATGGGATGATGATATGAAAGTATAGAGATGCATGTAACACTACAATTCACCCAAACATCGACTAGAATCTCTTTGCAGAAATATACACACTGTAATATGCATAAATATCGACTAAGATATTTTTCTAGGTACAAAGACATCTACAAAACACTATCATATGAACTATCGTAAGGAATTTCAGGCCAGTACTCTGCAATATTGTTCTCTCCGTAAAAAGTGCCTATCCAATTCTATGATTAAAGCTTACAATATTCTGTTGCTTTCTGTCAACCTGACCACGATCATAACAGTAAGGAATTTCAGGCCAGTACTCCTACTTCATACCATATGAAGTCTCCAGAGTCAATCAGGAACAGTGTAATGGCAGGACCATCATGAAATTCAATAAAGTAAATGGGCTCTAAATCAAATATTCATGGTCTACTTTAATTTTTTCTTTTTAGGATCAACCCTTTAGCTTATGTGGCGACCTTATCTATTGTAGACAAATCCATCCAACACACTTTTGTTGGCATCTTCCATTTCTGCCAAAGTTTAAAGGAAAATTATGTGAATTCAATATAAAAATTTCGTAACAGAAGCTTGCAAAGCTCAGTGGTTTTCCATAACCATCATTATACTGAATTAATATTAGTGGAGCTCTGTTTTTATTCATTTTGTTGTTACTGACTGAAATAGTATTTGCATCAATGTCTGGCCGAGGAGATCAGAAAGTTGGAACAATGTTGGATTTTATACTTCTATTTGCAGTTCCCATCTGGGCAAGGCCCCCGCTTGCAACCATGCTACCAGGCCAACAAAAGGTTGAGAAAACAAGTTTTTACCAGCAAACCTCAGGGAGATTAACTCAACTATTTTGATAGATTTTTAATGATTTTTACTTAATAAATCTGAGATATTAACTTGCCTGTTTTGGATGTTGGGTGTTTGTTTCTCAAAAATGTATATTTCATGAATTTATTGATTGGTTTGATATGTAACTCTAGACTTTCCAGGCTGTCCAAACTGCAGGCTTGTATGAGGCTGCGCTTAGATGGATCTATATATGCAACTTAATGTTGAGAAACTTTAGGTTGCATATTTAGTTTATATGTATTTTAGAAATATACACACTGTAATATGCATAAATATCGACTGAGATATATTTCTAGGTACAAAGACATCTACAAAACACTATCATATGAACACAAATCATTCAAAATATATTTTGCAAGGATTTACATGTCTAAATCAACGCACTAGGATTTGGGAATCTAAATGAGAACATTGAAGATTAAAACATCAATTGTGGGAGTAAAAACAGGGATAGATAATTACGTCAAATGGAAACAGGTTTCGCTCCAAAGACACCGATTCTCCGATTCCACTGCTCCGGAGACTGCAACCCTGCGACGAAAATTGACAATAAAAACGCGAATCGGGATGAAAACCGATTATTTGCGCGCGCGGGTGATGCATTTAATTGTGGTTGGTGGTCGGCGGACGTGGGGTGGTGGGTGGGGGAGGAGCGGCGGGTGGCGGAAGAGAAGCGCTTGGGGGAGGAGGGGCGGAGCGAGTGGGGTCCTCCGCTAATGGCCCGTTACCGTGACAGCACTCCGTTTCTTATTCGGTTTCGTAGTCGTTTTTCACATCGCCGGAAGGAGGGGGTCGTCGGAGGCCGACGATCGGGAGCTATCACATCAGCTCCTGATTCGTAGACACAAAGACTCCTCCCCCGGAGATAGCTACCTGCCACCCTAACCCATTAACTACTCGTCGTAACTCTGACAACTCTGACAGAGTAGTGATGTGGTGATCCCCAAGCAGAAGAGGCGACAGGCAGGAAATGTTTTCCGACGGGCACGGTTTCTAGGTTAAAACACGACCTCACTAGACTACTCCTCCTATAATATATTCGAGTCATTTAAACAATGACCGAGACCCTTAGATTGTTTTTCGTAGGGAACTACAAAAATGTGGTCACAGGGATAGATTCAAGCCAAAGACATATATATTACGATATCACTATTCGAGTAATGGAAGCGATATTTTTTTATTATAATTATGCCTTCATTGTTACCTATTATGAGCTTTATTCTCATGGCATTGTTCAAATTCGTCATTTTTGACAGAATCTTGAACATGTGTCCCTCCCCTTCATTTAATGCCTCAGTCATCTGTCTTTTTAACGTCACCAGTGCTCCTTTACACGGTGATGTGAAAATACTAGTATACATATCACAAAACCCTTATGGAGAGAAAACATAGAGATTTTAAGTCCTTAATTGTATTCAACCTTCAAGATTTCAATTAGAAGAGTGATCTTCAAAACCTCATCCTTCAGCCTTAGCTCTGATACCATGTTGAGAAATCCTTAGGGAAGCTAATTAAGATGTCTTCTCTTAACTTAATAGTTGCTTGTGATGTTATTTTACTTTTTTAATTAGATTATTCTTCTCCTTAATATTATTCTGGTCTTTATCATCAAATAACTACTGAAAACAGCAAAGATAAATGAACCCCAGATGTAGGCTATAAGCCACGACCAAAACCACTAATAGACTGGAAAACCAAAACAAATCTCTTATTTTCTTTAGAACCCAAAACAAATGAGACAACCAAGACCAATAATATATTATCCTTTATTCACCAATCCAGTTTTCCATTTATCCTGTTGTACCCTTGACTTGTATCCTTCTTCTTATCTCTACAACTTTTGACATATACCCTCGCCCTGCAATTTCACTTGTTTTCTTCAAAATTTATTCACATGTGAGCGCAAAGATGAAGACAAATTATTTCTTCTTCACTTGACTCTTTTATTTCTTATAATGAGATAGACCTTCTCCTTTATTGAATTCATACATTTTTTCCTTTTCTTGAATTTCAAATTAAATGTATTTCATGTATCCCCTCAAAAACATCGAATATTTGTGCTTTTGTGTGAGTTCGAGTCCCTTCAATGAAGACGACTTGTTGGAGATGGATCCAACCTGGTGGAGGAGACTTAATTTATACTTTTACATAACGAAAAATTATCTTCTTTGACATAAGAAGTCCATGAAAATTATTTTACATGATGACTATGAATTTGACTTAAGACAAAAATCTAGGAGAACTTAATGGGTGCTTTGACCTAGTGACTAATGAGTTTGAGCATGAAACCTATGCTTAAATAAATAAATAATTTTTTTTTCTTTTTTTCTTTTTGACAAATACATAAGAATTACAATTATAAAAACTAATATCAATTACATTTTCAACCATAAGCACCAATCCTAAAATTCATAACCATATAGTTAAATATTACAAATTATTATACAATTAAGTGGTCATGATAGTTCTACACATAACTCACTTAATCCATAATAAATCTAAGAATAATGGACTCAAATATAGCACAAAACAAACCATATTCATAGTACATATCACCCACTTTTCCATTTAAAATAGACCCAAATTTTGTTAAGAACTATGCTTAAAGTCAAAATTCTACTCTATATTAAGAACCGTCAAAATTCTACTCTATATTAAGAACCTTGCCCATAAGACTTTGGGGTTTTTTTCAATTTTACGATTATCTAATATGTTAGGTTTTCCTTAATATATATATATATAATATGAAAAGTAGGAAATATTAACTTAACAAAATGAAAACCTTCATTATAAATAGGGTGATTTGAATGCCCCGTATACAACTCCGTCAAAATATTATTGCTCATTTTTGGATGGCCTATTATGGCAACGTCCTTCATGTATTGTATTATGGTTCTTAAAGAGTCACTTCGTCTATTACTTCTTATATCATATTCGACGTCCCTCTTTTGGTGTATTGTGGTTATTAAAGAGTTACTTGGTCTCTTTTATTTCTCTTTATATGATAGTCCATGCTTGAATCTCGTTTATTATTTGTTCATCATTTTTAATATTTTAAATGGTTTAAATTTTTGTCTTTGGAATGGTTTAAATGTTTGTCTTTGGAATCAAAGGTAAGCCTAAAGGCTTATTATCTTATTCAACAAGAATAAGGTACCGATAGGATTGGTTGATTCAAACCATAGTGTTGGTTGATTCAAACCATAGGGTTGGTTGATTCAACCCATAAGGTTGGTGGCGTAGTGCAGCGTAGGAAACCCCAATAAGTGCGTGGGATGGTACATGGGATAGGATGGAACATGGCACATGGGAGTATAGACCCTAAAGGTAACTTTACCTCCCGAGGGCTGGGGACTAAAAACCAGTGACCTAACTTGAGGGCATCACTGAGGGGCATCTCATACTTGAGAGCTTACCTAACTTGAGGTGTCTAACCTTCTAGGTCTATTCCCTAGAGGGAGCTTTGCTCCCTCCTGTAATTTTTATAATTAAGATGATTAGATAAATAGAATTTGATCTAACAAAAAAAAAAGAAGTTAAAGAACTAAAATACTAAATGAAAAGTAAAAAAAACTAACTGTTAAAAAAAACAAATGTATTATATATAAAAACTCTAAATTCAATAATAAATGTAAATGTTAGATCTGAGACTTTTGTGATCTATAGATTAGATAAATGTCTTTTTGGATTAATCACATCATTAGGATTTGGTCGACATTTCCTTGTCCTGAGAATAAACCACATTAGTTGGTTCGAAATGTCGACCAAATCCTAATGATGTGACTAATCTGAAAAGACATTTGTCTAATAAATGTAAATATAAATAGTTATAATAAAGGAATTATATATATATATATATATATATATATATATATATATATAATAGGAGTCAAATAGAATTGGGACTAAATATATAATACATTTTTTTAAAGTTCGGTATCGGTGAGGTTATATCATGGTCATGCCCAAGAATAATACTCAAATAGGATAAAGAATTGAAACAATAACTTAACATCTAGAAATGTCTTTAAAATGCACTCCATCACTGTCTATCTAAGAACCCGTGGACTAAACTAAATATATAATACATTAAAAATTCAATGTTATATTTATTTATTGACATTTTAATGTGTTATATATTTAGACCTACTCCTATTTGACTGGTTTTAACTTTATTTAAATAATTATATAAATTTACAATATTTATTAATTTTAATATTTAATTTCCCGAATGCGGGTGGTCGTCAAGGTGAATAGGTGGCAAAGGCGGTGGGTTGGCGCGTGGGGTTCTACCACCGCCACCCTCCTTTGCGTCTTGTATGTAATTAATCGCATTAACGATCCTTAGTCCGGGGCATTTACTCTGCACACTTGCCCATACACCAGCTTGATTGATCGCGCTATGGCTTCTCCGGAACGCTTCACTTCGGCTCTGTTGCCCTTCCGTTCCTGCTGCTCCTTGGCGGATTCTGAGACAAGCACTAGGACTATCACTGGTCGAAGGTGCTCGCTCTCCTACCGCATCAATCTTGCTCCTGGGCTGCATATCTCACAGACCTCCCTTTGCTCTCAGAGTTTGGGCTTTAGCGCTGAAGAGATTCATACTCATCCGCATTTGGTCTTCAGTTTGGGCATGCCTGACCTGACTCACTCTGCTACTCCCAGCACCTTCAAGTTCAACTCTCAGCACCTGACTATCATGCCTCGTTTGCACCATAGAATGAGGAGCAGGCGTGGCTTAAGCTGTGGTGGTCCCTCTCGACACCCTCCTCCCTCCTCGCCCAGCTCCTCTTCTCCGCAGTCTGATTCTGTTAGGGGGCGGTATCCTGAGACCCGTAGTGGAAGGGGCGCTTCGGCTGGCCGTTGGTCTACTCTGCCTGCTCGTTGACTCTCTAATCTCCTCCCGAGCTAGCAGCACAGGGTGCAATTCCGCTTCCCCTGTCTACTCAACATGCCAACGGTCTTAGCCACTATCACAATTGACTTCAAAGAAGTGCCGCCAGATGTGAATGCCGAAATTTTTGACTCTCCTCCGGGGCATTTGGTTACTTATAGGCCCTATTCTCCTTCCATTGCTGGCCTGGTGAGGCAACCGGGTGAGGGCTGCTCCTCGCTGGTTCCCAATTCAAATTCTGCAGAGGTTGGCTTCAAGAATGGTGGTACTCTGGCCCCGTCTGATGAGAAGAAGGAGAACACTATCATACAGGATAATCCAGATGCTATTGCTGCTGTGCAGGACGAGGATGCTCTCGATGCTTTTGCCTGCCGCGTGGTCGAGTCTCCTCCGTCCACTCAAGGTGATTAATGGTCTCTCATCTTTCAGGATTGTTTTTGGTTGTTCGCGGTGCCAGGTTCAGCACTGGAAATCATATGCTGTTTCAGTCTAGCTGGTTCTACTTCCACTGTTTTTTTGAAAGCCGGATTCCCCTATATGGGCGGCAATCTGTCATGTATAAGTCCATTCATGTCTACAGATCTGTAGCTTACTGTGGTGGTTTGATATGTTGTGTGAGCGGTGTTTTTGTGCTTAGATGTTTTTCCATGTTCTACTGTTGTAACTGCCTCCTGGCACTATATGCTGATATTTTGAACATCAGAATTGGTTGCACCAGAATGCTCATTTTGCGAGCTAGAAACTATGAGGCTTTGGCCTCCATGTAACTGTAATTTTTTTGTATATTAATAGATTAAGCGTATTCATAAAAAAAATATTTAATTATTACTTATTTTATTTGGCCCTTATTAGTATTTATTAATATTGAATTATTATTCCTTTATTTTTATTTTTATTTTTAAATAGAATAACTGTAATTATATTAAAAAAACTAGTTTTCATGGCCATAACCACTTACATGCCTTTGTTAATTCAACTATTTCAACATTCCAGTACAACCACAACAATTTCTTCTTGCCTCTACAATACCTTTTGCACTGCGATTTTGCATTGATATCACCCATAAAGTTTACAAAATTGACCCAAAAATAGTTCAAATTTACAATACATAACTCATATTCAATTAAATAACCCTAGAAGGGTTTTCTTCCGATATGTTTCCCATTACTACCTGCTTGCCACTAGCATGCCCTTCACCAAGCGACACTTCTTCAACACTAGCCTTGTGCAGGTTCATTGTTGGGTCAGAGAAGCTCTGCAAGTCATCATCCTTGGTGTTCCATGCGAATTTACGAGACAAAGTCTTGAGTAAGAGAATTTATTCCTCCAGACCAACAAGCCTCCTCTCCATTCGAACTTGTAACCACTCAAATTTGTGGTCCATAAGCTTGGACCTCTCATCTCTTTCCCTCTCCACGAACTCTAACCTCTTGTTGACCAATTCATACATACCCATCATAATTTAAACAAACTCTCCACATATTTCTTCCAACGAGACATTTCCCCTTTAGCATATTGGCCCTCCATGACTACTATAACAACCATCCAATTCCTTAACAAGCTAACTGAGCCGAGAAGGAAAGAAGAAACTGTAGAAAATTCTTCGTTGTTCATCCTATTATTATATATAATAATATTTTTTCTAATCATTAGCTTTTTAACTTCTAATCTAGTCCTTTTTTTCTTTGACTCCTCCCATTTGTATACTGTGTTATATTAGATTCTCTTCATCTAATAGTCTTGATAATAAACAATATTAGTTGGATTGAAATGTGTCTAAAATCACTAAATTTATGTGATGGATCCAAAAGACACATGTTTAAATAATTCTACTCACAAAAACCTCCATTCATATACTTTAATAGTTGTTATTTAAGTATTTTTATTTTTGGGGTAAATTTGATTCAAAATCCAATTCAAATTATATTAGAAATTTGAATTCCACCTTTGCTAACAAAAACATTATAAAAATGTTGATTTGGGATATTTTTACTATGTAAATGGGAGGATTATGTCCAATGTTTCAGGTGGAAACTCCACCCATCCTTAAGGACCAAAACAACATTATCCATAAAACTTAGTCATTTTTTTTTATCAATTTTAAGACAATCCAAATATCAATATTTGAAAAAACAATCCAATCTAAATGCTAGAAAAAATAATCCAATCTAAATATTAGAAATGTTAAAAATGGAAAGACCAAATTGGAATGAAACTTAGACACTGAAAACTAGCAACTCATGGGTGAGAAATCTACACCTAGAGACTGCCCAAGCATTACGTTGTCTCTCATTAATCATTAGATCATAAATATATAAGTTTACCTTCAATTTAGGGAGATTAAAACTATCTAGAAAATAGGAACTAACTCTAGTCTAGGACACACACACAACCGTGAAACAAACTCTCTCCAATATTACATATCTTCTCCATTATTTTCAACTGTCTTCCTTAGGAAGAAGAATTCAGTTGCACACCTAACATCTCCCTAAGCAATTCAAATTTAGTCTTCCCAAGAGGCTTGGTGAAGATATCAGCTACATTTTCACAAGTGTTAAAATATTCAATAAAAATCTCTTTGGACTGAACCTTTTCTCTAAAAAAATAAAATTGAGTATCATATGTTTTGTGCTCTTTTTTTAAACAAGATTATTTTCCTTCTTCATTGAACTTTGGTTGTTGCATTTAATCATTGTAGCATCTTTTTTTTCTTCTCCCGCATCACAAAGTCATCTCAACCCAATTTCTTCACAAGTGGCTGCACATAAAACTTGATACTCTACTTCTGTTGATGATAAATATACAGTACTCTTCTTTTTACTACACTAGGAAATGACCCAGGACCCCATATTGAAAGCATAACTAGTTGTAGATCTTCTCGTCTAGATCACCAACCCAATCTGAATCTAAATAGTCTGTCAGTTTAACATCAAAAATATATATATTTAATGTCGAAATTGATATTTCCTTGAAGATACCTTAAGAAACCTTTTTCCGCCACACAATGATTTTCAAGAGGTTTTGTCATGAATTGACTCAACACACTAACTGCATATGCTAAGTCAGGTCTGTTTGTAGTATAATAAATCAAAATTCCAACCAGTTTTTTGTACATTGTAGAATCCACCTCTTTAGAACCATCCTCATTCTGAAATTTAACATTCTGTTGTATAGGTACTAAAGCAGCTTTATATTGATCCATTCTTAATTTCTTCAATAATTCCCTGACATACTTCCCTTGAGTAACAAAATTGTGGCCAGAGTCCCTCCAGAATTCAAGACACAAACAATAAAGCAGTTCTCCAATGTATTTTATTTTGAATACTTGTGACATGTACATTTTAATTTCTTCAACTAAATCAATAAGAATTTCAAGTAATAATCAAATCATCAACATATAAGGAAATCAACACAATATGCCCCTTTCAATCAAATATGGTATAAAAAAATGGGTTATTTTTACTTCTCTTATAAGCATGTTGTAAGAAGAAAGTGTCTATATTTTAATACCAAGATCTGGGAGCATGTTTCAATCCAAACAATGCCTTCTTTAATTTACATTTCCTGCCCCTTTTTAATAAACCCTTCTGGTTGTGTTAAATATACCTCTTCCTTCAATTCTTCATTTAGAAAATTAGATTTCACATCTAGTTGATGTAAACTCCAATTGTACTTAGAAGCTATAGCTATTAAAATTGTAATAGTATTTAACTTAGCTACAGAATAAAAAGTCTCTTCATAATCATTTCCTTCTTTGTGTGCATACCCTTTCGCCACCAACCTAGATTTATACTTTTCTACACTACCATATTCTTTGAACTTAGGTTTAAATAACCATTTAAAAGCTATGTGTTCTTTTCCTTTCGTCAGTTCAACTAATTCCCAAGGTTAATTTTTAATTATGGACTCGTACACTTCTTTAATAGCTAACCTCCATTCATCATACTTCTTTTCTCATTATAATTCATGGGCTCAACAACATTTAAAATACTAGTCATAAGAGCATAATCTATGTACCTTGAATGTAAGTGAGTCTGCCTACCTGATCTCCTTGGTAGCGGGCTTGCATCAATTCTGTCCTCTATCATTTCCTGATCAGGAGATCATGTCCAAGTTATAAAAATGATCAAAAATGAAAGTGCTCAAAAATGTTTTCAATCTAAATTACCGGAAAGGTCTCATCACTGCGATTCTGGTGCCATGAACGGTTCTCAAAACCGAGGTCGTATGCAGAAGTTATGAAGGTTTGAAAATCCTAATAAACTCCAAAATATGTTGACCAAGTTTGACTTTATTAATTTTGGAAAATTTTAAAAAAGAATATTCCAAGGAAAATATTCATCAGAATATTCCCTAGAATATTCCATTTCGGGCGTATCAGACCTTGACATGTGGCAATGGACAATTAGTTGATGGTTTGAGTTTTGGGGTTCTTGGCCAATTAAAGGGGGCCACGTGGCAGACCTAGAGGCCGCCACGTGGCCCCAGGCCGGTGGAATTTTGGGCGTTACAAAAGTTTTTTTGGATCACATGATTTGATCGATGTTCGAACGACTACCAGTCCTCGGGCCCGACCAACCCTGCTACACGTTACATCTTAACAATATATGGTTCCGCGTTTTATTTGTTGTTTGCAATTGTAACCGGTGGAATAATAAAGGGGCTAGCCCCTTAGGGCTAGCCCGACCCCATAAGACCCAGTCACCCATGACCAGAGGGCTTTAATCTAGTGGTTAATATAATTACTCACTTGGCAGTCAACAACCACCATGTGGCCACGCGGAGTTACACTTTATGCTACGGTTTGTCAAACAGATTGATAACAATATTGTCGACGGTTCAAACGGAGGGGTCATGTGACCGCCATACCTCCAACATTTAATACAATTGTGAGAAGTTTCCTTCTAATTTGGAGCGGAATTGACATTTTCTGTCTGTTTCCATTTTTGGCACTGTTAACTGGCAGTCCTCCACTTTTAGTGGGGTTTTTGGGAGAAATTGGGAAATTTTCTTGGAGAAGCCATAACTTCCTCATTGTTGAACCAAATTGAGTGCAAAAATAGTCAATTTTGGGTCTCTTCGACATTCTGAGCAGTTTGGCATAGTTTTTAGGTCAAACAGAGGTCCTCTTCAGTAGTTTTAGCTTTGAGGAAGATCAAGCAGCCATCAGGGCCATCATGGAGAAGGCAGTGTATTGGGCACCCTTTATTAGTTTTATGTAAATGAATAGTTATCTCTAGCTATTTCATACCTTCTGAAGCTGATTTTATAGAGATTTTTTCCTATTGAGGCTTATTTTCACTTGTACTTGCATTTTGATCAAATTAATACAAGAGGGACATGTCGTTGGGAGTTGGACCAACAGATGTAGCCTAGGAGGGGTGAACTGCTTCAACAATTTGCTGATTAATGTGCTTTGTGAAGTTTATTTCTCTATTATTTACTGCTCTATAATGATAAACAGATAAAATACTTAACCAATCCTCACACAATAATCTGTTTAACAAAGCCATAACTATTTGTTTAACCTGCAAATTAAAGAGATCCTTATGCACACATTATTATTACTGTTTGGATACTTAGCACAGCATAACTAATACAATCCATTCATATTGTTTCCTGCTCACCTCTGAATGAACTTCGATAGATGAATGTATCCACATTGCTAGGTTCCTCTTTTGTTGTTGTTGTAAATGACTGTCTTTGGCTTCATCATTACTATCATCAATTAGTAAAGGCATGTGCCACTCCTCATAGATTTTTTCCTTATTCCCTTCATCAACTTTGTCATGAAATATAACATCTCTACTCGCAAAAACCTTGTGAGTAGGTGGATTAGACATGTTATATGCTTTGACATTAGAATAGTACCCTACAAATATGCAATTAATAGCTTTAATATTCACTTTCTTCTTATCTTCCTTAGGAATGTGCACAATAGCTTTAGATCCAAACACTCTCAAGTGATGAATTGCAGGTTTGAAACCATACAAAGCCTCAAATGGAATTTTGAGATCAAGACACCTAGTTGGACTTATGTTCTTTAAGTAAACTGCACTACTAATTTCTTCTACCCAAAATCCATTGGATAGGTTATTACCTTTTATCATGTTGCGTGCACACTCCATTAGAGTTCTGTTATTCCTTTCTGCAACCCAATTCTACTGTGGAGTGTGGGGTACTGCAAACTATTTTTCTTTCCCATGATCTCTGCAATATTTTATGAAGTTTCCAAGCCTGTATCTGAGCAGAGAATTTTGATGACTTTCCATGTCCACTTTTCAACCATATTTCTAAAATCTTCAAAATATTCAAAAGCATGGATTTTCCTTCTAAGAAAGTATACCCAATAATATATTGTGCAATCATCAAAAAATAACAAAAAATAATAAGCTTCACCTAAGGACCTTTTCTATATGGGCCCACATATATCACTATGTAGAAGATCGAGTATATCTTTCTTTCTTCTATTTAAGTTAGAGGGAAATTCATCAATATGAATTTTCCCAAGTGCACAACCTTTACAATCAATATGTTCATTCTTTAAAACAGGAAGTCCATCAACTATACCTTGTTTCTGTAGCAACAATAAGTCATGAAGGTTGATGTGACCAAACCTTTGATGCCAAATATTCTCTGTTGTCATAGTCGTTGAAGTTAAAGCTTGATGTGGAACACTTGTAATATTCAACTTATAAATTCCTCCAACTCGTACTCCTGATGTGACCGACTTCTGATGATCCAGCAAATCCTTTATAACACAGTAAGTTTTGAAAAATTCTACCTTAAAATTATGATCTGAAATCATGGAGACAAATATCAAAATATTTTTAATATGAGGCACATACATTACATTCTGGATGTGCCTGCTATTACCATTAGGAAATATCACAGGAATATATCCATACCCTCTAATTTGATATGCTCCGTCATGTCCGAGGTAGATGTTCACACCATTTCTAGTCTCCTTGAAATTTTCATAGCAGTGTTTACTACCTGTCATATGAGTGGATGCTCCAGAATCCACAAACCAAGTTTCCACCTCATCATTCTCAGCAGAAAGAGCAGCATCAGAAACAAATAATTTAACATCATGATCCAGATCGAACTCTAGATCCTTTAACGGTTCTAGATTTGGATGCTACGAATCCAACTCCAGATAGATGGCCTTAAAAATATGTTGACCATGACCACCAACTTAGGACCTTCTGATCTCAGCCCACCTCATGGGAAACAAAAAACACCAGCGCACACCATCGCCCTTTCACAGTACTGCAGGTCGTGCTGACGAAGAATTTTGTATGTTTTTCTGGATCAGTATGAGTTTGACCCCTAAAACTAGCACTGATTAGCATGGGGTTGACCCAAAAAACCAGTGTTGATCAACACAATTTTAACCAAAAAAACTAGTGTTGGTCAGAGTTCCTCAAAATTTCAATGCTCTGTCACAAAGGCAATTGAACCAACCTCCAAGGCTCTCAACCACCAAGGCTTACACACACTCCAATCTCAGCCACAAGGGCTCTCAGCTAGCAAGCATCTCCAAAAACCCAACTCAGCCACCAAGGCTCTCATAGCATGTTAAAAATGGAAATACCAAACTAGAATGATACTTACACACTGAAAACTAGTAGCTCACAAGTGAGCAAGCTACATCTGGAATCTGCCCAAGTAGTACGTTGTCTCTCGTTAATCACTAAATAAAAAGTGTATAAGCTTACACCCAATTTAGGGAGATTAAAACCATCTCCTAAAAAATAGAAACTAACTCTAATCTAGGACAGAGACAACGGTGAAAAAAAAGTTCTCCAATATTACATTCACTTCAATCTCTCTAATAAAAACATCACTCACAAAAACTATACAATTTACTCGAAATATCACAATTTTAAAGCACAATATTTTTTTTTTCTAAGTAATGACCCAATGCAATAGCTTAACCTAGTCGGCCTCGAAAATGAAAAGACTATAAAATAATTCGCCTTTCGGAAAGCGAGATACAAATACAACAGACAATATTGTCTGAGAACAAAGGTGTTCCTCCCATACCAAACCATAAATATTGTCTCTGAAGCGTTTGAATCAAAGTCTGAGGTATGGATTCGATTTCTTTATGAAGAATGGCATCACAGAATGAAATTTTCTTGGAACCTTGAATATTTCATATTTGGTTCAGCAATAGCATTTTATTCCACAATTTATGTGGTCGCTGCAAAGGATGAAAATGATTGCTAGGGGAAAGAAAATTGCATAGACAATTCTACAACTATTCTTCTTGTGAAGATCGAAGAAATCACTAGTATTGTTGTGGGGATTACAATTGGGGTGTGTTTGCCTATCTTAGGCCGAACCTTCACTTCTATCAAGCCTTACAGAAACACATTTTTTGTGATTAGGGATTTTGTTGAAGGTCTTATTCTTGCAACTGCCTTGGTGCAATTTCATTTTAGCACCTTTAAATTTCCTACCAGTGAATCCTCAGTATGGCACAACATTCCATTTCCATGGTTTCTAGCCATGTTTATGGCCTCGTGCACACTTATCGTGGATGCTCCAGCTATTTCTTCTTCTCATTTGAAATATGAAGAGAAACCTACTTATGAGGGTAAGGAATTGACCGAGGATAAAGAGCTCAAAGGTAATGGAAACGATTTAGACAATCATGCCGATGGATTGAATAACATAGATGAAGATAACGATTATCATCATTGGGTCATATCTATAGTAAAATATTTTACTTTAATGTATTTGATTTATGAAAAATAAATTTTTATTTTTATTTACAAGTTATACAATGAATAAAGACTCAAGGAACTTTGGATGTGGCGGCTTCTTCTGATATATTAGATTTTATGGATCAGGTTTTAGAATTGGATACAATTTCTTAGTCAATTGTTGTTTGACTTGTTAGAGATTAATCTAGCTAAAGAATCATTTTCTAAAATCAGTTAGGAATTAGTTAAATTTAACTGTTTCTGAATGTATATATATTTATTCCCATAATGAAATTCAGTGCTTCAGTTTTCTGCATCTCTCTGTTCTTAAATTTTTCATGGTATCGGAGCCTTGGGGTTCTTCTTGGGCAAGAGGAACTAGTTGGTGGAGATTTTTTTGTTGCCTACATTGTTGGATTTTGCTGTCGTGCTGGAGATTTTTCTACTGCCTATGTTGTTAGATTTCACTGTTGCATGCGTGAAGAGGATACGATATTTTGTTGCTGCCTGTGTTGTTATATTTTGCTACTATGTGCGTGAAAAGGATACACCTAAAATAAGGTTTATTGTTGCACAAAAGTTTGATTTTGTGTGAGTTTCCTTCTACATGAGTTTTATGCTATGTGCGTTGTTTGGCTTAGTGCTAGATTAGTTCTTCGGTGTGTTGTTTGGCTTAGTGCTGGACCAGTTCCTTCGTTCTAATCTGAGATTTGGTTTGTGCAGAAACACATAAAGGAAGTTTTATTGTGGATGTCTTATGGACTTTTTTGTTGCCAAATATCTATATATTTTTAAAAATATGTTGTGATATTTAAGCAGGACCAATTTAAAATTTTAAAAAAAATTAAATCTCAGTTGAGGATTATCATCCCTCGTATATTTTCTGAGTGTGATTTTCCATAAAGGATATTGTTAAATATATTTTCCACAGCCTTGATTTGCCAAAAAAATATTTGGCCTATCTAAGATTTTTCTGGTTAAGGTGTTTTTCTGCATTCTGCAGAGAAATATTATTTCTTTATAATAATCATGCCAGAAAGATGTCAATTTAAGATATAATATTTTCAGAAAAATATCTCGTGGTTATTGTATTCTTCATTTCTTTAGTAGTGTAGAGGCTCTTTTTTTCGGCTTCCATTAGAGGGGAAAAGACAATACAAGTTTTTTTGTAAAAGGTGCCAGATTTCTTATTTTTTTAAACATGGCTTCAACAAGTCATATTGCAATCCCCACGCCATTATTTAGTGGAAAGAACTATGATTTTTTGAGTCTTAAAATGCAAAAATTCTCACAAGGTTTAAGTTGTTGGGAATTAGTAGAATTGGGTTTCACAGAACCTGACACAAATATAATTGTTGGAATGAGTGTTGCTCAAAGAAAAAAAATTTATGAACTTAAACAGAAATAAGGTAGAGCAAAGTCCTGCATTTTAAATTCCTTATATGACTCGATTTTTCCTAAAATCACTGCTGCTAAGACTGCTAAATCAATATGGGATATACTTAAGGTTTCTTACAATGGTAACGATATAGTAAAGATGGTAAAATTACAGACTCTCAGCGCACAATTTGAAACACTTAAAATGATGGAATCAAAAATAGTTGATCAGTTCATGAATAAAGTTATGGGTGTTGTTAATCAACTTTGGATGAATGGTGAAGAACTAGAAGATCAAATAATTGTTGAAAATGTTATTAGATGTTTTCCTAAAAAAATTGACATGGTAGTTATTGTTTTTGAGTCGAGAGAATTAATAAAAATTTTAGTGGAAGAATTAACTGGTTCTTTATTGGCTCATAAAAAAAAGAATTAATTTAGATGTCAGTAATTTAGAGCATGCTTTCAAATCTAAATCTTTTATGGATAGAGGTAGAGGCGGAGGTTTTCGTGGCACGAGAGGAAAAGGAAGATGGCAGTCTCAGTCTGATGATAGATCATAGGTAACTCAAACACATTCAGAGCAGTCTCAAACTAATCATGGTCATAGGTGGATATATAAATAAAAAATTCAATGTCACTATTGCAAAAAATATGGCCATTATAAGTCTGAATGTTGAAAATTACAGTATTTATTAAGTAAAAACAAAGCTAATGTCACAAACACTGAATTTGAAACATTAGATGCTTTATTTCTGACATGCCAAGTGACTGTGCAAGTACCTAATAAAGATGTTTGGTTGGTAGAAAACGGATGTATTAATCATATGACTGGTCATAGTGATTTGTTTTCACATATTGATACATCTTTAAGTTCCTCTATTGGTTTGGGTGATGATCGTCAGGTCAAAGCTTCAGGAAAGGGTGTTGTACCTATCTTAACCAAAAAAAATGTTGTGAATAATATCTATGATGTTTATTATGTACCCAATTTCAAGCATATTTTTTTGAGTGTTGGACAGTTAGATGCACATGGTTTTGATGCTAGCTTTCTACTTGCACTATTTCTGATCAAAATATGTCTGTTGTTGCAAAGATTCCTATGACAAAGAACAAGTTGTATCAATTACAAATGAAAAGTAAGAAGTTGTATGCACATAATTTTTCAACACCAAATAACTATGACCTATGGCATTTGTGATATGGTCATTTACATATCAAAAGTATGAATTTTTTGCAAAGACAGTCTATGGTGAAAGGTTTTTCTACTCTGTCTGATCACCTCTCTTCCTGTACAAGTTGTATAATGGATAAACATTAGTGAGATAGTTTTGCATCAGCCTCTTATAGAGCCAAAGAAAAACTAGAGTTAGTGCATACAAATTTTTGCGGTCCAATGCAAGCAAAATCATTTGTTGGTAGTCTCTTATTTCTTACATTTACTGATGACTTTAGCAGGAAAATTTGGTGTATTTCATCAAATAAAAATCCGGAACATTTCCCAAGTTCAAGTAGTTGAAAGCTAAGGCTGAAAAACAGAGTGGAAAGTTCATTAAAGTGCTTAGGTCTGATAAAGGAGGTGAATATGAATCTAAAAAATTCATTGATTTTTGTAAAAAACATGGTATTAAAAAACAGACGAAAACAAGTTATACTCCGCAACAGAATGGAGTTGCGGAAAGAAAGAATAAGAAAATTATGAATATTTATCAAAACATGAAATTTGTCTAAATATTTATGGGCTGAAGCAATTGCATGTTCAATATATATTTTGAATAGATCACCAACTTCCATTTTTCAAAGTTGTGTACTTGAAGAAGCATGGAGTGGACAAAAGGTAATTGTTTCATAGTTTCGCATATTTGGTTGTATTTCTTTCGTTCATGATCCAGAAAAATTAAGAAAAAATCTTGATGATAGGAGCAAAAAGTATATCTTTACAGGGTATGCTGATCAATCTAAAGCATACAGATTGGTTAATCCTATAACTAAGAAGTTTGTCGTAAGTCGAGATGTGAAATTTTTGGAAGACACATCTTGGAATGAAATAGAGAACAATACTTGTCCTAATCCTTTTATTATATTACACGAACAACAAGCACTCCAAGATTACAGGTTCAAGACAAAACCAGTAGTAGTTCAAGCTGTAGCAGTTCATCATGTTTAAATCGGTATGATTCTTATAATCCTAAAATTAGAAGCGTAAGTGGTATTTATGCACAAAACAATGTTGACGATACTGTAAAATTTCCACTTTTTTCATTTCAACCTACTTGTTTTGAAGAGGTTGTAAAGGAAAAATAATAGGTAGATACAATTAATAATGAAATTGATGCTATTGAAATAAATCAAACTTGGGATTTGGTTGATCTACCTGATGATAAAAATTATATAGGTGTCAAATGGGTTTTTAAAACTAATTTAAATGAGAGAGGTGACTTTGATAAGCACAAAGCAAGATTAGTTGCCAAAAGTTTTTCATAGAAACCTGGCATAGATTATGGTGAAACATTTGCACCTGTAGCAAGAATTGATATTGTTTGATTCACTTTAGCTATTGCAACACAAAACAAGTGGCCAAATTACAAAATCGATGTAAAGTATGCTTTTTTAAATGGTGTTTTGAATGAAGAAGTGTATGTCGATCAACCACCTAGCTTTGAAATCAAAAATAAAAAAAAATAACGTGTACAGGTTGAAGAAAGCATTATATGGCTTGAAGCAAAGTCCAAGAGCTTGGTACAACTGAATAGACCATTACTTTCTGAATAATGGTTTCAGAAGAAGTGACCATGAACCCAATTTGTATATCAATAATCATCATCAAGGTAATATGTTGATATGGTGTCTTTATGTTGATGAAATAATTTATATAGGTAACATGTAGTTAGATGAATTTAAAGCTGCAATGAAAAATGAATTTGAAATGACAGATCTTGGATTAATGAGATACTTCTTAATTATTGAAGTAAATAAAACACATGATGGTATCTTTATGGGTCAACAGAAGTATTCTACTGACATTTTGAAAATGTTTAAGATGGACAGGTGTAAACCAGTGGATACTCCTATTGATGTTGGTACAAATTTAAATAAAGATGATGTGGATACTACTGTTAATTCAACTTTGTATAAGCAACTTGCTAGTAGTATATGTATCTTACTGCTACTAGACCTGATATAGCATTTGCAACTAGTTATATTTCTAGGTTTATGGAATCTCCTAAATACTTTCATTGGAAAGTTGGAAAAAGGGTGTTAAGATACATTGCAGGTACAACTACTCATGGCTTATGGTATGAAGCTTCTAAGGACATTAAGATTGTTGGTTATACAAATAGTGATTATGTAGGATGTATTGATGATCGGAAAAACACTTCTAGATATGCTTTTCTATTGGGCATAAATTTTATTTTGTGGTCATCCAAAAAGAAGCCCATTGTTGCATTATCTTCAACAGAGGCCGAGTACGTTGAAACAAATTTAGCATCATTTCAAGCGGTGTGGTTGAACAGACTTCTCTCTTACTTCAGTTATACATAAAATGAAACTATTTAATTATTTTTTTACAACACTTCCACTATTTCCTTGTCGAAGAGCAATGTCTTTCATAAAAAACGCAAACATATCGACACTCATTTTCACTTGATCCATGAACTTGTTAAGAATCTAGATATTGTTCTTAAATTTTGTGGTTCCAAGGAACAATTAGCTGATATCTTCACCAAACCACTAGGAAAAGTTAATTTTGAATTTTAATGTTAGAAGTTAGGTATTAAATTTATATAGCCCTCAAGATTAAGGGGGAGTGTTAGAGATTAATCTAGTTAAAAAATCGGTTTCTAAAATCAGTTAGGAATTAGTTTCTAAAACCAGTTAGGAATTAGTTAAATTTAACTGTTTCTGAATTTATATATATATTCCTTCCCATAATGAAATTTAGTGCTTCAGTGTTTTTCATCTCTTTGTTCTTAAATTTTTCAGGGTTAGTGCTGGGTGGATCAAAAAGTCCATGGATGGTAATTATAGATTTAGCACCAACATTTACGCTTGAACAATTTTGGGAAGGAATGCACCTCGGCGGATGCCTACTTCAGGTAACCATTTATTAATCCCTCTCAATTTTTTTCTCAATTTATTAAAATATTTATTTTTGATTTCCCTCAAGTATATTAAGCTGAGCACAAGTTAGGGCCATTTTTCTATTTGATGAAAAAACAAGATAAACGATTAGTGGGAGGGATGCTATTATTGGTGGAGAGATGTTATTACTGATATTGTGTGAGGCTAGGTTTATTTTGAATGTTTTTTGGAATATTAATTCCCTTAACCTCTTCTTTTAGGTTTGAAATTAGACTAAATCCCTTCAGATCAACTGGTCTACACCTCATAATTTTATTCCTCTCAAATTGAATAATAATAAAAATTTTCTTTAAAAATATCATTTGCTCGATATGAAAAATATACATATTTATAAACCTACACAAAAACATCAATAACAAAAATCTTGGAATCCATTACAATAAAACTTATAATTTTATTTATGAAAAGTAAACTTGGGTGGAGGAAATAAATATCACTCCTTCCACCAGCCCATAATAAACCTAATTAACAATTCAACCAAAAAAAACTACTATTTAAACTACAATAATCAATGATTAGCAATATTGTTTTTCTTGAGGAATAATCAGATATCATTAATGTTATGTTATTGGGTGAGACGTTTCTCTGGTTTCAAATATTATTCAAATTTTTTTTAAATTAATTAGTTGTCATGATTATACTGTTCAAACTGTTAAAACTGTAATCAGTTTCCATATAAATGTTATATTGTTGGGTCAGGTATGTCTTTGATTTGTTGTTTTACTAGAGATCACAACCAATATAAAACATCCTTGAATTTTTCCCTTATTTCAGAAAAAAAATAAATAACAAATTGTGTTTTCTTATTTTGCGTGCCAAGCACGAGGGTTTCAATAATAAATTTCCAGTCGTTTCACCAATACTAGGCTTTTTGGCTAGTGCCACAATAGGTATTGGACTGCTATCTACTGATAGCAGCCCAACAACAGTGATTTTTGAAAGAGTATCTATCATCGGATCTGCAGGAGTTATGGTTTACATGTTTTTGGTGGATCTTTCTGCTACATATTTTTCCAAGTGAGAGATGCAAAAGAAATGGACGCTACAGTTATGGGCATACATGGCTCTCCTTTTGGGGTTGGGGGCTTTCTTTCCAGTGATCAAATGAAATTGAAATTACCATACTATAGTTATTTCACTTGGTGGTATATATATAAACCGAAGCATGTTGAATTTTGGAAAGAATACTAAACCATGATTCTGTTTCCTGCAAGACCTGATCTTTTACATATATGTATAACTGAATTTATACGACTTAATATCGACTAGTTTGAATTTAACTGGTTTGAACTTAACTATATCAAAGAAGTTATTTTAAATTTTACGAGGTTATATATAGCTTTTGGGATAGATTTCTTTTCAATTTGGCTCTTGTATTTGGCCCTTTTCCTGTGAAGTTTTACAATAAATTGCCCACGTTCTAAAATGAAAGGTTTTTATGTTTCCACTTTTCCCTAAGAGAAAAAAATACATACTATTTTCCCCCACACTTTTTTTAACCTTTTCCAGTTTCAAATGGAGTTGATGATAATCACTAATTGAGAAATAATAATTTTGGCTCTCAAAAAAATATTGACCCCTATATACACTATTTGTTGAAACATTTTTATTGAGGTATTTTATTAAAACATTTTGAAATTATCCAAAGGGATTCAATCTGATCTTGTAATGTACTAAAATAAAATACTGTATCATTTTACAAATTTTCAGAAACTAAATACGATCGCACAATAACATAACAAGTAAGGGGAAAAAATTATCAATCACACAACACAAGATGTATTTGGGGAAAACAACTGCTCAAAACCTTGCTATACTTATATTGCATAAAT
This sequence comes from Pinus albicaulis, assembly GCA_034641835.2. Lineage (NCBI taxonomy): Eukaryota > Viridiplantae > Streptophyta > Pinopsida > Pinales > Pinaceae > Pinus > Pinus albicaulis. The sequence goes on along the minus strand of CM076583.1, from coordinate 908,563,360 downwards.
TCAAGGCCATGAAACAATATAATGTTATTTATCTTCCTGAGAAACCTCTGCACTCTGCTGGCTGCCTCACACTAATCATGTGCACAAGCTTATCTTGGCACACATTTCTCTCACAAGCTCCACACACAAATTTGTGCTTCCAATTGTTTGGTATCGCCAACTCCTGCTCACCAAAACAATTATTAAAATTGTGCGTTCATTCCTCTTTTTAAAGGGAATTTTTCTCTAATTAAGGAATGATTTATTTTAGGCCTTCTTATGATTACATGCACCCCCTATACAATTTGGATGATTATAAAACTGATAATATAGTCCCCTGTAACTCCAATCTCAACTAGGTCACCCTTAGAAATTACATGCAACAACTATTTATAGCGTATTATTAGTTATCTCATTAATCACTGTATGTGAATTAAATTAGATTTAACCTATCACTAGCTCATCTCTCAGTTAGAACTAGTTAAACTGATTTTAACTCAAATAATCGAGTTAACTAATTACAACTCACAAATAACTCAACCAGGGCTCCTAAAAAGTAGGATACAGCCTACATGCATCTAGTTTGACCCTCAACTTAATTTTATTAAGCTAACTAAGTCTTTCTAACTTAGTTAACACTTAATAGTTGTCATTTCATGTGGACTTACAATTTAATTCTAATTTAATTAAGGGAAAAAAAAATCAGAAGCCTCATGGGTGCCATTTTCAATATTTCTTGTTCTCAATTTCAACGCTCCCTCTCAACAAGAAAGGAATTCAACTCTAACCCAATCTAGTAAATTTGGAATGTTTTGCATGAAAAAATTCTTTCTAATGTTGTTCATGTTTCTACTTATATAACTAAAAAGCATCCAAATTGAATCAATATGATGCATATGTTTTCATAGTCTCTGACTACTGCTAGCTACAACACTATCTATTGAAAACTTTTCGTTGTTGTTGACTCTGCATCTGTGTCATCTGCACTACTACCAACTTTGATATGTGCTCCACTATCTAACTTATGTCACTCAGACATCTGACTACATCAATCGATATTGATCCATCCTGCTACTATGTACTGTAGGCTCCCGTAGCAAGGTAATGATCCATGACACAAGACATCTCAATGGACCCTGCCGAAATTTATTCCCTTGGGATTATGACTTCACATCACCCAACCTCTCACATAGAGGTATGGCTACATGTGCTCCCTTTTCCCACCTGGCTCGAAATTCCCCTCTACTAGAGGTCTATACTTGAGTGGATGCCTCCACTCGGTATCCTCTCTGCTTCTCTAATTGTGGTTGCTCCATAACCTTATGAGGCTGCATGTTGAGAGGTAATTTATAGTCCCTCTCAACCACCAAGTCTCTAACCTTTAATTTTATCTTAAAATATTTTCATTCATTTGGTACCTCGAGTGCATACATGTTCTTGACTTGCGCATGCTGTAATTGTCCTACTGTCACCAAAAAACACTTACGATATCTCCGTCATATGAACTCTGATTTGACCGATATCTCCCTCATATGAACTCTCATTCGAGGGTGAAAATGTGAATATGGGTAACACTTTTGTGACAATTCGGGGTAGATATTTTTTTTTCCTCCATAGTTCGGCCAAACAATTCAGGAGTTCGGCCAAACTATTGAATTTAGTTCGGTCAAAATTTTCTTGCCATTTACAGTAACAATGTACTGATGGCAATGGTGAACAAATTTTTCACCTGAGTTTGGAAAATTGACAATAAAATTTCGGCCGAACTATTATTTTTATAAATATATCGCCCACAACCATTTACGGGTTTCTATTCACATTCACGCGCTCTTATCTGTCGGACATTGTGTCGCGCGCTCTTATATGTCGCTCTCTCGCGCGCTCTTATCTGTTCATCGCATTCCCGCTCAAGTTCATTGCTCAGGTTCGTCGTATTCCCGTGCGCACTCTTATTTGTCGCAATCCAGCTCAAGGAGGTAAGATTTTTAATTTCTGTAAGTTTTTTTGTATTTGTTGTTTTTTATTTTGTTTTAATTTGTGTTGATTTTATAGTTTGGTTTTAATTTTTGTTTGATTTTTTAACTTGTGTTGATTTTTTTGTTGCAGAGGTCTTCGGCAACGTCTTCAGCGTCATCTGCAACGAGTTAAATGTCCTCTATAGAGAATTCAACATCTTCATCATCTTCAGCATCCAAGTACGTTTCAGCGTCTTCAGAGTCTCTGTTTTTTTGGCCCTGTCTCTATTTTTTTGGCTGCGACTTTAGGTTACATTCCTATCCACTAGGTTATGGGAGTTTCACCATGTAGTTTCACAGCAAAACATTAGAGGTCGGTGGCTGTTGAGGCACGATGCTTCTCTTTTTTTATAGATCAGTGACATTGTCAGCATAAATATGGGGATATTTTTCAGAATATATGATAGGAGAGTTTCTTCATGTTGTTCCATAGCATAACAGTAGAGGCATGTGTCCTTAGCAGCTCATCTTTGTTATATAACATCAACATTGCATCGTAAATGCGGGAGAATCCCCGAAATATAGAACTAGAGTGTTTCATTATTTAGTTGCAGAGAAAACGAGTTTAGAAGAAAATAAAACAATAGTTTGGAAATTAAAATCATTGTGATTCATTGAAGATTAGATCATTGAACAAGTAACGTTTAAGCGTGCAAGCATGTCGTTCTCTGAAAAGTAAAATAAGTGTTTTTCATTAGAGATTAGAGGAGATCCTTACATGCTTTTACAAGAAACAGTTAAGTCTTTAAGAAAACAGTAAAATAGTTGTCATTGCCTGGCTAACTGTTCGGCTGTCCTTAGATCCTTTTACAAGAAACAGTTAAGTCTCCAAGAAAACAGTAAAACAGTTGTCACTACATTGTTGAAAATAAGTGTTTTTCATTAGAGATTAGAGGATATCATTAGATCCTTTTACAAGAAACAGTTAATTCTCCAAGAAAATAGTAAAACAGTTGTCATTGCGTGGCTGACTGTTCAGCTATCCTTAGATCCTTTTACAAGAAACAGTTAAGTCTCCAAGAAAACAGTAAAATAGTTGTCATTGTGTGGCTGACTGTTCGGCTTTCCTTAGATCCTTTTACAAGAAACAATTAAGTCTCTAAGAAAATAGTAAAACAGTTGTCATTGCGTGGCTGAAAATAAGTTTTTTTCATTAGAGATTAGAGGAGATCCTTAGATCCTTTAACAAGAAACAGTTAAGTCTCCAAGAAAACAGTAAAACAGTTGTCATTGTGTGGCTGACTGTTCGGCTATCCTTAGATCCTTTTACAAGAAACAATTAAGTCTCCAAGAAAACAGTAAAACAGTTGTCATTGCATGGCTCACTATTCAGCTGTCCTTTTATTTATGAATGTATGAATGAAAGAAATTTTAACTTCATGAGACTAAAATTAGCTTATAGAACTAAGAGTTTCATATCCATGGTCTCAAACAATGAGAGAGATAAAACCTTTTATATTCAACATGTAAAACACAAATTAGCCATAAAAGTTTCCCATTGAAACCATAAGTGATTTGATACAAAACATAGGTTTTAACCTAAGAGTAAATGCCCCTACATATAGAAGTTTTTCATTTTCATATCCATGGTCTCAAACAATGAGAGAAAAAACATTTTATATTCAAAGTACATGTAAAACACAAATTAGCCATATCTCTAGAACAGATCTAAATAGAAGTTTTTCATTTTCATATCCATGGTCTCAAACAATGAGAGAAAAAAAAAACCTTTTATATTCAACATGTAAAACAAAAATTAGCCATAAAAGTTTCCCATTGAAACCATAAGTGATTTGATACAAAACATAGGTTTTAAACTAAGAGTAAATGCCCCTACATATAGAAGCTTTTCATTTTCATATCAATGGTCTCAAACAATGAGAGAAAAAACATTTTATATTCAATATATGTAAAACAAAAATTAGCCATATCTCTAGAATAGATCTAAATAGAAGTTTTTCATTTTCATATCCATGGTCTCAAACAATGAGAGAGAAAAAGACCTTTTATATTCAACATGTAAAACACTTAAGAATTAGCCATAAAAGTTTCCCATTGAAACCATAAGTGATTTGATACAAAACATAGGTCTAAATAACCTAAGAGTAAATGCAGCCTCTACAAGTCATTCAACATGTAAAACACTTGAATTAGCCATAAAAGTTTCCCATTGAAACCATAAGTGATTTGATACAAACATAGGTTTTAACCTAAGAGTAAATGCCCCGCAAGTTATTTTCAATATGTAAAACACTTGAATTGGCCATAAAAGTTTCCCATTGAAACCATAAGTGATTTGATACAAAACATAGGTTTTAACCTAAGAGTAAATGCCCCTACAAGTCATTCAACATGTAAAACACTTGAATTAGCCATAAAAGTTTCCCATTGAAACCATAAGTGATTTGATACAAAACATGGTTTTAACCTAAGATAAATGCCCCTACAAGTCAATTAATCTCTTGAATAATTTTAAATATAGAATTTTTTCATTTTCATATCCATGGACTTGAAAACAATGAGAGAAAAAACCTTTTATATTCAATGTGCATATAACTTATTTAGAAACAAAAAGTAATTTAATACAAAACATAGGTTTTAACCAATTATATAGTTTTTCATTTTCATATCCATGGTCTCAAATAATGAGAGAGAAAAAACCTTTTATATTCAACATGTAAAACACAAATTAGCCATAAAAATTTCCCATTGAAACCACAAGTGATTTGATACAAAACATAGGTTTTAACCTAAGAGTAAATGCCCCTACAAGTCAATCAATCTCTCAAATAGTTTTAAATATCTAGGATTTTTTAATTTTCATATCCACGGTCTCAAACAATGAGAGAAAAAACCTTTTATATCCACATGTATGTAAAACACAAATTAGCCATATCTCTAGAATAGATCTAACTAGAAGTTTTTCATTTTCATATCCATGGTCTCAAACAATGAGAGAGAAAAAAACATTTTATATTCAACATGTAAAACACTTGAATTAGCCATAAAAGTTTCCCATTGAAACCATAAGTTATTTGATACAAAACATAGGTTTTAACCTAAGAGTAAATGCCCCTACAAGTCAATCAATCTCTCGAATAGTTTTAAATATCTTGAAGTTTTTCATTTTCATATCCATGGTCTGAAACAATGAGAGAAAAAACCTTTTATATTCAATGTATGTAAAACACAAATTAGGCATATCTCTAGAATAGATCTAAATAGAAGTTTTTCATTTTCATATCCATGGTCTCAAACAATGAGAGAAAAAACTTGTTATATTCAATGTATGTAAAACACAAATTAGCCATATCTCTAGAATAGATCTAAATAAAAGTTTTTCATTTTCATATCCATGGTCTCAAACAATGAGAGAGAAAAAAACCTTTTATATTCAACATGTAAAACACAAATTAGGCATAAAAGTTTCCCATTGAAACCACAAGTGATTTGATACAAAACATAGGTTGTATATAAAACAAAAATTAGCCATATCTCTAGAATAGATCTAAATAGAAGTGTTTCATTTTCATATCCATGGTCTCAAACAATGAGAGAGAAAAAAACCTTTTATATTCAACAAGTAAAACAAAAATTAGCCATAAAAGTTTCCCATTGAAACCACAAGTGATTTGATACAAAACATAGGTTTTAACCTAAGAGTAAATGCCCCTACAATTCAATCAATCTCTCGAATAGTTTTAAATATCTAGAAGTTTTTCATTTTCATATCCATGGTCTCAAACAATAAGAGAAAAAACCTTTTATATTCAATGTAAATGTAAAACACAAATTAGCCATATCTCTAGAATAGATCTAAATAGAAGTTTTTCATTTTCATATCCATGGTCTCAAACAGTGAGAGAGAAAAAAATATTTTATATTCAACATGTAAAACACAAATTAGCCATAAAAGTTTCCCATTGAAATTTAAGTGATTTGATACAAAACATAGGTTTTAACCTAAGAGTAAATGCCCCTACAAGTCAATCAATCTCTCGAATAGTTTTTTTTTTTTTTTTCTTCTGAGTAATGCTAAATCTATTAATATGTAACATAAAAGTACAAAACTGCCGCTGCCTCAGCTGAGAAATCCTGAGCACAGGGCTTGACAGCCATGAAAAACAAGAGTTTGGACTGCCCACAGAGGGGAGACCAGTCCCTGAAAGTTAAGATTTTCCGCCCTCATAGGGGAAACCGGCATTTGAGACAAATAGTTTGACAAAAATACAAGTAAAAAGACAGACCACTCTGCTAGCAGAGGGAAATTAAACAGAAAAGCAAAAATTAGCCTAGGAGACCTGGGCATAAGAAACGAAAACCTCTGAGGGTCTTCTGGGCTATTGATCATTGGCTGGAGAAGGTGGTTCCTCCACGATTCTGCATCTGTACTCATCACTGCTTCCGCCTTCATCAGTAGAGGGATTCGCCTTGTCTTTTTCCTCGTCATCCTTCGTCTAAACCTGCATAGAAACATCACAGGCAATATTCAATTGTGCCAAGTAAACCTTGGCGTTTTCTGCAGACGCGGGTTCGGGAGCAGCACAGTGGCCAGGTAATATGACAGAGGGACCAGGGACGTCGACCGAGGTGGGTGCAGGGCGAGCTGTCTCCTCCCGAATGGTAACTGTGACATAGGCAGTGATAACCGGCTTTTCAAACGAAAAATCAAATCGGAACTCCACTCGTTGAGAAGATTGTCACAGGGGAATGGAGGCAGATGGAGGGGGGCGAGAGGGGCACCAGTCTAGATGGCTTGAGGCGCTGAAGAGAGCACATGCGAAGGCAGAGAACACAGAACGGGGTGAGAATGTTCACTGGAGTGAAGTCGACCTCTGCGGCTCTACGTTTTCGGAATGTGGTCGCAGGAGAATTCCCCGGAGGAGGAATTCGAACTAGGGGAGGACCGAGAACGAATGGTGCAACCACGGCTGGTCCCGCGATGACAACGCATTCTATGGCGCAGTCTTGGCATGGTGACAGGAAAATGCTGGTGGAATGGGCGAAGGAGAAGCGGCGTAGTGGAGCTGGAAGAAACGGACAGGGAATTCGAGCAACAGAAGTAGCTATGCGAGATATGAAACTCTCGGATAGTTTCCAAGCAGCACAGGAGCGCACAACGCCTACCAGTCTGCATTCGAGCACTTGGCTCGGCGCAGGCGAGTGGGCAAGAGCTTCATCGCGGGGAAATATAATTGTAAATTGAGCATTCGCCATACAACAAACCGAACTCCATATCCCAAACCATAATGAACCAGGTGAGGTGCACTGAGCATCGACATTTTGAGAGAGCTGTGTTAATGGCTCGCAGGGTGGCGTATTGAATGCTCTCTTTAATGCCTTTGTGGGAGGCCACATGGCCACCCCACATCAATGTCCTTGGGATGCGGCGTGAGACGGGTGTCCCATCATGCCCGGGTGTCATCCGCATCCAGAGCTCTCGAATAGTTTTTTAAATATCTAGAAGTTTTTCATTTTCATATCCATGGTCTCAAACAATGAGAGAAAAAACCTTTTATATTCAATATATGTAAAAAAAAAATTAGCCATATCTCTAGAATAGATCTAAATAGAAGTTTTTCCTTTTCATATCCATGGTCTCAAACAATGAGAGAGAAAAAAGCTTTTTATATTCAACATGTAAAACACTCAAGAATTAGCCATAAAAGTTTCCCGTTGAAACCATAAGTGATTTGATATAAAACATAGGTTTAAATATAACCTAAGAGTAAATGCCCCTACAAGTCAATCAATCTCTTGATTAGTTTTAAATATCTAGAAGTTTTTCATTTTCATAGCCATGGATTCAAACAATGAGAGAAAAAACATTTTAATTCAATGTACATGTAAAACATAAATTAACCATATCTCTAGAATAGATCTAGAAATAGAAGTTTTTCATTCTCATATCCATGGTCTCAAACAATGAGAGAGAAAAAAACCTTTTATATTCAACATGTAAAACACTTGAATTAGCCATAGAAGTTTCCCATTGAAACCATAAGTGATTTGATACAAAACATAGGTTTTAACCTAAGAGTCAATGTATGTAAAACACAAATTAGCCATAGCTCTAGAAAATAGATCTAAATAGAAGTTTTTCATTTTCATATCTATGGTCTCAAACAATGAGAGAGAAAAAAACCTTTTATATTATACGGGGTCAATGCCAATGCCAATGCAAGATTCATCTCTCATTTTCATAACCATAAGTGGTTTGATACAAAACATAGGTTTTAACCGAAGAGTCAATATATGTAAAACACAAATTAGCCATAGCTCTAGAGAATAGATCTAAATAGAAGTTTTTCATTTTCATATCCATGGTCTCAAACAATGAGAGAGAAAAAAAACCTTTTATATTCAACATGTAAAACACTTGAATTAGCCATAAAAGTTTCCCATTGAAACCATAAGTGATTTGATACAAAACATAGGTTTTAACCTGAGTAAATGCCCCTACAAGTCAATCAATCTCTCGAATAGTTTAAAATATCTAGAAGTTTTTCATTTTCATATCCATGGTCTCAAACAATGAGAGAGAAAAAACCTTTTATATTCAACATGTAAAAAAAAATTAGCCATAAAAGTTTCCCATTGAAACCAAAAGTGATTTGATACAAAACATATAGGTTTTAAAACCTAATCTAGTAAATTCCCCTACATTCAATCTTTAGAATATATTTAATTAGAAGTTTTTCATTTTCATATCCATGGTATTTCTATAGGCAGAGTCTGTAAAGGGCCAGGTAGCCTCTGGATCTCATCTTTTATAAAATGTGACATATCTAGTAAATGCCCCTACAGTCAATCTTTGGAATAGATCTAAATGCCCCTACAGTAAATGCCCCTACAGTCAACATGTATATAGTATTTAGAAACAAAAAGTAATTTGATAAAATGTTTTAACGGATTCCGATTCTGTCCGATGTTATTGGGATGGTGGTACCTTCTTCTTCCTTGGGAGATGTACCTTCTACTTCCTTAGGAGATGAGCCACATCCACAACAAGTATGGACAAATTTTCACTTTTAAAATTTATGCTTTTAAGTTAAATATATATATAATCCACCTCAAAAAGTTCCATTAAAAATTGAGATATATATATCTATATCTTGAGTTATTTTAAATTTTAGGTTGTTGAAGATTTTCATTTGGAGTCTCTCTTAGGAGATGTCCCAAATTCACCTGCAGAAGTATTCAATTTTTCACTTTTAAATATATATATATACATGCTGAGAATAAGCATATATTCAATTGGTCTGATTTTACAGCATATTTCGCACATAGAAAAATTTTACAGCATATTTTAGAACATATATATTGAGTACGTGAAACATTTTTCATCAATGCAAATAGTAAAACTACTTGAACAGTTAATTGCATTCGAGAACATATACATATATATCCAATATATGTATGCAAAATTTTTCATCAATGCATGTATAAAAAAGCTACTTTCAGTTGATACTAGAGTGTGCATGTACCAAAATAATTTGTACATGTGCAAACACTTGCACAAATAACATAACAAGGCAGCTCAATTTTTAATTGGGTATTGGAAGTTCTAGAACATATAATCCAAAGAGAATAAATTTTTGGGCAGTTTAATCAAAAAAATTCCAATGGAATGCCATCTTCAATAATCCATTCATGATCGGATTTTGACATTTTCCATTTCTTAATATTCGTTTTTTTCTTTGATTGAACCTCGATCAACTTTATACGTACTGCACACACCAAGTGGCTATATTGACAACTTATGAAATCAGGTTCATAGTCTTCAAAGTAAACAAAATTCCCACTTTGATTAGTTTGTCTGAAAAAATAACCTTTCAGTATAATAGATCCTCTTTCATATGGAAATCTGTGGTCATTATAGTCTTCTAATAATTTCATTTTTCGTTCAGTGCAACGCATCAAATAATACTTCACATTTTCATCGTTGTCAGTAGGTGAAATTACAGCAAAAACATCTCCTGTACAATAAAGAAAACTTCACAAAATTATACATATTCAAATTTATTTCTAGATCTTTATCATTAGAAAGTAATTCAAATGTTACCTTCTCTAACAAGATCAGAAACTCGATCACCATTGGATGATATTGTAGTATCCTCTTATTGCATTTCTTCAAACATTGCAACAGACATTTTTCCCTTTGTATTTAGCTCTGTATGTTTCCAATATTTTATATACATTTTGTTTTCACAAACGTCATTGGATTTTGTGTTGTCTATGCAAACAAGACAAAAACAAGAATATTTTCTTTTATCCAATGCAAACACATTTTTGGACGACTTTGTTTTAATTGAATACAATTTTCGAGTCCCTTTTATTGTTTCAACATTGTTTCCAATTGATCTATTTACGTCTTCGATCCCAATATGCTAAAAAAACCTTTATATGGAAAATTTAAAGAAGAATGTAAATATGATATCCAAATACAATCAAAGATAATCATTGTGATAAATTTACACTGTTTATTTAATTAGATATTCAATAAAAATTAAATTGAATGCACCTTCGCACTTCTCTTGATCGGTTAGTCTCATGGCTTAGAGCAGCGATGCACCATTGAACAACTTCTTTCGCATCCACAAGTCGGCTTGAAGAGGGGTTCATTTGATATCTTCAAAGTGCTCGTTTAATGCATGCCCCTGCACCGTCATGTTCTCCTTTTCCATGGCCAGTCTCAAAGAAATTCCAACAATGTTTAATGCAGGTTTTCTTATGAAGACAACACAACCAAAAGAATGATTGTGTAGATTTGAATTGTCCTGCACATCCGTCTGACCATATCCAATGTTCATTGAATGTTATTCCACGATTTTTCAAGGAATCATAAATTTTTCCAAAACAATGTTGTACAAAATATGTATCATGTGTACGATCGTCACTGATATAAAAGTGATATTCTTTAATAATATGTCAATTTTCACTGGTGCTTTCTATATGATCTACGTTTTGTTCAACATGTCTATGTAGAATATGGACGAGCATGGAGACTTGGTCAGAATGATAGTATTCACTCTTAATTTCTTTTTGTGGAACAAATGTGTAGTTTTCTGCAAAATCAATTACTGAAAGAATGGTCCCTAGTGGAAAAAATTCATGAGATTTTTTGAATTGCAAGACTTGCCATCGAGCTCTATGGGAATGCTTGGTGTATTTGTAAATTTCTGCCTCAAACTTTCTCACAAAGTCTATCACAAAAATTTCTTCTTCTCGTACTTCAATTCTTTTAACACTATTTGCACTTTGAATCAATGTATGGATATATTCATATCTCTTCCATTTCACTTTCATGTTGGACAATGATTGATCATTTATATCAATACGATATTTGTTTTGAAATTTAGTTAAATTTCCACAATCATCGCATTTTTTACCACCAACACATTTCTTTTCGTAAAATAGTTCATCGCTTTCTCTTTCACATAGAATTTGAGATATGAAATCACGAATAGTGGAAGGAGGAGGTGAATCCTTCCAAAAGGTTATACCAAAATCAAGGAATGTGTCATAATATAACTCAAATTCCACATGATAACGACAACAACAAATGTCGCGTACGGTGATAGGTTTTACATACCATGGTTTTTGTTGAACACAAGCACTGATCGAAACATGAATTTCACGATTCTCTTCTTTGAACTTGTTGAACAACTCTATCTAAGTGGTTTCCAAGAAATGTTTTTCATGTTCTTCGTACTAATTTCGTGCCATTCTTCTTCGCATCACATGCCTTGTAGTTGGCGAAACACGCGAATTGTTCTTCCAATATTCATATATTATTTTTTTAACATTTTCTCCAAGTCTATCTTTATATGGTTGCCTACAAATAGCTCTCCAACAAGCAAGTTCATCATTTACATCTATTTGCAACCGAAATTTCCGATGTTTGTGCAAAGTTCTTTGCGAGGTTCCCAATGCTCGTGCCATAGATTTTACCAAGCGAAATTCTCTTTAGTACTTGATGAAATAACTACCATATGTATTGCTCTACGAACACTGTTACCGATGAAATAGGTAATCGCACTGTTACCTACTTTTTTATGGTAGCATAAAAAGCATCCGATTTTGAAAAGTGGTGATGCAAAATCACCCCTTTTTTTTGTGCACATTTTTGACACTCTAATATTTTTATTTATGAAGTATGAATATTTGTTTTAAAGTGTTAGTGATTTTCATGCTAATTTTGAGACGTATTGATGCAGCATCAACCTTTTTTTTTTTAGAGCAGTGATTTTCATACTAATTTTGAAACGTATTGATGCAGCATCAACCTTTTTTTTTTAGAGTGGTGATTTTCATGTTGGTAATAAAACACAAAACTTAGATAAAAAATATATATATAAAAACAATAAAAAAACCAATAAAAATGTAAAAAAAAAACAAAATTAACTCGTAAAAATAATTTTTTTTTAAAAATAAATAAATAAATAAATAAACAAAAATATTCAAAAATTATATCAAAAGAAATGACAAAATTTGAAAAAAAAAACACATTAATTATTAAAAAAAAAAAAAACATTTTTTTCTTAAAAAAAACCATATAATTAAAAAAAAATAAAAATTTAAATAGAAAATTTAAAAATAATTAAAATTACAAAACTAAAATTTAGATTAAAAAAATAAAATACAAAAAAGGAAAAATTAAATTAAAAAAATAATAATAATAAGAAAAAAAATACAAATCTTAAAATTAACCAAAAAAACAAATTTAAAAAAAAAAAAAAACAAAATTTAAAATTGAAAAAGAAAATTAAAATAAAAGAATTAAAATAAAAAAAAACTATTATAAAAAAACCAAAAAAATGAAAAAAAACCACATGCAAATAATTAAAAAACAATTATCCATAAATTTACTATTTTTTTTTTAAATGAAACAATTTATAAATTTTAAAAACGAAAAACTAAATAAACTAACAGATTTTTAAAAATAAATAAATAAATTAAATTAAAATTTAATAAATAAATTTTAAATTTTAAAAAATAATTAATCTAAAATATTAAATAAAATAAAATAAAATAAAATAATAAATAATAAATAAAAAATTTGAATTTAAAAAAAATATATATATATATATAATTTTTCGAAATTAAAAAATAATAATAATAATAATAATAATTAATTAATTAAATTAAAAAAATATATATTAAAAAATTAAAAACAAAAAGAAATAAAATAAAATAAAAATAAATAAAATTAAAATTAAAAACAAAATTTTAAAAAAAAAATGTTACGAATTATATATATAAAATAAATTAATTAATTAAAAAAGAAGAAGAAGAAGAAGAAGAACTTTTTGATCGTGGTGGCACTGCCAATCGGCCTCCCGCCTAGGTGGCGGCAGAGGCCGGCCGCTGGGCGGGCGGGGAGGCTGCATGCAACCCCCCGCCCGCCTAGCGACCGGCCTCCGCCGCCACCTGGGCGGGAGGCCGATTCCAAGAATCACCCTCCCGCCGCGGCAGACCGATTCCGGGAATCGCCCTCCCACCGCGGGAGGCCGATACCTGGAATCGGCCTCCGCCGCGCCGATTGGCGGCGCCACCACAATCAAAAAATTCTTCCTCTTTTTTTTTTTTTTTTAAATTCAAAAAAATAAATAAATAAATATATATATATATATATATATATATATATATATTATTTTATTTTATTTTTAATTTAATTTATTTTTATTTTATTTATTTATTTATTTATTTTTTAATTTTTAATTTTTCTAAATTTTGTTTATATATATATTTCATTTAATTTTTTAAAATTTAAAATTTATTTATTTATTTATTTGAATTTTTTTAATTACATAAAATTTTTATAATTTTTTTTATTTCAATTAAAATTGTGTATTTAAAATTAGATTTTTTTTTTTTAAATTAAACTTAATATTTTCAAATTCATTTGTTTTTTATTTTATTTTTTATTTAATATATTTTATTTAATTTATTTTTTTCAATTTTTCATTTTTAATTGATTTTTAAAGTTTTTTAACTTCATCTTCTTCTTCTTTTTTTCTTCTTTTTTTCAAAATTTATTTGTTTATTCATTTATTTATTAAAATTTAATATATTTTTTTTAAATTTAATTGGTTATTTTAATATTAACATTTTTTTTTAATTTAATAAAATCTAATATATATATATTTTTAATTTAAGTTCATATATATACGTTTTATTTTTTATAATTTAAATTTAATTTATTTTTTAAAATTTATTTGTTTTTTTAATATATATTTTTTTAAATTTAATATTTTTATTGTATTTTATTTTTCATTTTTTTTAATTTATTAAAATTTAATATATTTCTTTAAAATTAATTTTTTATTTTATTTATTTATTTATTTATTTTAAATTTAATAAACATTTTCTTTTTGTTTTTATAAATTTAATTTCTATATTTTATTTTTTATAATTTTTTTTTTTTTTTCTAACTTTTCTTTTCTTCTTCTTCTTCTTTTTTTATTTTTATTTTGAAATTTTAATCTTTAAATTTTTATTTTTTATTTTTCTTAAATTTTAGGTTTTATTAATGTTTAAATTTTTATTTTTATTTTGTTTTTATTTTTATTTTTTTATTCCTATATATTTTTAAATGTTAAGCTTTAAAATGTTTTTATTTTTTAAATTTATTTTTTTCTTAAATTTTAGGTTTTTTTTAATGTTTGAATTTTAAAAATTAAAAAATGTTATTTCTATTTTTAAAAATGTCAAAAATACGAGACAATGTTTTTTTTTTGTTATTCCAGCATCAATTGGTTTTGTTTTGAGAGTGTTTTTTCAATCATTTTTTCAAGAAACAATTTTGTTTTTAGCATAATTTTATAAAATATTGAAATTTGACCTTCAAAAAAAACCAAGTGCGTTCTGGAATACACTTTTTTTTTGTTTTTGGGGTGTTTTTTTCATGTTTTTTGAGTCTTTTTGGGCTAGAGTTCCCATTTTGAAGTCAGATTACCTATTTCATCGGTAACAGTGTTTACGTACAACTGAAACATTTTTTTGTCTAGATCTGTTCATTGAATTTATAACACTTTATATTTTGTATCACATTTTCCTTCATTTTTTTAATCTTTGGTTGATTTTCAAATACCCAATAAAGTCGTAGCTTCTTTTAATTTCCTTAATGATAGGAGACCTTTCAACATTTGGGCTTGAACTGTCACATTTTCCTTTATGAAATACTTCTCAAAAATGCGGTTAACACGATATCGTATATAACGGTCAGCTTTTTTATCTCCATATGTGTGAGTGTCAACATTTTCTAACATCTCATCATCGACATTGATTTCATCTATACATATTCGAATGAATAGTACATAATAAGTTTGCATATTCAATAAATAACTAAATTAATAAATATATGTATAATTTCAATAATGTGTGCATGTGTTCAACATATATATATATATATATATATATATATATATATATACACACCTTGTGATTCAATTTCTTCACTGGAATTTCTTTCATCATTTTCACCATATTCAATCATTGGTTCAATATCTCTTTCAAAATTTTGTATCTCATCATCAATGTTTTGAGAAATATCTCTCTCTATTTACATTGCAAAATATTTTTCAAATAGTTCATCAAATAAAAATTAAGCTCCACATTTGGAAAATTTTAAATATATCAAAATCATAATATTTACATTTACATACATGTTTCAACTTCTAGTTGAGGTTGATTTTCCCTTTCAATATTTGAGAGTGCTTCTATCTTTCTTTTGCAAGATTGTCTCATCTCTTCTCTATGTTCCTTAGGGTCTCTTTTTGATCATATTTTCTCGTACAATTGATTTCCCATGATAATAGAGTATGAAGTTCAAAAAATTTCCTTCAAAAATTTAGACAAAAACTCAATTAAAAAAAACATCACAAAAGATTTAATTTAAAAAAAACTCATTTTAAATTTTTTGCAAAAAATACATACTCTAATCCAAAACACTTACTTTAAAAAATTCAAGAAAAAAATATCTTATAAAAATGAAACGAAGTTCAAAATATTTCCTTCCAAGTCCTACAAAAAAATTTCATTTAAAAAGTTATACAAAAACTCATTTTAAAAAATCATTATAAAAGATTTACTTCAACCCAAAACCAAAAAATGTCCTTTCGAAAGTAATCCCAAATCCATACTTAAAAAAAAAAAGCCCAAAAAACTGTATCACATACCTGCAAGAAAATTCTTTAAACCCAAAAAAATTCCTTACAAAATTAGATCAAATGTACGAAAAATAATGTGTCTCAAAGAAAAGTCCTTTGAAGTCCTTTGAATGTACTTCCAAGAAAAGTCCTTAAACCCAAAATAATTCTTTGCAAAATCAGATCAAGACTTTTTTAAAATCAGACCAAATGTGCGAAATACGCTGTAAAATCAGACCAAAAGTGCGAAATATGTGAAAATAATGAATGGTTTCGCGGAAATTTATATTGCCACAAAATGTTTTTTTGGAGGGGCTCAGCGGTACTTTCCGGCCGACGGAAAGTTAAGTAAAAGTTTGGCCGAACTACTTTGTCGTCTGATTTAACGTGCCATCGACGCAAAAAACAGTTCAGCCGAACTTTGTTTAAGAGTTTGGCTGAACTAACGCGTCACCAGTGACGCAGAGCCAAGCCCAGAATACATTTTTGCAACTTCGGACTGACTAAACTCCATGAAACATTTTGAATTAAGTGTCGGAACCAAGACAAGCATTTTCAAAATTGAATTTACTTTCAGGAAATATAACTTTCATGGAATTTCATAAATATTTACTAATTTTAATTAATTTTGGAATAAAACAGATGTAAACAATTTCTAAAGGTCATTGTGATTAAGTGAAATCAAAATTCTATCTCTTCCAAAATACATTGTAAAAAAAATTGAAAAATTATCGTACATTACATTGATCCGTTGTCTCTAATGGGTAGCTTTTATATTTTTAGTTTATAACTTATATGTTAAGAAATTTCTTGCGTCGCAAAACATATTCAAAATATGCAGTTTTTCATATTGGACCAATTCAAAAAATTCTAGTAATTATGATATGCATCCATTGGCTTTGTAAATATGACAAAACCAAAGTAGACTCTGTCTAGATTGTTGTAACACATTTTGTTTCTCAAAAACACAAATTTTCAAAGAATACAACATTGTGTATTAACATGACTTCTTATGAATCCGTTGATTGTTAAAAAACACACTCAAAGAAATGCTAAGTTGACATAACAAATGTACATAAAAAAATCCTAAAAAATAAGTCATAGAAAGCTAACAAAATTTCTGACAACTTTTATTTTTATCACAAAATGAAATTCTAAACAGAAAATTTTTTTGAGCTTGCAGAAAGTTAAAGAACTAAAAAAAATGAAAGTTTTTTTTCAAAAAAGGGTAAAAAGTGTAACCCAACTTCATATTTTCACCCTCGACTATTTTTTTATTTATTTTTTATTTGGGAATTTTTTTGCAAGGAATCCAAATCTGATGATATCTACCTCATCTGAACTCTGATTCAGCTAATTTGTTTTTATTTTTTATTTTGGAATTTTTTCGCAAGGAATCCAGATATGCTATTTGTTTTTGAATTTTTTTCACAAAACAATTATATCTACTCTGCAAACTCGTTGACCAAAAAATGATTGTTCTCATACCATGTATAAATTATTCAACGAGATTCAATCTGATCTTGTAATTTACTGAAACAAAATACTAAATCCTTCTACAAATTTGCAGAAACCAAATACGATCGCACAATCACATAACCAGTAAGAGAAAGAAATTATCAATCACACAACACAAGATGTATGTGGAGAAAGAAACTGTCGAAAACCCCGCTATCTGTATATTGCATAAAGTCAAGAACATGAAACAATAAAATGTTATTTCTCTTCATGAGAAACCTTTACACTCTGTTAACTATATCACATTCATCATGTGCAGAAATTTCTCTTGGAACACCTTTCTCTCACAAGCTCCATGCATAAACTTGTGCTTCTGATTGTTTAATCTCACCAACTCATGCTCACCAAAATAATGATTAAACTTGTGCCTTCATTCCTCCTTTTAAAGGAATTTTTCCTTAATTAAGGAATGATTTATTTTAGGCCTTCTTTTGACTGCATGCATCACCTGTACAATTTGGATGATTATACAACTGATAGTACACTTCCCTTTAACTCCAATCTCAACTAGGCCACTCTTAGAACTGACATGTAACAAGTATTTATAGTGAATTATCAGTTATCTAATTTATCACTGCATGTCAATTAAATCAGATTTAATTCACTGGACCTATCGCTAGATCATCTCTCAGTTAGAACTACTTAATTTGATTTTAAAACAAATAATTGAGTTAACTAATTACAACTCACAAATAACTCAACCAGGGCTTGATCCAGATTTATGCAAGAACACAATAAAACATAAAAAAAAACATAAATGGAGAGATGCAGTAGGAATAACACTTCATTTCATTAATACCAAATACTAAAAAATGCTTACAGACAAAATGGAAAATAAACTAGCTCGAGCGATGGTAGCTTATCTCTGAGAAGAGATGTGGCAGATACATGCCTCTAAATTGTGTGAAAATGAAGCTTGAAGGCCTATTTATTATTGAAAAACAATGGACAACACTAAACATCCAAAAACATAACCCTAGGAGATGAAAAACCAAACTATGGGCCCTATTGGGATAAATTGGTACATCAATTTTCGGGGGTCATAACTTTGGAATACAATCTTTGTTTGATGCACACGATACCTCATTAGAAAGATATATTTGAGGACTACAACTGTTGACAGAAAATTTCGAGTTGAAAAATCACATTCCCCATTGGTGATTTAAAAAAAAAAAAAAAAAAAAAAACGTTTTTTAGGGCCTCAAAACAGCTCTGGGAGTTCACGACCCGTAAAACTGCCAAAAATAGTAAATTTTACTACAATTAAGGAAAATGAAAAGATGAAAGATACAATGGTGGGAGTCCAAGTGGAATAGGTGGGTGGCCACCAATATCCACCTAGATCAAGGCTCCTACAAATTAGGAGACACCCTACATGCGTCTAGTTTGAACCTCAACTCGAATTGACTGAGCTAACTAAGTCGTCCTCACTCAGTTAACACTTACAAGTTGTCATGTGACATGGAATTACATTTTACTTCTAATTTAATTAAGGGGAAATTAAATCAAAAGCCTCATGGGTGCCATTTTCAATATTTGTTGTTGCCAATTTATTTAAATAATAGGATAAGATCCTCCAAATACCCAAATACATTCAAACATCTAAATCACGTGTTCTCCATAATGAATACATTATCTCTATATATATCCACCCACACATTGCACATTTGGTCCTTTCATTATTAGGATGTGATATTACATATGCATTTAACCCAATATATGCACCCCCCTCGGGGTGATATTGTAGACATTTCACTCAATATAGGCCTCCCTTGGGGCTAAACATGAGGCCCTCATTCGAAAAGCTTTGTTCTCAAGGGAATTACATGTGATGAAACCATATAATAAGATTTTCTTAGATTCCTACATTCTTCTTGCCACTTATGATAATCCATCCATCTAAACTTAATTCTTTCTAGTCTTAATTATTGATGATTAGTTGTTGCATAGTTTTCTTTCCTTTGATTCCATGTCTTGTTGAACATAGTTACCGATAAAAAAGGTAACTGAACTGGTACCTACTTTTTCAAGGTAGAAAAAAAATCTCTCGATTTTGAAAATTGGTGATGTAGAATCACCCATTTTTTGGAGCATATTTTTTACACTTAAATTTTTTTTTATCTATTAAGTATGAACATTTGTTTTAAAATGTTAGTGATTTTCATGTTAATTTTGAAAAGTGTTGATGCAGCATCAACCTTTTTTGTTTAGAAAGGTGATTTTCATGTTGGTGATAAAACATAAAAATAAAATTAAAAAACTTGACAAAAAAATCAAACATAACAAAATAATAAAAAAACAAATACAAATGTTAAAAAAAAACACAAAATTAACTTGTAAGAATAAAAAAATTGAAACAAAAATAAATAAATAAAACAAAACATTTAGAAAATTAAATGAAAAAATGGGGAAAAAATTCAAAAAAACACATAATTTAAAGAAAAAGAATAAAATTTGGAAAATAAAAAATAAAAAAATAGAAAACAATTTTATTTAGTTGTTAAAAAAACACATAATTAAAAAAAAATGATAAAAAAAGAAAATTTAAAATACAAAAATTAAAAACAATTTAAATTTAAAATTTAAATTAAAAAAAAGTAATAAGAAAATTTAAAAAATAAAATAAAATAAAATAAAATAAAAAAAATAAGATTAAAAAACAAAAATCTATTTTTTTAACATTAAAACATTTTAAAAATTAAAAATTAAAATAAATAAATAAAAAATAAAAGTAAAATATAAAAAATGAAAAACATTTTTAAAGTTGAAATTTTAAAAAAATCAAAAATTAATAAAAAAATTGGGAAGAAAAAACCCTAAAAATATTAAATCAAAAAAATAAAATTTAAAATTTAAACTATAAAAATTAAATTTAAAAAAAAATATCAAATTTTATTAAATTGAAAAAAAATATTAGAAAAAATGAAATATTAAATTTAATAAATTAAAAAAAAAATGAATTACAAAAAATTTAATTTAATTATTTAATCATAAAAAAATTATAAAAAATTGCTCTGCCTAGGTGGTGGCAGGGGCCAACCACTGGGTGGGGGAGGAGGTTGCACGCAGCCCCCCGTCCGTCCAGTGACTGGCCCCCACCGCCACCTGGACGGTGAAATTATGTTTTTTTAATAAAATTAATCTTTTTTTAATTTATATTTTTAATTTATTTAAACATAATATATATTTTTAAATTTATTTTTTTTTAATTTTGTTTTTTTTTAATTAAATAACATTTAATATTTAAAATTTAATATTTTTTTATTTAAATTTTTAATTTTTTTTTAATTAGTTTGTTTTTTTAATTTATTTATTTTTTCATTTTTTTTCAATTTTAATTTTAAAAATGTTTTTTTTTTTTTTTTAATATATATATATATATAATTTTTTTTATTTAATATTTTATCTTAATATTTAATTTATTTTTAATTTAATACAATTTGATATATATTTTATTCAATTAATTTATATTTAAAATTTATTTGTTTTTCTAATAAATTTTTTAGATTTTTTTTTTTCATTTTTTTAAATTACTTTTTAATTTATTTTTTAAATTTAAATTTAAATAATTTTTTAATTTTTAATTTTAATTTTAATTTTTTTAATTTATTAAAATTTAAAATATTTTTTAAAATTTAATTCCTTATTTTAAAATATATATATATATATATATATATATATATATATATATATATATATATATATATATATATATTTTAATAAAGTTTTTCCTTTTTTTTTTTTAAATTTAATTTTTCTTTTTCTTTTTCTTTTTTCAAATTTTAATATATTTTTATATTTTAATTATATATATATATATATATATATATATATATATATATATATATATATATATATATATATATATATATATATAGTCTTGTATTTTATTTTTTATAAATTTTTAATTTAAAAAAAATATAATAAATTTTTTTTTTTTTAATTATTTCAAAATCTATTTTTTCAATTTTTTTTTTTAAAATACAAATTTTAATTATTCTAAATTTTATGTTTCAACACTTGTCATTTTCAAGTTGTTTTTTGCACACAAAAAAATGGCTTTTACTTCCAGTTTTAAAAAATGTTGAAAATTTACCTCGGAAAAAAATAGTTATTCGTGAATACAACTTTTTAAAAAGATGTTGGAAATTTACCCCGAAAAAAAAAGGTTATTCCATAATACAACTTTTCGTTTTCAGGTTGTTTTTCATGGTTTTTTTGATGTGATTTCTCTAATTTGTAGTAGTTGTTGGTCTTTGATAACATCATGTTGAATTGTGAGTTGGTGATGCCTTGTTTCATGAATATGGATGGATGAGTACTCCATACTATTCTTTGATAATGCTAATATGGATATTCTTGTCTCCCTTAATAATGTTGATATTAATCTTCTTGTCCTCCTTGAAATCTTTCTTTGTAATGAGGATGTTGATTTGATTTTAAATTTGATGGATTTCCTTAACTTTGCATAACAAGTTTTCCTTCTATTTTCTTTTAAGAGATAATGACATCCTCTATCCTCTTTGCTTGTTCTTTGACTTCTTTTGAATTGGAGATAATACCATCATATTTGGTATGTATATTTCTAAATGGAATTCAACTTCTTCAAGTATCTTCTGAAGACCTTCTTGTATCTTGTGTTATTTCTCTTTTTGAAGCTGCAATGTGACATCATCTATCAAATTTTTACATCCTTCTTCAATTCTAGAATGCATTTCTAATTTTATCACATTCATGTCCATGACTTCTTCAATCATTTTACAAATTTCCTCTTCAAGTCTTAGGTAGTCTCTTCATCTACGATCTTTGTAAGTTTCTTGACTTTGATAATGCTTATTTTTGTCTTTCACTCTCTTAATATCATCTAGTGGTTTTCTATCATGGTTTCATAATATTTCTATTATTCATATTTCTTTTTCAATTCTTCCCTTGAGCCATCATTTTTCCAATTTCTCTTGCTACTCTTTGCTTGTTGTAATTGTTCAAACTCCTTAATAAGTTCTTCATAAAGGTTTTGTATCTTAGATATGTCATCACCTTTATTCTTGATCTCTTCTTTAGATTTGTTTAATTCATCTTGAATTTTATACAATGCCTCCATTTTTGTATCCTTTATCCATTTATTGGAAAATAATTTTTGAAATGCTTAACATATAATGTTCCATCTAGTATCCATGTCAAAACTCCACCACCATTGATGATGAGCTTCACCATTAAAATATTGGCTTGCCAATAAAGGATAATTAACTTATTCCTTTACCATCCTCAACCATTCTGTGGGATTGATTGCAGATTTTTCTTCATGCTCACTAAATTTAGGTATTGTCATTTCTTATTAATTGAGGTCTAACCCAAACCTTTCTATTACAACTTCAATATATTAACAATAATGATAGCCTCTACGGTTAGCTCAATTGATCGATTCCCCATCTTTAAATCATTGCCGCTATTGGTAGGTCATGGGTTCAATTCTCTTGATACTCCCGAGGTTTAGGTTCCATGGTTGAGCGATGGAAAATAATCCCTTCGAGTGGATCTAACTAGTACAAATATTTCGTGGACATAGCAGTCACCAATCTCTCGGGTTTTTGAACCACATTTAAAAAAAATACCATAATGATATAAACAATTATCATCCTTTCACACATATTATTCAAATTTTTTCTCTTTACAATGCCTTTTGAATCACCTTAATCAAACATCCCAAACAAATTTTATGGTAGTTTTAAGTTAACATGCCTTTTAAAACACTATTATGGAGTTTTTACTAATGGCTAACCTTAATTCTGGTGTATTTGTACAATTTCAACACTTACGAGTTTTAAATTTGGGCATCTAGTACTCTAATGTGTGTTCTATATAGTTCCATAGATTTGATCAAAATTTTATAAGCCAAGATAAAGTTATAATAACTTTCCCCAAAATTGCTTATTTTTGGCCTCTTTCTACGAACAAACTTGTATAACATGCCATGCACCCAATTCTTCAGATATAATTTTGAAATTCTGACATGAGGTACTCCTATATGTATCTTAAGATCCCTAAATATTTCATATGAAGAGTCCTAGAAAAGAAGTTACATATGAGGATGACCACACCATCCCCATTATTCATGGAAAAGGGGTTAGCCACATTTTCGTTGTTAGAGTAAATTCTAATCGCAAGTGTACGAAAAAAGTTCACTTTAGTTGTGCATAACAAACAACCCTAACATCAAATGTGGATGTCAATTTCCTTAGACCTGCAGTAGGTGATCAGAATAAATGCTACAAAAAAATAGATCTATGCAGTTAAAGACATTAAACATCGAAAATAAACAAGAGTTGCTCCATACATCCAATAGACAAGACAAGAATTTATAAAGAATTTTTTGTATTATGACACCTGGGAAGGGAACACATAAAGATGTTACCAGGTCCCCTCAATGGGATGGGTTTTTGTATGTTCTCAGTGCTTCAGATCCAAGATCTATCTCTCTTGATGGTGCAAAAAACCCAGAAAAAATAGAACTCAAAGGGAGCTCACAAGAAAAAGTAGAAAAAATATGACATTGATGGAGGATCAAAGTAAGACCAAAAGCATAGATCAAAAGGTGATGAAAAAGGTATTGAATTAATGGAAAACCCCTTCTATTTATAACAAAATATTGAGTTAGTCTAGATATTGGTGCATAATTAAAATATTATTAACCAAATCTAGATCCAACTTATTTGGAATATTTTATTATTTTTGGCGGAGGGAAAAGGAATTTAGAATTCGTTAAATCCCTTTATTTAGAAATAATAAATAAATAAATGATTTATTTATCATTTCAAGGATGAGGTTAAGGAATAATTAAATAAATAATGATTTATTTAATAATTTAAAAATGATTGAGTCAAATTAAACAAGGAATATTATTAAATAATGATTTAAATAATTGTTCCCGGAGAATAATAAGATAAATACTAATTTATCTAATTAATTTTCAGGTTTTGGGTTAAATATGACTAAGAATATTAATTAAATAGTGGCTTAGTTAACTATCCCTAGAGAAAAATCAAACAAATAAGGATCTATTTAATTATTCCTCATGGGGTTTCCTGTTTAGACGAGAAATAATTTAATAAACTATGGGTTATTAAATTATTTCTCATAGTGAAAGAAATTTTACTATGGTAAAATTGGTCTTACATGGTGTACTTTAGTCCATCTAATAGTAACAGGTTAGATGTGTTGAAAAGTGTAACTAGGTCGGTCTTCATGTAATTATGTAATTATGAAAAAGAAGAAGTCAAAATAAATATATATATTACTGTTGTATTTGCCTCATGGGTTTCATGAGCATAATTTATTAAGTGGATGGAATTATTCTTGATGTCCAATAGGTTTGAGTTAAGTATAGCTATATGCTCGAGGACCTTGTGGAATAAGCTCACTACAACCCTCAATGCAACGTTGAAGACAACTCAAGATTACAGTGAAAACAACAATTGTAAACTTGTTGGAATACTCCTTGGAGAAGTCGGCTTCATATCCGCTGGAAAATTCAGCCTAAAGATAAGACACACCTCTTCATATGTTAGTCGAAACCACAGGTGGTGACAACTATAAATACCCCACTGGGTTACGTAGAACATAATAGCAACAAGCGAGCATACCTCTAAAGTTTACGGACAAGACTAGAAGAAGAAGGATTGCAGATACATTGAAACAGGAATTGCGTACTTACTATAGCAAGTGTTGAGGCCAAGGTTAGGTTAGTTCTACAGACTGTTTTGGAAGGTGATAATCGGACAAGCCTTGTGGACAACACTCAATATTAATGCAGATTCCTCTAATAAATTTCGGATAGGTAACAATTGGAGGTGCAGATCTGGAACAACAATGCTGGAAGGAGTTTGCGGACATCCCCAAGGTTACAGTGCATGAAAGGATAACCTACAGTGTGGATTTAGGAATATGTATTGCAAACATCCTAAGGCAGATTAAGAATAGCCTAAGGAAGGTTACGGATTTTCTGAAACAAGCTTATGCATTGGTCTGAAGAAGATGCAGATGCCTATGGTTAATGTAGATTTTAGGTAGGGTATACAATTCGGATAGAAGGACAAAAAGAGATGTGCATACAACCGAAATTGGTGCGGGATTAAGGAAGGTTACAGATGCAGCTTAAGGACAAAGTTTAATAAAGTAAGGAGCAGTAATCAATCATAACGTGTAGATTTGTTTCGAGATAGTGAATGCGGATATGTATGATCAATTTGGAAAAGTATTCACGAGTTTTTTAAGTAAAATAATAAGTACGAATTATTCAGTAACACAAGAAGAAAGACTTAAGTCTGATATAGAGACTGAGTTCTCTAGTGATGATGCAAGTAAATACGAGTAGGTGTAGGAGAGGAGGATCAACGTTGTGAATGTATAAAGAAGGATTGACAAGGTCTTGGAGGCATTCCTATGTCAAGGGTCTAAGTCTCGGTCATGGTACTTGTCATTTGAAGATATATAAGAAGAATTCTTTGTGGGTTTTCCTCTCCAAGAGGGAGAGGTTTTTCCCTGGCTCTAGGAGCCTAACTTTTGTGTCTTATGCATTTTGATAATTGACTTGATGAAATATTAACTAAGAGAAGACACAACTAACGCAAATAAGTTCACAATTAATTATCAAGAAGAGAATTTGTATTAACCTACAACCCTCCGAATTCTCAACATGGTATCAGAGCTAAGGTACTAGAAGGGGCATAGAGACAATTAAGGAACAGATTTCATGGATGGCATCAAAGCAAGGATTTGAATAGAAGAAAGGTCATTCTTCCATGGCGAAAGAGATAAGAAAGTATTATAAAATCATCTTAAATGTGCCAGCATATCATTGTTACCTCAAAGTATTGCCATCAAAAGCTTCAAGGAAAATTTACCTATCATCCTTTATCTTTCAAGGAAGCAGCAGAACATCCTCATCAATCACCATCAAAAGGGAAGCGATATCTAAAAGCTCTGACATCATAAAAGGAGAAATCTCCTTCATTGAGGGACTTTTCATTTAATAGAAGAAAGACCATTCAAAGGAAGCTTCAACCATATTCAAAGTAATCAAGCTGATAGAAGAAGAAAAGAATCTACTCAAGTAAGTATATCTATGACTTCATATGAATCTATTAAAATGTCTTCTTTGCAAAAAAAGAAAGAAATTGGTTAGGGTTTTCAAACTTTCCTGCATAGAAGACAAGGACAATAAATTCGTGCCAAATTCATGAAGGGAGATATAAGAGCCCAAAGGATTCTTATAGAATCCATAAAAGACTCTATCATCTCCGATCTACCAAATCTAGAATCATCAAACGGAATTTATGAGAAATTGGTAGAGCTATTCTCTATGAATACTACAGGAGAAGCAATCTCTTTGATCAACTGCAGGAACTAGGAGAAGTAATATTTGACTCTGAGACCACTACAATGGTGTTGAATGCTCTGCTAGAAGAATGGAAAAATTTCAGGATTATACCATAATATAGAAGTCACACCATTCCATTATGTAAGGTCTCTATGTAAATAAAGGAAACAAATTGAAAGCCAAAGTTGTTAAGGGGTCAAGCGAAAGAATCAAGCCTTTGCTGCCATGTCAAGGAAGATTTGGTAAGTTTTGGTCCTCAGAGTAAAATAAGAAATGTGGGTGAAGCACGATGCCTTGGATATGATGAACTTGGGCATTAAAATAGAAATTTTCCTTAATTTGAAAAAGGACAAGAGAAATAGGGAAGAAGCCCATGTCTCTGAAATGAGGAAATAATCTGATAAGAAAGAAGAAGCAAGGGATCTCCACTATGATTGAGATCATCTTCTCCTTTAAGTGATCTCTGTTGGTTATATGATAGGAAGCAATGTAGCATCCTGATGAAAGCATGGTAGAAGCTCCTGGTGAATCAGCTCCGGGAAAACCTCTCTGATAACATTACTCATGGAAAGAAGTAATCAAGAGCAAGGATCATCATGGAAACAAATTTCTTGGATATGATGACATATTGATGGAGTAGGCCAAGAGAATGAATCTCTTCATTCTTGAGAAATTGCTACAGGGCGACTCAAGGGAAAAGGATATGAGATATGTATATATTTATATGCTAACATTGGATGTTGTGAAGTCCTGTTATATGGTTGTAGGTAATTAACTTCTGTATTTAGAAGTATGATCTGTGGAGGACTATCTCTTAGTGCACGGACATATGAAATCAACATAATATGTCCTCATGAAATATGAGGTGGTTGTATATGAACGAGAAACTAGAAAGGTTGTAAGTCCCTGGGAATGAAAAATGTGCAGAAAGGAAGAGATCATGAAATGCAACCATGTCAAGAGGTATTTATCATCCGGAAGCCAAGAAGATGTGACTAGGAGATTTCCTGGGAGGATATGTAGACTCTGACAAAAGTTCGGTAAATAAGAAGGCCCTTGAAAAAAAATATCATTAGGAGATGTGTCAATCTGTATGAAGGATTTCGATACCTACAAGAAGATGTCATGGTGAAAGATCATCTCTAAGCTAACTTTTGTTCTAAAATTTCATATGTATATGTTTATCTGGATAAATTTGTGCAGGGATGCCAATCATGAGAAAGGATGTATGATCCTTGGAGACGATTTGAAGGAAAGAAGCATGGCATAATAATGGACCAGATAAGGAAGTCTAATCTCTTTCTGATAGCTGACATGACTCATGATGAAATTAATGGATGATCTGTGCCCTATGAAGCTAAATGTTGGAGATTCCTCAATATCGAAATCCTTGACATCGAGGACAGGAATTATTCATGAGTAGTTGGGTGTCTCACCATTGCTGCTAGAGGTGCCTTGTTAAGAGGGAGCCTGATGATAAGTTTCTTACTTCGAAAAACTTGGTAATTCCTAAGAATGAGCTTAGGTACATTCCTTGTATAGGAATGAGTACATTCCCTTGTGGAATAGGTCCTCCCTGGTTGAGAGGGAGAGATTAACACATCATTCTGGTCTTTGCTTGGGAAGACAGAATGGAGGATTGGGTAATCATCTGGCATTCGATACTCATTGAGAAATTATTAGGGCATTCAAGATAAGAGTAGTCGGGTACCAATATTCTTTGTGGCTAGCTACCCAAGAGAAGAATAGTCCAAGAAGGGCATACTTTGGGAACACCTGGGTGGAGTATGTACCTTGGAGAGACAATGATGATGGTGTCTATAAGTCATGTGTCTCGCCAGCATTGTAGCCCATTGTCTCCTTGAGGGATGAGGTTGTTAGTAAAGGCCTTGCACTAGGACAATGTTGGTTGTTATGATGCTATACAGATGCGATTACCAATCTGATTCTTCTTATGAGATTCTTCAGTTTGAAAGTGACCATGTACCTATATGAATACCTTCCTAGTTAAGAGGGAGTGTTGAAAAGTGTAAATAGGTCGGTCTTCATGTAATTATGTAATTATGAAAAAGAAGAAGTCAAAATAAATATATATATTACTATTGTATTTGCCTTATGGGTTTCATGAGCATAATTTATTAAGTGGATGGACTTCTTCTTGATGTCCAATAGGTTTGAGTTAATTCTAGATATATTCTCTAGGACCTTGTGGAATAATTTCACTACAACCCTCAATGCAACGTTGAAGACAAATCCAAATTTCAGTGAAAACAACAGTTGTAAACTTGTTGGAATACTCCTTGGACAAGTCGGCTTGATATTAGCTGGACAAGTCGGCCTAAGACACACCTCTTCATATGTTGGTCGGCTCAACCACAGGTGGTGACAACTATAAATACCCCACTGGGTTACACAGAACAGAATAGCAACAAGCGAGCATACCTCTAAATTTTATGGACAAGACTAGAAGAAGAAGGATTGCAGATACATTGAAACAGGAATTGCATACCTACTATAGCAAGTGTTGTGGCCAAGGTTAGGTTAGTTCTACAGACTATTTTGGAAGGTGATAATCAGACAAGCCTTGTGGACATAACTCAACAATAATGTGGATTCCTATGATAAATTGTGGATAGGGAATAGTTGGAGGTGCGGATCTGGAACAACAATGCTGGAAGGAGTTTGCGGACATCTCAAAATTTACAGTGCGTAGACAGGATAACCTACAGTGAAGATTTAGGAATAGGGATTATGGACATCTTAAGGCAGATTACGGATAGCCTAAGGAATGCTACATATTGTATGAAACAAGATTATGTATTGGTCTGAAGAAGATGCGGATGCCTATGGTTAATGTAGATTTTAGGTAGGGTATACAGTTTGGATAGAAGGATAGAAAGAGATGTGAATGCAACCGAAATTGGTGCGAGCTTAAGGAAGGTTACAGGTTCAGCTTAAGGATAGATTTTAATAAAGTAAGGACCAATAATCAAGCATAACGTGAAAATATGTTTTGAGACAATGAATTTGGATCTAAATGATCAATTTGGAAATGTATTCACCAGCTATTTAAGTAAAAGAATGAGTACGAATGATTCAGTAACACAAGAAGCAAGATTGAAGTCTGATATAGAGACTAAGTTCTCTAGTGATGATGCAGGTCAATAAGAGTAGGTGCAGAAGAGGAGGATAAGTGTTGTGAACGTATAAAGAAGCATTGACGAGGTCTTGGAGGCATTCCTAAGTCAAGGGTCTAAGTCTGGGTCACGGTACTTGCCATTTGAAGATCTATAAGAAGAATTATTTGCAAGTTTTCCTCTCCAAGAGGGAGAGGTTTTGCCCTGGCTCTAGGAGCCTAACTTTTGTGTCTTATGCATTTTGATAATTGACTTGATTAAATGTTAACTAAGAGAATACATAACTAACGAAAATAAGTTCACTAGTAATTATCAAGAAGAGAATTTGTATTAACCTACAACCCTCCAAATTCTCAACAAGATGACCAAAAATTGGTGTAACAGATTCCCCCCCAATGTGCAAGTGTTAGGATCTAATTGTATGACCGAAATACGTTGTAAGAACACAATCACTAGACACTGAAGGGGAGTCAAAGAGAGAGAAATATAAGATGGACTAAAGCGAGAGAGGACAAGACCCTAAGGAGGCGAGACTTATAGGTGGGACAAGTCTCTTTTATGTGTGAGTTCATGTTCTTAATGAGGCAGGGGAGGCATACCTATGCCCACCAAGATGACAAAGTACAAATAATAATGGTGCACCCATCAAACATGGGACTGAGCTATATAGTACATGTTGGCATAAAAATGGGCTAGATAAAAAACATAATGGATCCCACATACATACTGTGCCTGGGACAACAGCCAGGACTTATACAATAATATATGAGTACATGAGATATAATAACAACCAAATAAGCCCTATAAAATAGGAAAGGGCTCTGAAAATATGAATGATACATGCAAACTAAAAAGGCCCTGAAAGCTGCTAAGGCCGGAACCATCAAATCTGCAGAGCTTCATCCAAGGTTGTAGTAAAGAGGTCATCGGGGTATGTGGGGGGCTACCTAAAGGTTCACCCCATCATGAGGTCTGAAACATCTCACACACACCCCAAATCACTAGTACAATCTGTTGCATCACTGAACCATCAAGTATATGGATCTCAATCATGCCTTAAGGAACTGGAACTAAGAAACAATCAAGTCAAAGGGAAATAAAGGGTCCCTTTGCCTGATCCGAGGCACTGAACAAGAGTGGAAGCTGGAACCAAGGTACACCGCCCTCTAGAACTGTCTTCAGGAATGAATAAGCTGATGTCGATAGAAGGAGGCTCGCCATAGGTGAGGCAATGAGGAGACATCAACTAAGGCACGAGGTATAATAGTAGAGTGATCGATAGACTGACACCATGGATGATGGTGGAATGGGGGATACTCAGTAGAGGGCTGATGACTTCCCTTGTTAGAGCATAAAGGGCATGGATGACCTAGAAGCTACTGACTCGACTCTGGAGAGGATAGGGGACAATATGACTGGAGGCCAAAATGTGCGACACAAGAGAGGTACAAAGCAATGAAGGATGGGATAGGAGACAAAAGGGACTCGAGACAAACTCCATGGATGCAATTATGACTCAAATAGGATGCTCTAAACAAGGGTGACTCGATGATGCTGCCACACAGAATAGACCTGGCGGGGACCATCAAAACATAAGTAAAAGATGGTCACTCATGACGAAAATCGACACGAGCATCGACAAGTATGAAGGCGAAATGATTGAGGTCAGACCGAGATGATTGAATCATGCAAAAATTAGACGAGCTAGGGTCAGGGATAAGAGGGGGGAGACCAGGGAATGAACCAAGCAAAGAGGAATCTTTATAGACTCCGGGTGAGACGATGGTCAGAAGTTCGACTATTTGTTTATTGGCCACCAAAGAAATAATGGACTTTGGAGAGGTCTGAGACTTCGATTCGTAATATGTCAGTGATCTGTAATGAAGATCTTTCCGTTGTGAGGAAATAAAATCTTATGATGAATCGAAGATGAGACAACAGGCATCACATAAGTATATCTATGACCCGATAGAATGGTGTAGTCTAAGGGGGCATTAATGACACAGGGGCTTCACTCAATGAACCTCAAACATATCTCCTGCAATCATATCATATTAAAAAATACCCTTAATTTGAGTACATATTGGAAAATACCTCTAAAAATCACATTATTTAACCCCATACCAATATAAACCCAATAAACCTTCCCAATTTAAAAAACCCCTACTTTCACTATATATTGTAGGTATCCATTTTTTCATTAAAATTTTTTATACCCCTTTATATTTTTTCATTAACTTTGAGCTCTGTTTTTTATACCTGCCAATATAAAAACCCTTTACCCCTTATATATCACCCAATATATAATGTCATTTTTTCCTCATTATATATCCCCTAATATGAACCCACGTGCTATGGTATTTCTCCCGCAATGAAGCCCCTGTGATTAATGACTTCAACATCAACACAAATAGTTTTTTCCGCAAGAGTAATAGGACAGTTATAGAACATGCCAAGGGGCTGGGAAGAGTGGTCATCCCATGCACAGAGGGTGATAGTGGAAGGGGCTAATTCGGGTGATCCGAGATTTTTCCAAATAGAAGCGGACATCATGCAGATGGATGCCCCCTTGTCAATGATGCATCAGGAGACGTTGGCATTCCGGATCTTGAAAGGTATTTGGAAGGCGACGGACGTAGGTAGGGGTGGATGCTCTAACTTGTCAACATCGAAGACAATCAAACGATCATCTAAAGAATCCACAGTTCCCATGGCAGTTAATAGAGATTTACATTTTGAAGGGCACGAATAGAGAACTTCCAGCATTGACATGGAGGCAAGGAATTGCGCCAATTCATATACTATACTATAGGTGTGGGCTGTTTTACCGAAAGCAATGTTTCAACATAACGGTCCTCTAAGGATATTGGTAGGTATTTGTACCTTAGGCTTCGGGATCTGCAAAGGACCACTGGGTGTCAAAATTGGCTTTGTGGGACCTGAGGACTGGGGCTCGGTTGCGTACGTAGCGGGAGGCTTGGCGTACTAGCACGAAAGAGTCTGAAGGTTGAGATCGATGGTATTGGCTTGGTCAGATTGCATTATAAGGATCTGGTAATCAGAGGTAGCAAATGGAGAAGGTTGAGCAGTCGCCTGACCTTTAGGGGGTTGGGCAGCCACATATCCTTTCTTGGGGAAAGGATTGGTAAACACAGCTTGTTGAGTAGGTGCAACATTAGGGGGAGCTGAAGCGGAGGCTTGATGTCCTCGAGATGCTACTTGAGCTTCCCATATTTGAAACATATGAGGTAAAAGGGGACAATCATGGGTATAGTGACCATGGACACCACAACAAGAACAAGGCTTATTCATACAAAGAGGCATGTTCTTCTTGGGCTAATCGCCCTGTTGTTTAGTTGTGGTGTTAGATGTATTCCCTTGTGAATTGTCTCCTTGATTACCTTGAGCAGGTTGGTTCTGGTTTCCTTTCCTCTTATTTTTGGAAGTGGGAGGATTAGTCGCATTGTGCTACGCATACACCTGACCTTGATGTGGGGGGGGGGGGGTGGCCACTACTGCGTAGCTTGAAAAGGCATGGGAGGTTGAGGTGCTT
The DNA here is from genome assembly GCA_034641835.2 of Pinus albicaulis. Lineage (NCBI taxonomy): Eukaryota > Viridiplantae > Streptophyta > Pinopsida > Pinales > Pinaceae > Pinus > Pinus albicaulis. Next base: position 908,529,629 of record CM076583.1, on the reverse strand, counting down.
GTGTTGGAGGAGCTGGAGCACCTATCTGTGGATACAGATAGTAAGGAGGTTGAGAAAGATTTGGGTAAACAGGTTAGGAAATAACAGGCCCTGACATCGGAGGATGCAGTTTGGCAAAGGCGTGAGGCATGCCGTGTCCTAGATACATGCTATTGGTAGGGGAAAAAGTGCTACAGGAGCTAGCCCCTCCCCGAGGGAAACCATAACCCATAGGAGGATGAGTGTATGGATGTGAAGGGATCCAATGATAGTGTCGGTGGCATGAGATGTCCCTGTTGTGTTCATACCACCAAGTCTAGGGAGATCAGGTAAGACGGTATAAACATAACCAAATTGCGCATAGATCAAGTCATATTTCAATGCAACTTGGAGGGATTCTTCCTCAGTCTAAGGAAAGTGAGACGCAACATTTTTACCAATAGAGGGAAAAAGGAATCTAGGAAGCTAGTCCATGTAGACACGGTCTTTGAAAACTGGAGCTCGACATGAGCTCTTCCTTCTGCGCCATTCTTGAACATGGTGAGATAGGTGGGTGGCAGAAGTTTAACGGAAAGCGGTCAAAAGTTTGGTACCGGTGTCATAGTGAAGGGGAAGCTGGAAGTAGGATAGAAACGCCTTTGCAAGGTTCGAAAAAGTAGCATAAGAGGCAACGGCTTGGTCGACATACCACTTGGAAGCTTCTCCAGTAAACATACACTAGAATAAATGAAGACGGATAGAGCCATGATAGAGTTGGACGAACACCACATCTGCAAAGAACGAATATGGTTGGTAGGATCCTCTTCAACATTTCCTTCAAACTTAGGGATGTCTAGAGGAAGCTTGGTTGGCATAGCAGGCCAAATTGGATCATAGTGTATAGGGTCATTAATCAACTGGCTGAACTCGGGAAGGCTTAGGCCTGCCATATAAGGAAGCAAGGGAGTATTCGAGACCATTCCTATTGTGGCTCCATTAGTAGCAGCTCCAACATTAGATTCAGGGCCACCACCAGCGGTAGGTCTTGCACCATACATGATGAAGGTGAAAGGTGGAGGAGAACTGAGGATATGAACAAAAGGAGAACCCAATGAACCAGAATTAGAGTTAGAATGGGGACTTGGCGGAGGACTAACTCGGACCCTATGCGGTGGAGTAAGTATTCCTAATGGAAATTAAGGATGAAGGCCTTGGAGTCTCCGATAGAAACGCCTTTGGGGCGCAATGATGGAAAAGATACATGGAACCCAAAAAGGAAGAGAGGTAAACAAGGGCATGAAGGTGCAGATTAATTAATTAATTACAATGTTTTAGTCTTGGCCTGACAGTGTAAACTAGGCGCTCTTCACTTTAAGTGTGCATGTGTGTAATAAGTGTGTTAATTTTATTAAGCCTAGATGTGTGTATAGAGAAAAGAAAAAAGATGTTGTAGAACTGTAAATAAAACTAAAAGAGAGAGTAAATCAAACTGAAAGTGACAGTAAAAATAAACAACTAAAGATGCATAGATTTAAACCCAAAAAGGAGGGCTTCCCAAAAACTACTCTAAGGGTGTGCGAAATTGACTCAAAACATACAATATGGTTGATAGATTTAAGTTCAATAGGAATAGGGATATAAAGGACAGATCTGCTGAAAAAAGGTGCATAAAACAACAAGAAACCAGAGGGAAAAATGCTAAAAAATAGGTGGCGAAAGGCTACAACCTAAAGGGAAATGTAGGGGAACCTAAAGGGAGGACCAAAAAAAATTGAAAAGAGGTGTTTTGGATGAAAAAATGACTGATCTGAACTAGATCTGAAAATTCCAGTTTAGATATGAAAAAATGTCTGAAAAACGCTGAAATCTCAGAAGAACTACTTCAACTAAACTCCTCCTAAATGGGTGGAAGCATATTGAAGCCTTAAGAGGCTTGGTACCTACTTCAACGAGTAAAACTAAGCAAGTACAGGTCCAACACAGGTAAATATGGAGGTCAGAGACCCCTGAACAGTTCCCCAGGAAAAACTCTAAAAAATAAAAGAAAAATCCTGCAAAAAAGTTGAGGTCACAGGTACTGACCTGTTTTCTACTGAGGTCGTATTTTTTGGGCAGTTTGTCACTATCTGAGAGCTGAGGTCACAGGTTTTGGGCTAAAAAGTGTGACCTGCACTTCCGTTTGTCTCAGTGATAGGTTTCATAAAATGTTGTCGTCTTTGTCGCGATTGATACCTGTTACCTGTGCAAATGGCCCAGAAACACACGAAAGTTAAAATTTTTACTGGTTTAGGGTAAAAAAGGTTAAAAATAACATCAAGGAGTACAAAATAAGAAACTGAAGAAAAACCCCTAGTGGTTGAAGCAGTTGGTCATGCAGGGATTTGAAAAACGACAGCGGTCATAATTAAAAACCCTTGTGGAGTCGCCAGTTGTTAGAGTGAATTCTAATCGCAAGCGTATGAAAAAAAACTCAGTTTAGCTGTACATACCAAACATCCCTAACATCAAATGTGGCTTTCAATTTCCTTATATCTGTAGTAGGTGATTAGAATAAATTCTGCAAAAATCCAGATCTATGTAGTTAAAGCCATTAAACATCAAAAATAAACAAGAGTTGCTCCATACATCCAATAGACAAGACAAGAATTTATAAAGAATTTTTTTTTATTATGACACCTGGGAAGGGAACACAGAAAGATGTTACCAGTCCCCCTCAATGGGATGGGTTCTTATATGTCCTCAACGCTTCATATCCAATATCCCTCTCTCTTGATGGTGCAGAAAGCCCAGACAAAAGAGAACTCAAAGGGAGCTCACAAGAAAAAGTAGAAAAATATGACAATGATGGAGGATCAAAGTCAGACCAAAAGTATAGATCAAAAGGTGATAAAAAAGGTATTGAATGAATGGTAAAACCCTTCTATTTATAAAAAATTATTGAGTTAGTCTAGATATTGGTGCATGATTAAAATATTATTAACCAAATCTAGATCCAACTTACTTTGAATATTTTATTATTTTTGGTGGAGGGAAAAGGAATTTAGAATTGGTTAAATACCTTTAGTTAGAAATAATAAATAAATAAATGATTTATTTATTATTTCAAGGATGAGGTTAAGGAATAATTAAATAAATAATGATTTATTTAATTATTTAAAAATGGTTAAGTCAAATTCAACAAGGAATATTATTAAATAATGATTTAAATAATTATTCCTAGAGAATAATATGATAAATAATAATTTATCTAATTAATTCTCATGTTTTGGGTTAAACATGACCAGGAATATTAATTAAACAATGGTTTAGTTAACTATCCCTAGAGGAAAATCAAACAAATAAGGATTTATTTAATTATTCCTCATGAGGTTTCCTATTTAGACAAGAAATAATTTAATAAATTATGGGTTATTAAATTATTTCTCAGAGTGAAAGCAACTTTACTGTGGTAAAATTGATCTTACATGGTGTACTTTAGTCCATCTAAAAGTAACAGGTTAGATGACCAAAAATTGGTAACAGTCATGATGAAGAATACTATATAAGATTCCATATTGTAACTCTAGTTCAAAGTTGAAGGAGTCAAACCTAAACACTAATAGGCTATCAAGTTGTGTTATAATTGGGCCACTATGGGGGAAATTGGTTTCATTTTATTCGAGTGCATTTTGTTCCATATATGAGAAAAGTAGGTAGGGGAGGATAGGAAGGTAGCAAATAGAGGGGGTTCGTATGTTGTAGTAGCCCATGGGCCACATGTTTCGCTCCTTTGTACTTGCATCTATTTTCCATTTAGAAAAATAAAGTAGAGTAGACTCAAATTCCAACTAGGTTTTCTCCCAAAGGGTTTCCTAGGTTAAATCTGTAGAAATTATATGACTGATATGTTATACATCCGAGATTCTCCTGATCACACACTATTTGACTTCATGCATAATATAGAATCTCTTCTACTATTGAACATTACTTGCAGAAATAAAATCAATTGCATGCACACATTAAAACCATAAAAATTCACACATATGAACACAGTAATTTATGGGAAAGATTAAATATGAAAACCCCCAACTATATGTATATTATATGTCATAGAGATCATGTAACAATCATCATACAAAGCTCCTCACAAGCTCTCAGTACAATCTCCAATTGCTACACACTAATCAGGTCCGATCTAGCAAATCTCATGCTCCAATCTCTGCCACCTGCTAGCCTGCCTCTACTGCGCAATCACTGCTGAAGAATGGCTCTGAATGAACTCGAATTGGTCCAGCCTTGCTCACGCAATCCTCATTGGCATCTCCAACCACTATGTGTTGCAAATCATGCAACACTATAGTCACAACTGATAGTCACACTGCTCTTTCACCTACCTCTTCACTGGTCTCCACTGAAACTATCCATGCACTGTAGTTAACTGATGTATTCTTTAGTTGATTAATGATTTAATAATTAGTGAATTAATTAATAATTAATTCACACCACTTTCACTAGTGTATCAATCAGTTAGACTAGATACAACTAGCTCAACTATGTTTAGATTAGTTAAATTGAACACAACTCCATTAACTTCCTTAATCAACTCCACCAAACTCTCTCACATGAGTTCTAACTGAAGTATCCATCCAATAGCTCCACTTAACCCTTAGGAATAACGTAATTCCTTAACATCGGCTCTATGCACATACGTATAGCCAAGTGCTCAAAGAAAAATAAGATGTGTTTATAAAGTCCGAAATATTATTAAGAGCTAATAATATTCGACATATCTATTTTTAGACTAGCGATCTAAACTTGGATTCCACTAATATGTGCAAAAATCAAAGTCATCTATTTTTCCAACTTGACCAACCATCCACAAATAGCATCCTGCAACTCATAGAACATGATCCATATGTCTAAAAATAGACTTTGCGCCAAAAATAGCCTGCGGGCCCACTTAGTGAAGGCGAATTCTTTCCACTAAGCTCTTCATCTTGTTGCAATCTCAACACTCCCTCTCAACAAGATAAGGATTATCTGCAACCCCTATCCTGCCCCTATGGTATTTGAATTTGCTCTTGGTGAGCGCCTTCGTCAAGATATCAGCATCTTGATCCTCCGTGGGAATGTATGAAAGTAACATGATCTTCCGCTGCACACAATATCTAATATGATGATACCGGATGTCAATATGTTTAGATCTATCATGAAATACTGGATTAACCAAGAGTTTGATGCAACTATAATTATCATAATAAATCACAGTAGGATCCAAGTGTGAACTGAACAACCCGACCAGGATCTTCCTCATCCATATAGCCTTGCATGTAGCCAAACTCGTTGCCATATACTTGGCCTCTGCTGAACTGAGTGCCATGGATCTCTGCTTCTCGCTGTACCACTTCCTGGCCAATACGACCCGATGCGAAATCCCTCCGGATGTGCTCTTTGCATGCATTTGGGCTCCACCGCTAATCGCATCAGTGAAGCCACACTGACTTCACCTTATCCAAACTGTCTGTACCATATCCATATCTAGATGTGCCTACAGGAATCACTCTCAATACATGCTTGCCTGCCTTCCAAAAGAGCTTGGTATGCTTAACCATAGCTTGTGAACACTGGTTAATAACGTAGCATATGTCGGGTCGTGTATTGACTAGATACATGAGCGACACCACCAACTGTCGGTAAATAGTGGTATCCACTACCTCTGCCGATGTAGCATCCTCTTTCCTCCATCCACCAGGAAGAGGAGTGTCGATAGGCTTGCATCCATGCATGTTGAACTTCTCCAGTATATCTCGGGCATACTTACCTTGAGAGACAAACAGTCCATCACTGCGCTGCCAAATTTCCAATCCCAGGAAATAATGAAGGAGGCCCAAGTCCTTCATCTCAAATTTTTTTGCAAGATCAGCCTTGCATGAGAGTATCAACTGTTCATCACCGGTCAGTATCAAATCATCTACATAAAGTACAATGATCAGTAACACACCTACGACCACTATACGATGCAGTTGGGATCCGCCGCTCTTGGTAAACAAGTCGATTGAAATAACTGTCTATCCGTGTGTACCAAGCACGAGGTGCTTGTTTCAACCCATACAGCGCTCTTTTGAGCCTGCACACATGCGACTCACACTGCTGAAGATCTAGAAACCTTCGGGTTTCTCTATGTACACCTCCTCCTCAATCACTCTGTTGAGGAACGCAGTCTTCACATCCATCTGATGAATGTGCCACCCAATCTGCGTTGAGAGAGCAAGAATCGTACGTATGGAAGAATACCTTGCGACAAGTGCAAAGGTTTCCTCATAATTGATCCCCTCAATCTGTGAGCAGCCTCGGGCAACAAATATTTCCTTGTACTTCTCCACACTCCCATCAGCTGCTTGCCTCACTTTGTAGATCCATCTCAAACCTACCACTGATTTCCCTTCCGGCCTTGGGCCAATCTCCCATGCACTGTTTCTGACAATCGAATCATACTCTTCCACCATGAAATCTACCCATGCAGGGTCCTCCACAGCTTCCTCGAAAGAGGATGGCTCTATCATGATACACTTTCTCATTAGAGCCATGTATCCAGTATATCGGTCAGGTGACTGTCTCTGTCTGCGCTGTGATGTAGGTGCTCCTACAATCTTCTCTGCATCAAGATTCAGTCGCTCAGCTTCTGTAGTGCTCTTCCGCCCTTTGATGGTTGGTGTTGCATGAGTGGTTTCTTCCACTCCATGAACCTCCTCTTGTGGCTGATCCACATCCTGAGGCTCATCCTTAGGAACTAATAGCTCCTCATTTGCATGCAAGTGTGGCTCCCTCTCAAGAGAACACTTCATGGCTTTCTCCTCATGAAATTTGATATCCCGTCGCACAATAGTCTTGCGACTGTTTGGAAAATACACACGATAGTTGTGGGGCATATCAGTGTACCCCACAAATATCCCAACCTCTACGGTCGGCTCCAGCTTCTTCCTGGCATCCTTCGTCACATGAATGTAAACAGGTGAGCCAAAAATCTTTAAATGAGAAATATCAGGCTTCTTACCAGAAAACGCCTCTTCGGGTGTACTCATGCCAAGTACTCTATGAGGACAATGGTTTTTCACATAAACCGCAGTGTTGCATGCTTCTGGCCACAAGTGTATGGGAAGGCCCTGATCATGCAACATCGCCCGTGCAGCACCCACGATCGTTCTGTTCTTTCGCTCCGCGACCCCATTCTGCTGTGGGTTATGAGGCACTATGAGCTCTCTTCGAATTCATACATGTTGCCAAAGTCCTTGAATTCGCCGAGAGATGAGCACAACCATTTTTCGCTCTAAGAGCCTTCACCTACTTCCTTGATTCTTTACGCTAATTTGTGGGGAACTCACAAAACTTTGAGTATGTCTCGCTCTTCTTCTGCATGAAGAAGATGCAGCACTTATGAGAAAAATCATCAACAAAGATCACATAATACCTGTGCTTTATTTTCAAAGCTACTGAGAAAGGTCCACACACGTCTGTGTGAATTCTCTCAAGGATCGTCGTGGCGTGACTATCCTTCTCGTGAAAGGTGGCTTTCACAAATTTTCCCAAAGTACATCCCTTGCACTAACCTGACTGCGCAAGTGTACCTTTTCGAAGCCCAGTAGAAATCTGCTACAAAATTTTCAAAGCACCATGGTGAAGATGGCCCAATCTCCTGTGCCATAGCTCGCCCTCATCCTGGCTCACCACTCCTTCTGCCTTTCCTGCCATTGCTACGCAGCCATCTACCTGCAACTGATAAAGGTTCTTAACTCAAACCCTTATCCTTCGGGTTTCACCAGTTGCCTTACTGCGTAGGAAAGCCTTTGCCTCGCTAAAGACAACATCATATCCCTTGTCTTCTAACATGGCCACTGAGATCAGATTCTTCTTCAATCCTGGAACATGCATGACATCCTTCAATATGAAAGGTTTACCAGACTCCCTCTCAAACGAAATGGTCCTGATACCAGTCGCACTATATCTACCATCATCGCCCATCTCGATGTGCACTCCAAGATCCTTCTCATCTAGATCACTGAACAAATATTTGTCTCCGGTCATATGAAAAGACACAACACTGTCAAGAAACCACACTGAACCCATCATACTTGTGACCAAGCATGCGATCAGTGAAAAATTCAGCTCAAACTGTGAGGCTAAGGCCTCTCCAGCTGCAGATCCAGCAGCCTGCTTATTTTTCTTCTTCTGTGGACAATTAGTGGCGTAATGTCCGTGTTGGTGACAGTGAAAGCACTTCACCTTGGACATGTCCTACTTCTTGCCTTTCACACCGGATTGAGAAGCATTCTTCTTGATCTTCCCATTCCTTGCTTTGGCAGCCAAAGCTCAATTTTATTCATCTGCATTCTTTGATGAAGATCCGTCCCTGGTACTCCGCCTTATCTTCTCTTGCACAAGATCTGACCAAAGTCGCTCCCATCCTGGAAATTTCTCCCGACCATTGACAGAGTCCTGATAGGAATGCCAACTCTTTGGAAGCCCAAGGAGAGCCAAGCTCACCAAGTCCTCGTCATCTATAGTAACCCCCACACTTCCCAGCTCATCCCTGCACTGGACAAAGGAGTTTATCCTTGAGCGCCAACTTCCTCTAGTCTCTCTTTCTTTGGAACAAGTTTGTCAAAGCTTTCCACATCAAGAATGGAGAAGCTTTACCATGAAGGTTGGACACTATGTGATCCTTCACACCTTCCAACAGAATCCTTCGACATTTTGATGTCTTCTTTTGCCATGCGTCAAGTGCAGTAACATCGCTAGAAGCAGGTTTTGGAATTTCTACATCTATGGACTCCTTCAACCCATTTTCCTCCAGCACCGCCTCCATCCTGTCCTTCCATGCAATATAATTTGAGCTGCCCTCAAGGGCATACTCTGATCACAATTCGTTGAAAGACATCTCAACTTCGACACCAAGAAAACACTGCTACAAATTCGAATTCCACTAGCACAAAACTCAACCGCTTCAATGCTTTGCAATTGCTCCAATGATCAATATCGCTCTGATACCATGTAGAAATTATATAACCGATATGTTATACATCTGAGATTCTCCTGATCACACACTATTTGACTTCATGCACAATACATAATCTCTTCTACTATTGATCATTACTTGCAGAAATAAAATCAATTGCATGCACACATTAAAACCATAAAAATTCACACATATGAACACAGTAATTTATGGGAAAGATTAAAGCTAAAAACCCCCAAATATCTGTATATTATATGTAATAGAGATCATGTAACAATCCTCATACAAAGCTGATCATATCAAGCTCTCAGTACAATACAATCACTACACACTAATCAGGCTCGATCTAGCAAATCCATGCACCAATCTTTGCCACCTGCTAGCCTGCCTCTACTGTGCAATCCCTGCTGAAGAATGGCTCTAAATGAACTCGAATTGGTCCAGCCTTGCTCACACAATACTCATTGGCATCTCCAACCACTGTGTGTTGCAAATCATGCAACACTATAGTCACAACTGATAGTCACACTGCTCTTTCACCTACCTCTCCATTGGTCTCCACTGAAACTGTCCATGCACTGTAGTTAACTGATGTATTCTTTATTTGATTAATGAGTTAATAATTAGTGAATTAATTAATAATTAATTCACACCACTCTCACTAGTGTATCAATCAGTTAGACTAGATACAACTAGCTCAACTATGTTTAACTCAGTTAAACTGAACACAACTTCACCAACTACCTCAATAACTCCACCAAACTCTGTCACATGAGTTCTAACTGAAGTATCCATGCAATAGCTCCCTCCTCTGAGAAAAAAGCATATTGGTGCCGTCACCAATAATGATATATAGTGACGGATAGTGACCGTCACCATTGCATATGAGCAATGGTGACGAACAATAGCCTCCGTCACCAAAAAATTGAACGTCACCAAAGGTGGCGTCGCCGAAAGTATAGGTGTTGTGGTGACATTCAAGGTCCGTCACCAATAATGATTTATAGTGACGGATAGTGACCGTCACCATTTCATACGAGCAATGGTGACGGACAATAGCCTCCGTTACCAAAAAATTGAACGTCACCAAAGGTGGCGTCGCCGAAAGTATGTGTTGTGGTGACATTCAAGGTCCGTCACGAATATTGATTATAATGACGGACAGTGACCGTCACCATTTCATATGAATAGCAACAACTTTTTGTGATGGACCTTTCATGGCCATCACTATTGGTGCATATATATGGTGACGTTCATTGACCGTCACCATAAACTCATTGGTGACATCAAGGTCCGTCACGAATAATGACTATAATGACAAACATTGACCCTCACCATTTCATATCAACAACAACAATTTATGGTGACAGACCTTTAATGGTCGTCACTATTGATGCGTATATATGGTGGCGTTTGTTGACCGTCACTATTTCATATTTTGGTGAGGGTCGAAAAATGTCACCATAAGCTCATTGGTGATGGTCAAAAGAGCATCCGTCACCAAAAACTAATCTTCGTCATTCCCTATATATAAATATCAGGGCACGATGGAATCGAACCACCAACCTCCTGCTTGTAAAGCAGGTGCTCTTCCATTGAGCTAGCACCCTTTAAAGAATTAGACTTTAAACTAGCAATTGCCCCTAAAGGTGAAAAGATACACCAAAGGAATAAGAACCAGGAAGATTGAAAGAATTCAGTGTCCTTGCTCCTATTTTTATTCTACGAAACTCTATAAAATATGATCTTGATCTATGACATATTTGTGCCGAGTGGTTCTAATTTAATAGTAAATGTTATATTCAAATAAAATAAATGAATAACTGAGAGGCCTTACGGGCTAATTTTTAATCCTTACACCAAAATATCTTAATATTCAAGTCTATGGAACAACTCGTTCAAAGTTCAAACTGAAGTAGATTTTAAATGGAAAGCCTAAAACTAGCTAAGTAGTTTACAAGTTAACATTTTGGATATAACTTATGTTCAATTTATATGACAAGTTATGCCATAACCTTGAAACTAGTTTCTTAGCTAAAAGACTTTCTTAAGTCAACAATGACAAAGAAAGATAGTCATGGCAAGCAGAATTCTCTTGTTTTTTCTAATGAGGGTGCATGTAACTTGATAAAAGATGTATGAGAGTATCAAATCATAAAAAGGTTCACTAAAACATGGAAATGACAAAGTCTTGTTAAGCAACAAAATTTTAGTTTAATATATGAAAAGCATTGAGCTAAATGATATAATTAAGCTAAAAGTAACTGTAAAAAAATGAAATTGCCATCATATACCATCTGGTTTGGTTAGTTCTTCAGAAAGAGAAAGTGCAATTCCATGATCCAGCTCCTCATCTTGATTATGTAATGGACCATCCTGAACAAAAATGTCCACATACAACAATCAATGTTATTGTATTGGTAAGACTTTTGTTATAATCTATCAAAGCATGTACTATGTAGGAGAATAATTGGTAGTTGAATTACTTCTCTACTCACATGTACTACCTTTGGTAGTTGAATTACTTGGAAATAAAAATCCTTATTAGAAGATAACGCAAAGAAAAGCAGAAGCCTTTGAATATGGATGGCCATCTTGATTTTATAGAGTTATAATTGAATACTAAAGGACTAGGAATGTTGCAATGAAATAGATGGATGGAGTGTAATAAAAAGAATTTGGATAATTTAGGTTGCCATATCTTTAAATGGAACCACTTTTTCCTTTTGGATTCCCAGTCTTTCATATGCAAATAAAATTTTCGATTCAACCAAAGAGCACAATATTTTGAAGTCGTAGTTGCCTGAAACAGGGTAAGGACAACATTTTGAAACAGGGATGACTTTTGAAATGACCACTTTCAAAACCTTTGGAAACAGAGCAACGAGCACTTCCACACACGGGTCCAAAAGTCATGACTTAGGAGCATGAGCACACCTAATTTAGGGATGATTAAATATGAAACGAATTGGGTTGCAATTATACTCAATTAAACATAAAGCAATGATTAAAATCTATATAAATTACTTAGAAGTCAAACATGACAACTTTGGAATATGGTAGAATGTTGGCATAAAAACTTTGTTCATTATACATTCTCTTTCGTTCAGTTTTGATTCTTTACTTCCAAATTAGGTGTTTTCTTTGTTGGAGATAGCAATCTGTACATCTAGGTCGAACCATTAATGATGCCCACAATGAAGGGGCATGTAGCTCAGTAGTACAGCAGCACACTGGCCAAGGGAAAATCTGGGGTAAATCTTAGTATGTATAATTTTCAAAACGAGGATAGAGCTAGTTTTTCTTGAGGTTAGCCAGGGGACCTTAGCCAAAGTGTGGCCTGACGAGGGTGTTGGAAATAGGAATACACACATCTATGTTGAACCCTTAAGGGCGTCCCTCATGAAGGGGCAAGTGGCTCAGTGTTAGAGAAATCCCACCAGCCAAGGACTTAAAAGTTTCAGAAATGTTTCAAGTAACAGACATTGTTAATTAGCCTATTGTGCTAGACCAAACGGTGGCCAACCTGCATTAGAAAGTGTTTGCATGGGCCAAGTGGCTCAGTGTTTGAGTAATCCAACCAACCAAGGACTTAAAAGTTTCAGAAATGTTTCAAGTAACAGAAAATTGTTAATTAGCCTATTGTGCTAGGCCAAACGGTGGGCGACTTGCATTGGAAAGTGTTTGCTGACCAATATTGAAGCCCCGCCTAGGTTCGAAACTCAGTTAACCCACATCATGAAAGGGCAAGCAGCTCAGTGTTAGAGCAATCCAATCAGCCAAGGACTTTAAAGTTTTAGAAATGTTTCAAGTAATAGACAATAGTTAATTATACAGTGATATGTGGTTTAACAGTAAGTTTCACTGGGTGAAACTAACAAGACCGTGGTTCAAATCTCATTGAGTATATGGCCTGCTATGATCTCACCTCAAGGAGTAGACTCCCCATTTCCTAGAGTCTCCGCTCTTGCTAAATCATAAGATCTGGTATATCTGGCTTATCTCTGGCTTACAGGTTGCTGGATATACTCTTGGTGTGATAAGGTAGCCACAAAGGTTGATCCTGGACCTCCCCCAGATTAGTCCAAGGAAGAAAGTTTTTGCTGAGCAATATCAAGGCCCCACCCAGGTTTGAAACTCAGTTAACACACCTAGCGTGTCTGTGGGCAGTTGCATAATGCATTAGGTTCAGGAGTATAGGGTCAGTCCCTCAGACATGACCCTGGGCCTCCTCAGGGACAGGCAGTAAGTTTAGGAATTCTCCTAATACCCAAAAAATAAAAAATAAAAAATAAAGGAAAAAGAAAGAAATTCTCCTAATACTAAAAAAAAAAGGAAAAAGAAAGAAATAGAAAGAAAAATGACAATACTTAATTATTGATTCTCGTGATAAAAAAAAAAGAAACGAAAAGAAAACAGACAATAGTGAATTAGTAGTTTCCAACTTTTCACTAGCATGTCCTAACATTTTTTGATGTATATGCAGAAAGACTTTGACTTCAGGATGACTCAGGGGTTGCTTTGTCAAAGTTTACTTGCATGCCAAAAACTGTTCTGATGTCAACTGACATGGATAAAACATGATCATAAAGAGATAAAATCTGATAAAACTTCAACAAAAAGCATGGATGAAGTTCACACTCGACAACAAGAATG